>CAJQZJ010032464.1:668305-690180 GCA_907164525.1 Lophiomys imhausi
ACACACACACACACACACACACACACACACACACACACACACACACACACCTAATACTGTAAACCTACCCAGCTACCTATAGCTGATCAAAGAATGTAGAGGAAAACTTCTTGCCTTCATTTTTTAACTGAATTCTAATACTTATCCTTGTACCCACAAGTATGTGTAGTGCTCACATTACCTCAAAGAAGCCTATTTTTGTAAGAGATGTAGACTGTCACAGAGACTCTTTGTAATTTATGACAAGTTGAACTAGATTTTACAGAAAAATCATCTTTTAAACTACCTGCCCCAGTATTAAAATGAGAAATACTGGTCCCATTAGTGTTGCAAATATGTGTTTTCTTCCTCAAAGTCTTCTACTTTGGTCTTTACTTTTTATTACACCAGTTAAAACCCAGAAATTCAGTCACATTTCTCTGAGAGATTTTTACATCAATTAATTACTTGATAAATACTCCCAAAAGAAGGAAAAAAATCTGCTTCAGCCTGCTACTATTCTTTGCTTTTATAAGGAAATAAACTCTGAAGAATATAATATGTGTGTTTACTCTGTTTTATTTCCCCTCATCTTTTTTTTGAGGCAGGCCCTGATGTAGCCCAGGCTGACCTGAAAAATCACATTGTAGCTGAGGATAATCATGAAGTTCTAATCCTACTTTCTCTCTCTTCATTGCAGGCAGGACCCCATGACTCATTAAATGGGTTGCTGAGGTCTGAACTTAGGTTTCATGTACCTTATGTTAGCATAATACAGTATCCAGATTTTGTGCATGCTAGATAACCACCATACAGAGTTAGGCACAGATCCATTTACAATTGCTTTCTAGAGGATTTATCTAAGGAATAATGGACATGTACATTGCTTATTTTTTCTTCACATAATTGACCACAAAACTGTTACCTAGAAGGGATTGATTTCTTGACTAAGATTGGTTTAAAACAAAGTTAACTAGACTAACAGCTTATGCCTTACAGGTAGTTGTGGAATATACCTGTAATAGACAGTTTCTTAAATGATTTTAATAGACTGTGTTAGGTCAACTATCTGAGTTCTAAATTGAGATGCTTAACCCTGGAGTGATTGATTCTCTTCTGTCCTTATGTTCTTGGCTAATTCTTTTTTCTTTTTATGTCTTTTCCCCACCTAATTTTAGAAGCTTATTCATATCGCTATGGCTATGTCATAACTAAAGAAGGAAATCTTTTTGCAGAAATTTCTACTCTACTTCATCAGCATTATTTTATTTCATATTAATCTCACTTTATTAACATTTAACATTAACATTTAAATATAATAAGTAATACATGTCAATTTCCTATGTATTTCCACAGATAGAATAAATTATTAAATTATTTAGTTTTTAAATAGCTACCAGTTACCCTAAATTGTGGGACTAGATTTCTATTTATGTATAAATTAACACAATATTTTTGTTTATGAAGGATTTTTGAACTAGTTTCCCTTTTTCTGACCTATTCAATTTTTCCTAAATGAGAACATCACCACTAATATCATTTTGCTTTTTTCTAATTTCTTTTCAATGACTATGTCTACCCTTTTTCAAATATGATTACCCTCTTTTTCCAATTTTGCTGTTCTTGTGGAATCACCTTATCAAAAACAGCAGTTCAATAATAGTTTTCCTTAAATAGGTACATAAAGGTCAAGGCTGTGAGACAGCCTTCTCCACAGGGATCAGAGAGAATTATGAAATGCTACCACAGCCTAAATTCTGATTGTCTCTAACCACTTGGAAGGTGTTTTATAAACAAATCTATGTCTATAACAGATGGCCTAGTGCAAGGAAGGGAATCAATTAGAGAGGTGAAAAAAGGAGTGTCAATGAACATTAACAGCGTAATGTCTAAAAGACTACAAAATTCACAGCAATTTTATGTTTTACCATTTTAATACCTTAGTTTTAATACATGATCCATTATTTTCATATGCAATACAATTTGTTCTTTCTATTCAGTAGAAGCTTATCTTTAACATCTGATCTCACACAATTCTAAGGAAAGCAAATTACAGATATGACTATAAATAAACTCCATGCTTTATGCCTGCATATTTCCTAAGTCCTCTGAATATACATGTATTGCTCATAACTAACAAGCATGCCAAGAATTTTCAGCTCAACCACCTGTGGTAGAGTTTGTGGAAAATTATCTTTATAATTTCCTAGATGAAAAAAATAGAAGAGTTTTTGAACCTGTCTATGTATTTTGATGTCCTCTAAGGTTTTGCTTTGCAAAATATTTATGTTTATTTTTCATTGAATGTCTCATTACAAGTAAAGAGCTTAATGACATACAATCTCCCTCGTACATGAATTAGAAGTCAATTATTCCTCAAGTTTCTTTCAAACTCTAGGGATTTGCTAAGCTTTAAGCAAAAATAATGTGTCCTATGGGATGAATTCCATATTGGATTTACTTTCCTTAAATCTGTGAAGGTGACTGCCTATATATGTTCTCTTTTCCATATTATTTCATGTGGCCTAAAGTCTGTGTGCCATGAAATAAATCATTTTAGTGAAACTTATTCTGTACATATTAACAACTCTGACATGAAAATTCCCAGGAAAACATATGTAAATTGGCTCACATATTAACACTTTAATGATAAACCCAGTGCATAAAGTCTTCTGTATTTTGTATTCAGATTCACCTTCACCTATTTTACGATTCTACCTGAATAATACGTTGTTAGCTGAGACTGTGATAAGTCAAAGTGTGTTTATTAAAACCAAAGCAAAAGTAAAAGATTAGCCTGTGTGTTCAGAAGACTTTAGTCAACATCTCACCAAAAACACTGAATCCAAAGCTTAGTTACGATATAGAGTTGAAAATATCTATTAAACTTATTTATGCATTGAGCATTATACACATGAACACAATGTATCTTGGTCATTTCTACTCTTCACTACCCACCTCCAATGGTCCCTAGAATGTCATCACATCTTTCTTTGAATTTTATATAATCTATTTAATAATTTATTTTTATTATGCTTCTTGGTAGTTTTTGACTACTAGCATTAAAGCAAGGATACTTGATGTGTTTACAAGAGTAATTACTGTAGTAGGATCTTGCTGAAAGAATGAACTTGCAACTGAATTGAAGATCACATTAGCATGTTTTCATTCAGAAATGTAGTGGCAGATTCATTATATATGCACATATAGATGCAGAGTATGAAAAGGTGTATGTGTGTGTGTGTCTGTTGAGTATCCTGAAGGGATGTGAAGAGAAATGTATTTATCTATTTTTTGTTTCTCTTTTACTAATTCTCACGATTACAAATATGTCTTAGCCTGCTATTAATCTTGGTTCAGTTTTCAAGCATAGAACACATCCAGTCACTTTAGGACTTATTATATATTACCTAAATATCAGTTTCTTATATTTTCTTCTTGGCAAAGAATGTTGGGGATACATTCATCATCTGAAGTTGGACTTCTTTTATTCCCAACTCCTGGACATCAAGCTTGGTCTGCCTATTTGCTGTTGACTGAAGTTTTATTGTGTAATGTTGCCTCTCACTTTAAACTCAGATTCTATGAATTGCAACCTGAGCCATAAATATAGAATTTTATTTTATCATATGTGGTTATATATTGGAAAATGACATAGAATTAATTAATATTATCAAATAAAGTAGGGTATGGTTAGCACTGTTAAAGTTTGGAGGGAAGAACATATTATTGGCAGTTAATAAACATATTAATGATGAACATAGAACAAAACCAGGAATATTCGATGGCCTAAAGATGTATAGTAAAAAATAAAAACCACTTCTAATCAAAGCAAAGAAAAATTACTCTTTTCCAATTATTTAATTACAATAAATCAACACTATATGACTAATACTGGTAGGTTTTTAATCAGTACTTTTTATGTATAAAATAATATATTTTCATTTGTTGCAGGGAGACAATGTCTTTCTCAAATCTTCAATACACACTGTTATAATATTTTCAATACACTAATAAATTATTATAAGAAAGACTATTATAGCAAAATTGTAATTTGCCTAATGTTTTCTAATGTTATATGTTTCACTTTTCATTATTTATATTTTGGCATATTACATACACATTAATAAGGAAATGAAACACTTGGAATCAAAACCCAATTTATATGTGTCTGAAAGCATTTCATTGAGCTACAAATTTGCATTTATTGCTCTTGCAAATTCTCAATAACTTTTGTATAATGACATCAGGAGTTGCCAATATAATATAATAGAATTCTCTAGAGAGATTTTCTCATATTTTTGTGGATACAATCTTGGTTAAAAAAAAAAAAGAAGAAGAAAATGAAGAAACAGTACTCCTAAATTAATGAATGCACTCCCTGGAGTTTTCTCACTTACAAAGCCAATAATATTTAAAATATTTAATGATTTCTGCATCTGGTTAGGCATGTCTATAAACCCAGATCTTGACAAGTGAAGAAGGAGAATCATGAGCTCAAAGCCAGAATAAACTACAAAGTGTGTTCAAGGACAGCCTAAATATATAAATAATTCTCAAAAATAAAATCATTTAATACATAACATATATGTTTTTGACCTACAAAAATCAACCTAATAAAAATCTATAAAATATAAATATGATGCATATTTCACATTTGATTTATCAATCACCTATATAGTACTATAATTTTACATAAACAGTCTGAATTTATCTCCATTCTTGTTAGAGATATTGAACAGCTTCCATTTAAAATATTGATTATGGCGGATGATATTGCTGGGGTTACTGTGTCACAAATACTAGATATATATTTTAAGACCTTCAGTGAATGCTTAAAACATCAGTTAATGTTGAATATTATAAATGTATTGTTTTCCCCACATATAGCCAATATCTGTAATAAGCCTTTCTCTGCAAAGAAGTACTTTACAGCTTCTTTTTGCTGTATTTGAGGTGTGAGCATCAGTATTCTTGGGACAACTCTTAAGTAAAATATGTGTTGTTTACACACAAATATTGTAATGGTACTGAGATTAGGATACAAAGTGCCTAACAGGTAGTTGGTATATATAGAGTAGAAACTGGACAGAACATTGATTCTTATCCAAATCAATGTAGTGGCCAGCATGAGATTCCATTACACTATCCAGAATAGTGAACACTTTTAAATTAATAGATTATTTGTTTCTGGGATATTTTTTAACCTGTTTTTACAGATCACTCATAACCATGAATAACTTAATTCAGTAAGCAAAATTTCACACAATGTAGAAATGCTGCAGTTATTTTTTAAATTATGATTGTGGATTCATAGTAAACTGTTCACTTTTCTTCGTTAAAGCGTGTTTACCAGAATGTCCGTGCAGTTGGATTTTTGTCATTCGGGTGATGTGGGGCTTCTTCAGGGAAGTCCACTTGAAAAATATTCTCAAGCATTACTCATCTGTTCTGGTGAAGCATTCTGATAAAATTTTCCCCTCTCATTACTCATTGAAATCTGATATTGGTTTGCATTATAATATACCTTGTCACCTCCAACCTCTCAATAAAATAGATCACTACTGTCTTATAGTCTTGACTTGTACATATCTCACTCTACTGTGACTGAAATAAAAAATATGATGTTGGTATGCGAGTGTATTATGTGCATGCATGTGTGTGCAAACACAGCCACACACATGTTACACACACAGGTACCTACACACACACACACACACACACACACACACACACACACGTACTTCATGAGCCTATCCCCTACATACCCTGGGATTTTAATTTCTTCAAGTACAGAATTTAGGAATAAAATAGTTAATATGCTCCAATCTTTATCCACGGAATTTTGAAGGTAAGAAACTCATAGTCCTAATGAAATTAAGAAGAATTCATTCTTCATGTAGTCATACTCAAAAACTAGATTTTGATTGAAAAGGATTTTTTTTAGAGTTTTTGTTTGTTTTGCTCCATTTATATATGTAGACAGAGTCATTTTGTTTGTAAATTTATTTTCTCAATAGAGCTAACAGAAAATGAATAATCTTCATTCCTAAGTGATTCTTGACCCAGAATTAAGAATAGCTCCTGTTGCTAAGGGATTTGTGATGCATGTCACTAAGCATTATACTATTTCATGTAAATTTTTTGTGCCATAAGCACATAGTATAGAATGTAGTGATCAATAAGTTAAGAAATTTGTATGTCTCTTGACTTACTTGAAAGTGTATGTGGTTACCAATGGTGACCTGGCTGAGTTTGGTACACTATATACATGGGATTAAAATATTATATTTTTATTTTGTTCTTCCCATGTTGTAGAAGGACACTGTGTTTTCCAGCTTAATATTCACCTTTGAATATAAAAGAAAACCAACAAACAAACTAAATCAGCATAGATTTTCTGAGTCTCAGAGCTGAGCTGTTTCTATATTAACCCTCCCAAAGTAGGCCACAAAGATTGGCCACTGATTCTAGTTACACCATAAAACCTTTAGGCACTACAGACCTATAGGCAAGTGTCTGAAAGCTACATTTTGTACCTGGCCTTGGGAACAAAATGTTTAAAAACTATAAAACAACCAAAATAAAAGGCTTACACTCCTTTCATCCACAAGTATGAATCTAACCATAGAACATATATCTTGATATTTAGGATGCAATTATAGCCTCCCAGCCTAGCCTAGGACTCTGGTCTGAACAACCTTCCATTAAATTCCTTGGTCTTGAGCTATAGGCAAAGCTTATATTTTAATATATTATTTGGAAGTTCTGTCATGCCATAACCCCGAAAAAGGGAAAAGGATTCTAGATACATGGAGCACTATTGCTTATAAGGCCTCTCAGGGTCTTTGATCATAAAGCTGATTTCTTATGTTAACCCTCTAAGCTCTTAGGTGTTTTACAAAAGGTGGGAGGCAAAATCACCCCAGAATAGGCCCCAAGAGATGTTATGGCACCAAAAAGCCTTTCATTGTTTCTTCATTTTTAAGAACTTACCATTCTTGTAGGATTAGGCATTTTGGAAGTTTGGTGTCTGAGGTAAAAGATATGGGCAAATCCAATTACACATACAGACTTGTTTACCATTGAAGGGTGTGCCTTGAAAACCTGCCAAAAGCAGATGACTTCTTTAATCATGGGACAGTGGATGCACTGTTGGAGGGGTGTGCCTTGGAAAGTGTGACAGGAACTATGGCAACAAAATGCCAAAATTCACATCCAATATCTTTATGACTGACACATTACGACACAAGGGATTTAAAATTGGAAGCCCATGCAGCTTCACCCACCTTCCATCTCGTCTTCCTCTCCTGACACATGCCGAGAGACTTCACCACAATCTGCTGCTCATCATTGTTTTGTACTAACCTGCTGGGAATCCAAACTAGTGAAGAAAGTAAAGGTAGACTCTCCTTGGTGCTTCAGAACACTGGAATTGAGAAATATCTCCCCTCAGAACATCACAGCATCTGAACGGTGAGCGGGAGATTTGGAACTTTTAATATTGTAAACATATGGGCTCTAGGATTGCAGAGGCAATTAATTCTTGGCTGATTAAAAGGCCGCACCACATATATGATCAAAACAGATTAAATTTATATATATTTATCCCTCTCAGGTCTCTGAGGTGGTTGAAGAATAGATAGCTAGAGTCTCATAGTTAAATTTTGAGTTGTTTAGGAATCAAGAGGGTGTTCTGGATCTAAGAAGATATTTTTAAAATTATGAGGCAAGTTAATATGAAAGCTGAGTTAGATATAGAACTTTAAATTCATGGAGATTAGATAGTAGAATGTTAAAGTCAGGTGCCAAATACATATGGACTGGACATTGGGAATGTATGCTAAGCCATATAACTCTTATAATTGTGGCCTATTTATTTCTATTGTTTTGTATTGTATTTATAGTTATAAGAAAAAGAACCATTTTTTGGACTGAAAGGGAGAGCTGTTGGGGGGAAAAAAGAAATACCTTAAACTAAAAAAAAAAAAAAAAGAAGGGATGAGGATGGGGGGTTGAGGGGGAGGAGGGTGGAAAGGTTGGACTGGAGGGGGGAGTAGGGAGGGGATTGTGATTGAGATGTAACTTGAAGAAATAATAAATAAATTATTCAAAAAAAATAAAAGGCCGCACCACATATATGATCAAAACAGATTAAATTTATAAACTGGCCTTAAGATCTGATGAATAAGACTCACAGACTTAAGATTGAAAGACCTGGTGGAAACCAGCCACCCCTATGGATCCATGCCCAGAAAACTAACCTGAAAGAATTAATATCCTTTTAAGAAACTAAGTCAGTGTTGTTTGTTTTTTTTTATAGATATTAGTGTATTTTAGGCATTAAGATATTCTTAGTTAGATTATAGGTTTTGGAATTAGAGTTTGGGTTTTAGGATTTAAGAACTTTATAGGGATTTGTTAAGTATTAATAAACATATAAGTATAAATAAAAATTTACTGTTACATACCATCTAGTATATAAAGAAACTTATGTCAGATTTATAGAATAGGTCACAGAGAAGAACCATCATAAACTTGGAATTTACTAGGGTATCTCATTACTTAAGTGTAATTTTAGGCATTAAATATGCAGTTTATTAATCTAGATGGAGGAAGATCACCAGACAGAATTGGGAGCTTACCAGTGGTTACTCCTTCAGGCACACCTGAGAATGTCTGAAGATAAAGGTAGAGTGTTGGTATAACCTCTGAATCTTTCACTGAAGTGTTGAGTGAAAAGGGAGTATGAGACTGAATATTGCTTTTATAACAAGGAAAATTACAGCATTAAGGAGAGCCTGGCAAGTCACTCAGCAAACCCACCAGAACAAAACTCATTTACTCCTACCCCTGATATTTTCAACTTTATAAATTTCAAATTATATTATTTAAGAAGAAACAAGGAAGCAGACTGAACCAAGTATTCTATTTTTATTTGGCAACTATAAAATATTTAATGTGTGCATTTGAAATGACCAATCTCTACCCTAAGTGCAACACAAATTGGAAATCAGGAACAAATTCATTTATGTTCAGATTCTTCAAGGGATGATGTAATTCTTTTTGTTGTTATTGTTGTTGTTAATTTTTGAATTCCAAATATTAGTGAATGGTGAGACTTTGTTCTGTTACTACATATAAATACACAGAGACAATAATTAAATAAATATTTACAATATGTTTTTAAATTCTCTAGAGATAACAATATAAACAAAATGTAAGAAGCAAATTTATCACTGTTGATAGTAGCTTTGCAGGTGTGATTTCTGTGTCACATGTATATCAGTAGGTTGTAGAGAGAAGAGACACTATGTCTATGCTTACTATTTTGACCTATGAACATCTGAATGATAAATAACCTAACTTTCCTAAAAAAAGCCAGTCTGAACAACAAACAGTCTGGCACCAGCTTGCTCAGACAGTTCAAAAGTCTGAGATGGCCTCTAGTCCAGTACCATGCAGGCCTGTGGAACAGTCCATGCCTAAGATGACCCTATGTCTCCCAAGACCAGAAGAACCTGACCTGGGACTGAGGGCCAGGGCAGGAATAAGCCAGAGATAGAAGACCCTTGCATGGGACCACTCAGGTAAACTGGGCCAGGAGCAAGCCTGAGATGACCACCACACTAAAGCCTTGGGACTTGGACAGGAAGCTATCCTGAGACAACCGCCAGTCAGGTGCCATACAGGCCTGATGGAGCAGACCATGACAGACATGAACCCTGCTCAATGCCATAAAGCACAAACAGGTCGTAGTACTCCTGAGACCACTCCTGCTCTGACCATCACTAAGAGGAGCAAGTGGTTGTGAAATGGAAGGAAAAAAAAAAAGAATCAGGAGGATGTGGGCACAATGAAGAGACAGATCTGGAGACTTGAAGGTAGTGAGGAATAGCATGATGTGATTAGATGGTGATGACACCTGGAACCGAGATGAGGTCCTAGCTTGTGCTCCCATGAAGGGGGCACACCTAGGTCTGTGGCCCTGCAGCAGCAGGGGTCTGTTACCTCCAGGAGCCAGGTGGATGTCCCTGGTCTGGACTGCTGCCTAGGGACATGTTGATATCAGAGGGTTTTGCAGAACTGGACCCAACCTTCATGGGGACATGTTGGGAAAGCTGGCCCTGGAAATATGAAAGCGGGATAGCTGACCTCACCCCTGGCCAGCTGCAGTACTCATGAGGCAGGCTCATACATTGGCAGCTTTAGGTGAGCCATCCAGAAGGATGCAAATATGGGAGAGCAGGCTCTACAACTTATCTCCCATGTGGTGGAATGGGAAAGGGAGAGATACACTTTAATCCCCCTCATTCCTCACCACTTGTGGCAGATAAGAGACCTGGACCAGGGTCATGAAAGCAGGAAAACTGGGCCTGCCCCTCATTCACACTGCCCATTGGTGTGAGTGTGGGAGGGTAAGCCCTCCTTTTTGTCTGCTATGTGGTGGCCTCAGGGAGGGAGACATCCTCTCCCCTCTTTTTTGTCCTCCCACCAGCATTGGGCAGAAGAGTTGACCTTCCAGATCAAAAGAGCAGGAGAGGTGTTCCTGCCCCTCACCTGCTGCAGCATGCAGGAGAGAAGGCCATGCACTTCACCTGGGCAGCATAGTAGAGTTGGCCCTGGATATAGGGGTTATAGATGAGTCAGCCCCAAGGACATGCATGTGGGAGAGCTAGCCTCGCCTCCTATCTGAATGGAAGTGGCATGGATGAGGTAGAGAAGTCCTTCTCTCCTCCTTTATCTATCACCTTCTATGGTAGGCAAGGGAGGTGGCCCCAGGATTATCAGAATGGGATAACAAGCCATGTCCCTCACTGTAACACTCAGGAGAGCAGGCCCTGAACCTTACCTGGGCAGCAGGATAGAATTGGTACTTATTGCATGGGCTTTGCTGGTCCTGAGGGCGGAGAGCTGTTGACTTGACCAGCTCAGATACTTCTCATGCCCAGATTCAGGGCTTTGAATTTTTCCACCCCAACATCTATCCCATCAGTGAACTGCTGGAGTAGATGAAGGGGGATCTCCATGACATAGGACAGCAACATGATATCTGAGAGGAGTCCCAGTGAAGTTCCAGTATTGATAGAGTAGCAGAAACCAGAGGGCTCGTACCAGACTAAAGAGTCATTGAAATGAACATTTGCAAGCAAAGAAGAATGGACCAAAGTGTGTACTGTGTGCATACTCTGACACACTACAGCTTACAAGAGATTTCTTTTTCTTTGTTGCAAGGAAGTTTGCCAGGGTAGAGGGCAGGTATGAAGGGAGTGGGGGATGAGTAGGATTTGGGGTGCATAACGTGAAATTCACAAAGAATCAATAAAAAGTTAAAAAAAGAAATTTATCCAAGAAATGGAAAATGAACATTTATAAAGACTGAAAAAATTTTGTATCCATATCTCCATGTTTAAAGGGAGCAACAAAATCAGGATATATTCTCAGCCGAATATTTTTACTGTTATACCATTATGTGGAAAACAAAATTTTAAGGACACATGCAAATGCTTGAACAGTAATTAAAGATTGGAAATCTGGGTGATACCTTTCTATTTGAAATAAAATGGAGGTTTCTGTTTGTTTGTTTGTTATAGTTTTCTGTTTTTTTAATGAGTCTGTAAATAAATCACATATTAGTCATGACCCTTGTAGAATTTGCACTAAACTGCATTCTCCTTTAGGAGTTATTTCTCCTCAGAAGAAGACTTTTATGATTGCCTAGCTTTTGGGCAGGTTTTATAGGGAGTCCACAGACTTCTCTAGATATCTACTAAATTTCTGTGCTTTTATAGATCACTTGATTTCTAACATGGCTCTGTTTGTAGGGAAATTGATGGCTTATCAGTATTATTTAGGAATTGTTATTTGGCAGTTTATAACTTTTAAAAACATTTACTTCATCTTATTTAATAAGGTAAAAGAATGGAACAAAACTTCAGAAATAGAATAAAAACTTTTAATTATAATGTGAAGAGTTTAAGGTTTCTAAAAAAATGAAAACAATTTCAGTTTTCAGTTACTAGGAAGATATGAAAATGTGTGAAATTCACTTTTGAAAAGTGAAAAAAAAAAAAACTATCCTAGCAGATTGTTTAGAAAAATAGTATCGGGTTGCTTCAAATTTAGTTAAACATGCAGACAGAAATCTTTATGGAAATAAAAGAAGTAATTTCCAATGTGTATCTAACTATAAGAACATAAGTGAAGTCAACACGGATACCTGTAAGTGTTTTTCCAGAGCAAGGGCATCTTGGCAGTAGGAGGGCAAGGAATACCATAGAGTCACACCATTTAACAAACCTCATGCATGAGATTTACTGGGGATAAGAACAGAGTGGTGGCTTCCTCTGAAAGGGAAGAGAGACATCAAAGGGATGGGTGAAGGGGGAGGTTTTATAAGGGACATTTTGATAACAACTATCACAAACCATTTAGGATAATTTAGAAATGTAAACTAATAGTCATTCAAACTTGTCTTTTTGTTAGGGACTAGTTTAGTGTATCACAGATGTTTTCTAAGTTAATCAGATATTAAGCTGCTAAAGGACAAGCAACAGTTGTTTATTCAAATATATGGAGATAGACAGATGCTATTCAAAAATCTCAAGAGATCTGTAGAATATGGCATTTATTTAAATGTTTTCTTAATTTAAGATTTTTTTGATGTTGAGACATGTCAGATCCCTACAGCACACCCCATTCTACTCCAAGTAGATGATGAGCATTGAAGCGTCTCCATTTGGAGGTGGTTGTATTAGTGGCAAGCTAGCCACTGGGCAAGAAAACGCCCTTGCTTCAACTGTAAACAGAATGCTTTCTGAAATGGAAAAAATAAACCTGGAAGCAGATAAATCGACAGCTTACTCTGCCAAAACGGGATTGGTAATTCCTTCATAATTCCTGCTTTGCAAATAATATCTGTCAGAGATACTAGGCCAAAAGGCTGAAGATAGATGCTCTAATGTTATAGAGAGAAACTGGGGACTGTCTAGGCAGCAAGTTATCAGTCATTTCTAAGTTTTGGAAGCTGCTTGCTCTGTACTGCCTGTTTACTCAGATATATTTATCCTTCTCAGGTCTCTGATGTGGTTGAAGACTAGATAGCTATAGTCTCACAGTTAAGTTATAGGTTGTTTAGGAAATAAAAAGATATTTTAGGTATAAGAAGATGCTTTTAAGTTGGTAATGCAAGTTAAGATGGAAAAGAAGTTAGGTATAGAATTTTAATCACATGGAGATAGATAAATAATAGAATATTGTTATTAGTTGCCAAATACATATGAACTGGACATTGGGAATGCATGTTATAAATTATAGTTTTCATAATTGTTTCCTAATTGTTCTTATTGTTTTGTATTGTATTTATTATTATGGGAAAAAGAGCCCTTTATTGAACTAAAAGGAAGAGATGTTGGGGAAAAAAAAGATAGGGTAAAAAAAAAAAGGTTTTGGAGCAAATGCAGTGAGCTTAACAGAAAATATCCTATGTAAGGAAACCTTGTTTGGTGTTTAAAGCTGAGCCATTGGGGCTAAGATTTCAAGATTCAGACCTTGGGGTCAAGCCAGGGGTACGTGTTCTCTTGGCCCAGGTGGTTGGGGCCATGTCAGGGTGTTCTTTCCTTTGTTTTTTACCCTAAAATATCTGGTTTCCATACTTGTATGTCTTTTGTAATAAATAATTAATAATTGAGTCAAATAATTATTTCGACAGCAAAACTATTCTCTAGACCATCATTTTTAAATAAATACACACAGACACTTGATGTATTTCAACAAACTTTAGCCTGGGACTGAGTAATCTTAACCCTCTATGCTAGTCTTCTATTCCACTTCCCCAAATAAAGTCCCATAATATTTACTTGTGCCCCCTGGACTGTTTCTGTCCATGATAAGCCAATATTTCGTGCCATGTGGAGTTCTGATTTTCCATTTAACCTGTTTCCTGTGTCCTTCTTCTCCTCCTGCTCTCTTCTCCTTCTCAATAGGAAGAGAAAGTCTGAGAATTTTAGCTCTTCCTACCTCTTTCTCTCCTTCAGTTACAAGTCTAAACATTTTATTAAACCAAATCAGAGAAAATCAGGGTAACAAGCAAGGTAACATAGCATCCCTTGATGTACATGTGTGTGGGCTTGTACAGCAACCAAACCTTGGGGACAAAATTAATTAGCATTTAGAATACATAACAGATCACCGGATCACATGTGAGAGCATATTGAAGACAAAATTTTCTAACAATAAAAGAGATTGAACATCTATTTTGTCCATATTATTTTACAATTATATTCGTGTAATATATATATGATTGTTTTTGTGTGTTATATATGTATGTGTATGTACATATGTGTATGAGTGTGACCATGCCCACAAACTTGCCTAAACTTGCAAGATGATATCTGATATTTAGCTCCATCTTGCTTCACTTTATTCACTTAGATAGGTTATATTACTTAGCCTGGGATAATTCTAGTGTCCAACAAGTTTCAGTGTTCCATCCATTTATCCCCTAAGAGAAATAAGGTTAGAGGTGGGTGTACAATCATGGTCAATTGTTTAGATAATTCTTAAGCATTTTAACCCAGATTCTCATATTTGTATAACAAATCACTGAGCCACATTTCTAGCCCTGAATATACATAAACATTCAAATTTTTTCTTAGGAAATAACAAGTATATTCAGTGTTCACTTTCAATTTCGAGTTGATGACAAAAAAAAACCCATTAATTTTGAGTGGGAACAATATGACTACATAAAGACATCAATAAAACCTTATATTATCTGCACACATATTTTCTATCTCTATTATTTCTTAATTATGCCCAAGACTGATAGCAAGGTCCAAAATTATTGAGAATAATAATTTAAATTTTAAAATTTTAAAAATAATTTATGTTTTGAATAAAAAGATATAGTCTTATTATTTTTCAATATATCCTTATATGTTGAGAATGGGAATTGCTTTCAGAATTATGTGATTTGAATGGGTCACAGAGGATCAATATTGGAAACACACATACACACACATATATAATATATATGTATATGTACATATGTACATATATGTATATGTGCACACATATATTTCTAAATGTATAAATGCGAACTTTTCAGTCTGATAATGTTACTTTTATGCGTGTTTTCAGGGCTGACTATATGACTACCTGAACATGAGTTGAGCAAAAACAGTTAACAATACACATGCTAAAGAAGATTATGAAAACCCATGAGGCCTCATCACTACACAAAGAACCACAGGCTATTTGGGAATGCTGAGAGTGGAGAAATACTCTTTCCTGGTGACAAGCACACCTATTGGTCATCCAAATACGAAATATTTACATTTTTCATGGTTGCATATTCTACCTTATCAAAATAGGCTAAGTCAGTGTATCGAAAAGTTAAAAACAGCCATATTGAACACACACACATACACACACACAGTGAAATCTGTCATTTCTGAGATCCCTTGCCTGCTAATTTGTTACAATATATCAATGTAACAATCATTGAATAGTCCATTTCATTACACTACACAAAAGATGGAACACTACTACTTGTCATTGTTCTAAAGACACCTGATTTTTCTACCTGACACATCCAAACCATACAGACGTTTTTACTATGGAAAGTTAGTGACACTGTATACACTTCACTCAGTCATCTTTTTGGGTTTGCAAATATGGACATTTTTTAGCATGCATGTCTTAACTTCAATCAATAATAGGCTTAACATTTTCTAGAAAAAAATGAATCATTTTAGTTGAGATACAAAATGATGAATCATACTGTTTGACTGATACATGTAAAAGTCAATGAAAATAAATTCTTCAAGCAAGGGAGTTAAGTTAAACACAAAATTTATTTTAAATGCCTATAAGAATGCATTAACTTTAAGAAAGCCTGTGGGTTGTGTCTTTATGGTTTTGTTTTGCTTTGCTTTCTTATGAAGCATGTATTGTTCTTGACATCTCAAATGTAGGGAGTAGCTTTGTTATCAACTCAAGAATCACCTTAAAATTGAGACACTATGAATTTAACCTTTATAACATGTAAATGTCCTGTTGGGTAAATCTATTGTAAATTTTAGAGGATGTCCAATTTTTAAACATCTCTATGAAATGCTAGCTTTAAAGTCACAATTGTGCAAAATGTCAACCTGAAATGTTGAGTTGAATTACTTAGTCACAGAATGGAACTGAGTAACCTGCCCTTCCTTCATTCAGTAACCTCATCCAGCAGGAGATGAATCAATAAGCATTAAAAACTCCACACAGAACCAGGAGTAAACAGAATGATGGAGACTCCCTCACTGTTATTGTGCTTCAGCAAATGACATTGATATTGCATTAAAATGTAAATGAATTTGTAAACTTATGATACAAATGGTTTTCAAAAATTGGGCACATAAACATTTCTTTTTTATGAGAATTATATGGCTTAGCATACATTCCAAGTGTCCAGTCCATACATATTTGGCAATTGACTTTAACATTCTACTACCCAACCATCTCCATGAATTTAAAGTCCAACTAAGCTTCCATACTAACCTGCGTCACAATTTTTAAAACATCTTCTTAGATGCAGAACACCATCTTAATTCATAAACAACCCAAAATTTCACTATGAGACTCTAGCTATCTAGTCTTCAACCACATCAGAGACCTGAGAGGGATAAATATATCTGATTATACAGGAAGTGCAGGGCCAGCAGCTAACAAAACTAAGAAATAGCATACCAGTGGCTGCCTGGACAGTTCCCAAATTCTCTCCAAACATTACAGCATCAATCTTCAGCCATTTGTCCCCATTTCTCTGACAGACATTGATTGTAAAGCAAGAATTATGGAGGACTTGCCTACCCTGTCTTGGCAAAGCTAGTCTGTCGACTTACCTGCTTCCAAGTTTTGTCCTTTTTGGACAGCATTCTGTCTACAGTTGAAGCAAGGGGTTTTTCTTGCCAAGTGACAGGCTTCCCACTAATTCAACCATCTCCAATTAGAGATTCTTCAATGCTCCTCTTCTACTTGGAGTAGAATAGGGGGTGCTATCAGGAGCTGACATATCTCAATATCAAAAAAATCTTAAGATAAGAAAACATCTTTGAATGCCATATTTTGCAGGTCTCTTGAGGTTTTTGAAGACCACTTATCTATTTCCTTATATTTGGATAAGCAAATGTTGCTTGTCTCTTAGCAACTTGCACATCTTATTAATTAGTCTCAGAAAAAATTAATTGAAGAATTCCAAAAATAACTCTAAAATTCACTACTTTTCTTTGCTTCTGTGTCAAATGATAAGCCTGTCTGAGGTCCTCTCTAATTGAAAGAATGGCTCCTATTTTGAAAACTTCTTCAATTTGTCTAGCAGAAAAAAATCTGCACATTTTTTTCAAATGAAAAGATACTTCACAATTTACTATTGAAGACATTGGCAACAAGTCAAGTATCTGCAAAAGATTACAGGGTAGTTCAAAGAAGAACTATGGGTGACTGTCTATGTCCTTTGCAAGAAGCCCCCAGGGGATGCTCAATAGTTAGCTTGGGCCATATAAAGGATACAAGATGTTTAGCTCTGAGATGAATAGACCTGATGAAAAACCAAAGGCACACTGCTGAAGCTAAGATAATTGGAATCACCATGACCCTTCCAACAGAATGTGAAGGAAAAGTAATACTGAATTGGAGAAATACAGTAGAAGGAGTCTTTCCAGCATTTTCATTCTGAAATGAAAGTGACTGTGAGAAGCCTTTTTGGGTAGCATGAAATGGTTGAAGAACACGACCATAAATGAAAGCAGACTCTTCTAAGATTGTCAGCCTGCAAAGCCACATGCAGCTTCAGATTGCCACATATATTAAGCCAACAGTAGCAAATCATCTTGAATGCTTATTCAGACAAGTTTCAGGGGGTCAACCTCAGACTAGTGCATGAGAGTCATTGAGTGAGAAAGTCTCCAACTGTCCCATGCAGTGTTGTATAAATCTGAACTAAAACAGTTTATTCTAAGACATTGGATTTTGATGTAATTTACTTCCATGAGGAACCACTGGGGCATTGTTTATAGTCACATCCACCTTTCAGTGGCACTGTAGGTGGAAACACAGAACAACTGTCAAGAGATCTGCAGAATCTGACATTCAAAGATGTTTTCTTATCTTAATATTTTTTTTGATATTGAGACATGTCAGCTCCTGACAGCACCCCATATTCTACTCCAAGTAGAGGATGAGCATCAAAGAATCTCCAATGGAAATGGTTAAATTAGTGGGAAGCCTGTCACTTGGCAAGAAAAACCCCTTGCTTCAACTGTAGACAGAATGCTGTCCAAAAAGGACAAAACTTGGAAACAGGTAAGTCGACAGTCTAGCTCTGCCAAGACAGGGTAGGCAAGTCCTCCATAATTCCTGCTTAACAATTAATGTCTGTCAGAGAAACGGGGCCAAAGGACTGAAGATTGATGCTGTAATGTATAGAGAGAAATTGGGAACTGTCCAGGCAGCCACTGATATGTTATTTCTTAGTTTTGTTAGCTGCTGGCCCTGCACTTCCTGTATAATCAGATATATTTATTCCTCTCAGATCTCTGATGTGGTTGAAGACTAGATAGCTAGAGTCCCATAGTTAAATTTTGGGTTGTTTACGAATTAAGAGGGTGTTCTGGATCTAAAAAGATGTTTTAAAAATTGTGATGCAAGTTAGGATGGAAGCTGAGTTGGATATAGAACTTTAAACTCATGGAGATGTTTGGATAGTACAATGTTAAAGTCAGTTGCCAAATGTGTATGGACTGGACACTGGGAATGTTTGCTAAGCTTTATAACTCTCATAATTGTGGCCTAATCATTTCTGTTGTTTTGTATTGTATTTGTTGTTATAAGAGAAAGAGCCATTTGTTAGACTAAAAGGGGGGAAAAGATATTCCTTAAATTAAAAAAAAAAAAAACAAGAAGTGGATGGGGGCATGAGGAGGAAGAGGGTGGGAGCATGGGACCAGAGGGGAGAGTAGGGAGGGGATTGTGATTGAGATGTAACTTGAAGAAATAAAAAAATAATAAGTAAATAAGTAGTAAATAAATAAATAAAACATGAGGAGTTTCCTTATCCATTAGAAACCCCCAGAAAGGAAAAGTGAGATCCAAGACTATACCACAACAACAAGTTTCAAGATGGCCCATTATGAATCAGAGGTAAATTTAATTTAAAGAAGGTTTTAAATATAAGTAAAAGGGCAGAGGCTGAGAAAAGGAGAGCTACTCAGACAAAGAATAAGGCACACTCTCAGAGCATAGTATGTGCCTCTCAATGTAGTTTTGTTCATGGGTGTTGTTTTGGTAGCTCTTAAACTACCTTCAAAAAGTTTGCTAAGAAATTATACCTTGATTTTTTTTTAATTTTCCCTTTATATGATAAGTGATAATATATAATGAGTCTAGTAGTACTTTAGGTAACATTACAATATAACACAGTAAAACTGGACTATGAATTTGTACAAGGGATTAAGATGTCCTTTGTTACAAATGGGGATTCTGGTGATCATTCCAGAATACTATAGGTTTGTAGCTGGGAAAGGAGAAAGTCCACATGTACTCAAGGCTTAAGCACAATTCATTATGATTTTTTATATTCTTATTTTTTAAATGTCTCTACAAAAGAAATGCTGCCTCTATGTTGCCAACTCTCCAAGAAATGCACTGGAATTCTTAACTATCAGCTGGTGAGATTTCACTAAGATGAGACAGTAATTTCCTTTTCATGTCACCAAATGTCCTCATTTTATCTCGCTACACAAAGATATGAATTTAAAAAGCAAATTTTATTGTACATCAAAATAATAATGGCACATATATAGGAAGCTGATTAAAATAGTGTGATATTGTTTGAAAATGACTTCAGTAGTATGTTATTCTAATGCTGATGTTTGATTTCCTTATGAACCTTTGTAACATGAGAGGCTAAAACAGTTTCAGGTGTTACACGGGCAGTGTAGGTACATACCTTTAACTGCAGCACAAAGAAGACAGATCTCAGAGCTCTAGGTCAGGCTGTTCTACATAGTGAGTGTCAGGACAACCAGAGGAACACAGAGAAAGCTTGTTTCATAAAAATAAATGCAAGTGCCAGCTTTATTCAACATTCTTCAACTGAGGTGAACATACTGGTATTCCTTTGCTTGGGTGCTAAGATCTTTGGGAGTAGTGGGACTAGATTTTATTCCTCCCTCCTTTTGCTATGCAGCAGATCAAATTCAGTGACAGATTGTGAGCAGTAGCAAAATAAACCAACACTGATTTCTTTTTACATGCATTATAATGTTTTATTAATTACTGATTTGTCAAATAGTTGTCATTTTCTTGATCCTTACAACCCCCCTTTGTCCTGTGTTTGTCTTCTCTCCCCTCCCTTACCACTGTATCAATATTTTTAGAGTACATGTGAAAGATTCTATGTTATCTACTCTTGTTAATTAATGGTATAGGCAATTTAATATGCAAAAAATGTCCATAAGCAAGCATAATTTTAAGTCAAAGTAAAAGAATATAAAGTAGAAGACTAAATTATGTGGTCTTAGAATTGCTGAGAAATGGCGATAATGCCACATGTACATGAAGACTTCAGGGAGTTACAAGCTGTGGAGAGAAGGAAATCCCTTGGAGTTAGAGGCTGTGCGTGGAACACATATCAACACAACTAGTAAAGCATTTGCTACGGCATTTGAAAAAGTTAGGCAGCATTCAGCTCAAGAGAAGTGTTGGCTGTGCACCATTGTCAGTGCTATTGGAAATACCTAATTTTTTTAAAGATCTTACTTGATATGATTAATTAAAATAGTACTTTGTGTGTTATATAGAAAGATCATTAAAATAGTGAAAATTGTAAACAAAATAATATAATACTGAAATATAATCTTATACTAGAATAATGGTGAGGGTTTCTTTGAATAGAATCATGGTTATGTAGAAGATGTGTTTTAGCCATTTTATTGAAATATAGTTTGTATAACTTACATGTTCCTTAACTTACATGTTCCTTTTTTTAGTGAATTCCTAAGTAATGGAGATTGACATCCAGATGCTCTTTAAAAACATGGTTTCCAACAACAGCAATGTGGAAAAGATCAGCTATCAATTTTTCCCTCTTACTGTTTCATTCCATACAGCTCTAGGCAAATGTAGTTCTATACTCTCTGTAGATTACCATATTATGAACATTTCAAGTAATTAGAACCAAATGATACTCCCAACACTTTTTGATGGATACTTTGATTTAGTATAACATTTTTGAAGTTCATTCATATTTTATCATTTATAAGTCAGTCACATTTTGTGTCTCTATAATGTTCCACTTCCCATATGTACAACATTTTGTTTATTTACTTATTAATTGACATGCATTTGATTTGTGTCTGCCTTTTGGCTATTATGAACAATTTCACTTTATTACTGTTATTATGTTTATTACTTTGACATTCATAAAGGTATCTTTAGGTACATGTTGCCATTTACCACTCATTTCCTTTGTGATATTATCAGTAAAATATGTCACAGATATTGAATATCTATATGTCTTGGTTCTCACATTATGTTATCAACTGAACATCTCATAAAAGTGCCTTTCAGTCAATAAAGAGAGAAATATATATAAGAGATATTAAGCATTTATATATTTTAAATAATATTTTATTTATTATTTGATAATTCCATATAATGTACATTGATAATATTCACCCTTTCTTTACCAACTCCTTCCTGATTCACTCTCTCTATATTCTCTCCTCCACTCTATCCAGCTTTTAAATTTTTTCTTCTTCTGCTTTCCTTCCTTCCTTCCTTCCTTTCCTTTCTCTCTCTCTTTCTTTCTTTCTTTCTTTCTTTCTTTCTTTCTTTCTTTCTTTCTTTCT
>CAJQZJ010032464.1:690190-755588 GCA_907164525.1 Lophiomys imhausi
TCTTTCTTTCTTTCTTTCTTTCTTTCTTTCTTTCTTTCTTTCTTTCTCTTTCCAATTCATGAAATCCCACTCTTGAGAGTGAGGATAGTGAAGCGTCCTGCCAGGGACCACAAATTAAACAAAATAAAAGAAAACAAGACAAAAACCAAATCAAGACAAAAACTAACAAAAACAGAAAGCTGACTTTGCTTATCCCAGATGTAAGGAAATAACAATAGCTACTCATCTAGTGGTTGTATTTCATGCTTATATTCTCCCATAGCATGCTGGGATTTTGTTTGGCTTAAAATGGTACATGTACTGTTTATGCTGTCACAACAGCTGGAAATTCATATGTACAGCTTTCCTGTTGTGTTTGCAAATATGGTTTCCTTGAAGTTACCCAACACTTAAAATATTCTGACCTTGTGGGAAATGAGGTGTTATATACTTCCAATATATAGGTGAACACTGCTCAGTTTCTTACTGTCTCCATGCTAACCCATTAAGGATCTCTGAGTTAATTGACACCTATTGAAGAAAGAAACATCTCTTTAAATAGTTCAGAGATACATTGATCTTTTGGTATAACATTAAATAATTATGAACCATTTTATTGCTAAGTCCATTTAGCAGAATAGTATTAAGTTCTTCCCTAGGACCTATGACCTATCAGGGCATAGGTTGTTGGCCCCATTAAAAGTACCACATATCAGTTATATCTCATGAAACAGGCCTTACATCAAATTTTAAAGCCATTGGTCACTCCCATAATATTTATAATAGTATTCCCCATGTGGGACTACCTTGTAAGGCCAGTTGATGTTGCAGCTTGCAGGGTTCACAAGTGAATGATATCAATAATTTTATTTCTCCTCTATAAGGTGCATACAGTGCCTTCCAGCATTACAAAAACTGACATGTAGGAATAAAGATTCCATGTGCATAACAGTATGAGTTATTCGTGTACTATGACCCAAGTATACAGTGTCTTCAGCATCAGGATTTTGCCATGAGGCTCTTAGGGGATAACTAAGAACATTAACAATACCTTTCAATATTTGGCATTCTACGGATTCTATTGAGGAACATCTAAAAAATGGTAACCCATTCCTAGTAGAGTATTTTTACTTGCTGACATGTAGTATATATTTAGAGATTTGTCCTCCCAATATGGAATTACAGATACAGAGAAGATTTTTACCAATCCTTAAAAGAAGAATAAAAAACAAAACAAAACTCCTCCAGTTAGTCTGTAGAAGTGGAAAAAGAAGAAAAACTTTGAAATTCTCTTAAGGAGGCCTTGATAGCAAAATTAGATGAAGATACAAGAAAGAGAGAGAGAAAGAAAGAAGAATAAAGTAAGAAATTATAGAGTAGTCTCTATGATGAATATAGGTATAAATATTATCAATAGAATACATAGAAAAGGAATTCAACAACACATCAAAAAGACCATTGAGCATGATCAGTTTGCTTTCAACTGGAAAATGTAGGAGTGATTCAAATATATAAATAAGTAAATGTATTTTACCACATAATAGACTCAAAGAAAAAAATTATACAATCAGCTTATTAAATGTGGAAAAGTTTTAAAGTGTAATCCAATATCACTTCATGGTAGGCTCCTAGAGAATCTAGGGATATCAAGATATACTTCTCCATATTAAAGGAAATGATTTACCACAAGTCCACTTTCAAGATAATACTATGTGAAAATAAACACAAAGTACCTAGTTAAAATTGGTAATACAACAAGGATGTCCACTTTCTTCATTCTTTTTCAATATACTGCTTGAAGTCTAAGTTACAGCAGCAGGAAAAGTGAAAACATAAAGGGAAGATAAGTAGGAAACTAAGAAGGCAGAATATCTTTCTTTTCAGATCACATGATTCTATACACAAAAGACCCTAAATACTGAAAATACTGTGACCCTGTAAAGTTCTATTTTATTAAGGCACAGCCTACATGATCACAATCCTAAAAATGATTGCAGTTTTGATATTATTCATTTCTCCTTTATTATGGGTAAGCCTGACTCCCAAGTTTCACCACTCAAATGCTTATTGATCAATTAGGTTTTTAGCAAATAGAGAAGCACAAACTTTTCCTAATCTAATCCAATAAATTGAGGTATTTGAAATTTTTTGTTGAGGATAGAGTCTGCAACTCTCTCTGATTCTGTGTACACTCTTTGGTTGATACATTCTCTAGTTTTATTTTTACTTTTTAAGTTTTCCTATAATTTAGCCTAAACTTTTAATTTCATCCTAATTTCATTTAAGAAAAAAAAATTCTATTGTTATTTGACCTTCTCCTACTGCCTTTCAACACATGGATTCATTTGAAAAGAAATTAGGAGCTCCACTTTCTAATTCTTGCTGCTCCTCTCAGGAAAAACCACATCTGGGACTATAAGACTGTCAATGGGGGATATATCCTAGAGTCTCACCTTTCCCATGGCCCACTAGGCAGTGTTCAAACCCTTAAAACATTATTAAAATCTATTTAAAGTCACTATTAATTTTAATGGAACATTCTTTAGATTTGTATTTGCTAAGTACACCTGATGTTCATTTTCCTCTAAACTAGCAAAGATGTTGGCAAATGGAATCATTTGACCCCCTAATTAGCAGCTGCTGACTCTTTACTGTTACCCTGATTGCCTTGAGGAAAATGGATATCATCCTAACAGCCAACTGGACTAGCCTTATATCAGCATCATCCATCTTGAACAGTCTACTGATGCCTTGAGACAACTACAAAAGGATAACATTTAATTGTTCTGGCTCTTGAATGTACCCTCTCAGCCAGGGTTCTTTTAAATAGCTTGTCATAGACTTTACTATTGCATGCCTTGATGAACTCTAGGTTACTCAATAA
This sequence comes from Lophiomys imhausi, assembly GCA_907164525.1. Classification (NCBI taxonomy): domain Eukaryota; kingdom Metazoa; phylum Chordata; class Mammalia; order Rodentia; family Muridae; genus Lophiomys; species Lophiomys imhausi. The sequence continues at coordinate 693,054 of CAJQZJ010032464.1, forward strand.
CAACTTCTTCTAAGGCAAAAATGTAAGTGCTTCTCTTAATTTTCCAGAACAGTGAAGTGTGACAATGATACTCAGAGGTAAAGGAATGATTGCTCCAAAACACAAGCCTTAATGACTGCAGAGAAAAGGCAGCAGAGATAGAACAATGAAAATGACAGTGAGAGGCGTGCATCAGTTGAGTGGTGGCAGAGAGATAAGGTATAATAACTCCCTAATGCACACAGAAGTATAGCATTCACAGGAATAAGGGTCATCAAGACCAAATGACATCATACAGCCTTTAGCAGTAGAGGGTACCAGCTGCTATTGCTTCTGCTTCCCTAATACATCTCACTGATGTGAAGCATAGAGGGGAATAAAATCTATGTCTTGCTTGAATCTATGTCTGAACAGTTTTGTTTGCTACACAAAGGATGAATCTTCCTTGTCTGTCATATGGCAACTCTAGTAATTAACTGCTTGATGGATGAACCTACATGCAGAAATCCTCTTATGTGCCTCTTTCCCAGCACTGAATCATCCTCGTATGACCCAACCAAAGCCAGCATAGCCAGATGAACACATCTGTAATTAGTCTCTTTGGCCCTTTGTAATTTTTGCTTTACCAAGATATAACGGACTCTTAACTTCTAATGGTATCAGTTTAGGGACTTTCTGTGGTTAGAAAAGCCAATATCAGTGCATATCATCAGTTCTTAATCTCCATCACTGAATTCTTCACCACGTGGGATGATTTCAATTTTTAAGCATAATTTGGATTAAGCTCTTTGGATTCTGCCAAAATTCAATCATGCAGGTAGATATCATTTCCATGGGGTTTTGAGAATGCCAAGCTCTCTACAAACCTAGAGAAGAACAAGACTTTGACTGGCTGAGCTTTCATACATAGTCCTGTAGATTTCTTGAATCAGAAGCTTGGCAAAGCACAATCTGAGTTCCTAAGGAAGCTTGCTGCTTCTGGTATTTAGAGGCCAGTTCAGAGTTGAGGAAAATGCTAGTAGAGGTCTAGGAAATCAACCCAAAGCCCAAAACTTCCCAGATTCAACCTAGTTACATATAGTCTGTGTCAATATAAGTGTTGAGCATAATCTTATTCAGGATGCTTTTTTTTCTTTATTTTTATTTTATGTATATTGGAGTTTTACCTGCATTTATCTGTGTGAGGGTGTAAGATGCCCTGAAACTGGAGTCACAAACAGTGGTGAGCCGCCATGTAGATGCTAGGAATTGAAACCAGGTCCTCTTGAAGAGAAGTCAGTGCTCTTAACTGATGAGCCATCTTTTCACTCTCCCCACCCCAGGATGTATCTTATACAATCTATGGGCTGACTTGATATTTAGTGTGATATTTTGCTGAATAGCCCTTGTATTAAATACTTACAGATTTTTCTATGTTGGGTAGTGAATGGGCTTGAGGACCATTTTCATATGACATGAGAAAATTATGTTTTTAAATTTTTTTCACAGTAGCCAAATATTTAATGAAATTATCTTTCAGTCTGAAGCTGTCTCAATAGAGATAGTAATGTTTCCTTAAGAATATCAACTTAAAAGTCAATTTGTCATTAGTCACTCCTCATAAATCCATTTTTAGTGGTTCTTCACAAAGAGACCCAGTCAAAGAATGTTCAGGAAATTTACAAAGATGTGAAGATCATTGCAGGATTGTTCTATACCCCTGCCAGAAAGAAGGGCAGGCTGTTAACATACAGTTGCTTCCTATTTATTTTATTTTGATTCAATAGCTATTGGTTAGATTTTCCAATACCTCTATGAATCTAGCTGCAAAATATCAATTTTGGTTATCTGGTCTGGGTGCCTATTCAGGGTGCACAGGAACAGTTACTAGAGCAGTAACATTTTTCCAAAACAATCTTAGGGAATGCATTGGTAGCCATGTATGTGCCATGTGCAGAGGCACAGAAAACTAGAGAATAATGTTGTGAAACCAGCATGGGAAATGTAACCAAGGATGGAGATGTGTGTGGGGGGGTATCTACCCTGAGTGCCTCTTTGGTCTCATATCCCTTAAGGCGTCCAAGGTAATTTGTATGTTGTTTTGTTTTGTATTTCTGCACTATTGCATTGGTAGCTCAGCTATCTTGCTGAACTAAAATAAATTGCTTTTCAAATTTTATTAAGTGGAGATTACAGGTAGGTGGCTGTGAGTGCCTACATTTTACATGAGTATTGGGGATCTAAACTCAAGTACTCACAATCATGTAACAAGTGCTTTACCTATGGTAACATCTTTCCAACAGGCAGACAATAAATTCTGAATCAGATGACGCCAAACAAATATATTTTTCTACTTCACAAATGGAAATATGTAATTGAAGCTAAATTAATCTTCTGCTGAAATTGAATACTGTTTTTGTAAAATCTTATATAAGTTTGATTGTGTTCACTAAGTTTCTATTAATTAAAAAATGAAGTAAGAGAACAAGAATATAAGAAAGAGTATGCACTTTAAAATTTTTACAATAAAAGCTTCAAAGATGACAACATAGTGATGCTGAATAGTGGAAAGAAATACTCACAATGTGTAAACTGTGAAAGAAATACATTTCTTTAAAATGGGCAACTGTGACCTAAGCACCAAGTCATGCAAGAAGACAGAGTAAAAGGATGATCATTGGTAAATCAGAAATCCATGGGGATTTGTAATTAGTTGCATAGTGTTTCATTATCCCATTGGTCTGCCAAGTACTCTTAAGAAATCTCCATAGTTTCTGTCACCTTGAAAATAGATTTTTGCTATGTGTGGTCTTATATATATTTAGGAAGTGTTGTTACATGGACTAAAGAAATCTGTCTTCTTTGATATCTGAGAATCAAAAGAACCAACAAAGAAGAAGTAACATCAACCTTACACAGAAAACATTTCCATCAGAGATACAACAAGTGAGCCTGCCCTCAGAATGACTTCTGCACTTTGCTAGAAAGGAGGTAAACAAATATTGAGAGTCAACATGATTAAAGAAAGGAGATTGTTTTGAAAATTAATTTTATTTATATGTGTGTGTGTGTGTGTGTGTGTGTGTGTGTGTACATATCTGTGGAAGCCAGAAAAGAGCATTGAGTTCTTGAGTTCCCTGCAGAATTAGTTAAAGGTGATTGCAAACCTTCAAACTTATCAAACTTAGGTACTGAAAACTAATCTCGAGTTCTCTGGAATAGCATCAAGTTCGCTAAACTGCTGAGCCATTTCTCCAGCCCTAAGAATATTGCTCTGAAAACACTTTCTCAGTTCCTTCAGAAATGAAGAGTAATGTTTTCATGTAATACTAATGTAGATTTCTTATTGAAATACAGAAAGCATTGAAAACAGATGAAAATAAAATAATAGAATTTGATACCAAGAGGGACTGTTGCAAATTTGTGTAGCATTGACTTCATGAATATATACAATCCTCATAGATTACATTATGTATGCTTATAAATGGCCACAAGTGAAATGTTTGAATATTTCACTAAATGTACATTTTATATACTTATATATGCTGATGCTATTAAAGGATAAAGTTTCATTTTTTGGTTTTGTTTTTGATTAAAGTATAAAGTTTTATGTGTGTGCATACCAGAAAACTAAAATGTTTAATTTTATACACTAATTTTCTTTGCCAAATAATATAATTATGAATATAAAATATTCTATCAAACATTTTGTAAATCACACATTTTTCTAGAGTAACTAATTTCATTAGTTGCTCTTATTCAAAGAATATCTAACTTTTTCTATTCTTAAGCAGTTTGTTTTAATGTTTCAATAAAAGCTGTGGCAATTAGACATTTTAGAAATTTGAAGATTATTACAATTTTTAAAATATTCATATGCATGAGATGTTTCCAGTGAAATGGTGATCTTCTGGACTTTAAATTTTTTATTGGGATTTATTTTTTCACCTTAAAAATTCAAAGATTTCTCGTCTATTTCCTTCAGTCATTAAGAGTATTTACCAGGACACTGGGAGGCATCAGAACAACCTAAGTTTTTCATTTCTGAAAGAACACAGTTTTTTTTCTTGATAACCATTTAGAAACTGGTGGCTGTGCAGATTGTTCAATTAGTAAAAGTGCTTGCTGTGCTAGCTTGAGGACATGAGTTTGATCCTTAGCAGTCATGAAAAAGGCTGGGTGTGAAAGGACAGGGTCTTGGTGTCCAACCAATGTAGTCAAATCTGCGAACACTAGGTCCATGTGAGAGACTCTCTCAGAAAATTCAGTGTGACGGGTTGAAGAAATAATCTTGTATTGACCTCAGGCCTCTCTATATATGGTATTAGTCAAAAGAAACCAAAAAAAAAAAAAAAAAAAAAAAAAAACAGCAAATGTCATGTTGTGTGAGACAGCAAAGTGCTCTGTCGAGAGGCCAAACTGGTGGAAGGGCCAAGGAATGGATTCCTGAACTCAAATGTGGGGTGACCAAGGAATCACCAGGAACTCGAGAACATTGCAAAATGCAAGAGGATTTTATTAATCAGCATGCTGAGGCCACCCACAAAGCTTTTCCATACAAGGAGAAGGAGGGGACCCCAAACAGAATTTAGGTTCAGGATACATAAGCTTCAGCAAGGCAGAATCAAGCATCATTAAGCAACAGTACTTTGATTGGCTGGCATAGGTAACCTAGGAAACAAGGTGGGGATTTCCAAACTCATGACTGTTGACAAAATGTGGTTTTTGTTGTTCTCTCTGTTTCTCTGCGATCCGGTCATACCCAAGCCGGAACTTGGCCTCCTGGTAATGGTTAGGGCTTCCAAGTCCTGGGAGGTGGTACGTGATAGATTCTAGGGCAAGCTGACCTGCAGCTCAGGGCCTATTCAAAATTCTCAGGCTTCTGAAGTCTAACTAAAATTTGGTCAAATGTGTTTGGCCCTAACACTGGCCAACAACACAATTACAACAGAACCCCAAGACTGCTCAGACTTAGAAAACATGAATGGATGAACCTTGTGGTAAAGATTGAGAAACCATTATGTAAGAATAACAAAGTTGAAACCCTAAGACTAAATCCCACTTTTCATCTTAGGAGCCTTAAATTACAGGACTGAGTATCCATTCTCTATGCATCTAAGCTTCGTACACATGTGTAATCTATTCTCCCTATTAAAAAATGTGTGAATTTTGCTATGGAAAATTCTGGCCATGACAGAAAATTGTATGAGCTTGCACAATATCCATCTGAACAAATTTCTCAACTACTTCATCCTCCTAGAATACAACTGAGTAGTATATATATGTCAAATTTCAGATCACATGTATATCATATACTGTATTGTGTTAATTAAAAAGTAAATAAGCAAATAGGTCAATTTAATTAAAAATATAACAGTCTAAAACTTTGCCCTTATACCTACATTTAAGTGTGGTGTCATGCCTCATCAAGGAAACTTATTTTTGCAACAGATGGAAAGCATTAAAGAGAAGCACAACCAATCAAAATACAGAGTTGTGAAGCCCAGTCCCAATGGACACATCTACAGAACAGTCTAATACCTAAAGACTCGTGGAACAGTGTGGAACTGGGAGCAAGAAGATTGTAAGAACCAGTGGATTAGGGAGTGTGCTGTATGATTGTGTCTCCTACAAATGCCATAACTTAACCCAACTCCTCCACCAACTCCTAGCAATGTAATTGCCTAAACATGAGCTGAACACAGAGGACTCCAATGGGCATGCCAAAGAACAGGAAAAGTACAAGATAAGAAAAGCCTAAGCTTTCAACAGATTGATTTCCATAGTAGTTGTACAAGTGTGCAGTCCCACCAGAAATGGAGAAGTGTTCCCCTTTCTCCACAGCCTCACCAGCATGTGCTGTCATTTCAGTTTTTGATATTAGGCATTCTGACAGGTGTGAGATGGAATCTCAGAGCCTTCTTGAATTGCATTTCTCTGATGATTAAGGATGCTGAGCATTTCTTCAAGTGTCTCTCAGCCATTAGATATTTCTCTTTTATGAATTCTTGGCTTAGCTCTGTTCTCCATTTTTTTGATTGGATTATTTGGTGTCTTAGTATTTAATTTCATGAGTTCTTTATAAAATTTGGATATTAAGCCTCTGTCAGACGTGGGGTTGGTGAAGATCTTTTCTCAATCTCTAGACTGCCATTTTGTTCTAAGGAAAGTGTCTTTTTCCTTACAGAAGCTTTTCAATTTCATAAGTCCCATTTATTGATTGTTGATCTTAGAGCCTGAGCTATTGGTATTCTGTTCAGGAAGTTATGACTTGTGCCAATAAGTTCGAGGCTTTTCCCCAGGTTCTCATTTAGTATGCCCAGTTTTGTGTTAAGGTCTTTGATCCACTTGGACTTAAGTTTTGTGAAAGGTGATAAAAAATGGAGTCTATTTACATTCTTCCACTTCTTGACATCCAGTTAGAGCAGGACAATTTGTTGAAAATGTTTTCCTTTTTCCATTGTATGGATTTGGCTTCTTTGTCAAACATTAAGTGATCATAGGTGTGTGCGTTTATTTCTGGGTCTTCAATTCCATTCCATTGATCAACTGGTCTGTTCCTATGCCAATATCATGCTGTTTTTATAACTATTGCTCTGTAGTACAGCTTGAAATCTGGGATGGTGATCCTTCAGAGTTTTGTTTTGTTTTGTTTTTGTACAGGATTGATTTAGCAATTCTGGGTCTTTTTGTTTTTCCATATGAAATTGAGAATTATCCTTTCAAGGTCTGTAAAGAATTTTATTGGTACTTTGATTGGAATTGCATTCAATCTGTATATTGCTTTCGGTAGGATGGCCATTTTTATTATGTTGATCTTATATATCCATGAGCATGGAAGATCTTTCCATCTTCTGATATCCTCTTCAAATTCTTTCTTCAAGGGCTTGAAGTGCTTATTGTACAGGTCTTTCACTTGCTTCATTAGAGATATCCCCAGCTATTTTATATTATTGTGGCTATCATAAAGGGTATTGTTTTCCTAATTTCTTTCTCGGCCCATTTATCTTTTGTGTAAAGAAGGGCTACTGATTTTTTAAATTCATTTTGTGTCCAACCACATTGCTGAAATTGTTTTTCAGCAGTAGGAGTTCTCTGGTAGAATTTTTGGGTTCACTTATGTATACTCTCATATCATCTGTGATTAGGGATACTTTGACTCCTTCTTTTCAAATTTGTAATCTCTTGATCTTCAAATTAGTCTGGCAATATCTAAGAAAACTTGGAATAGCTCTGCCACAAGATCCAGCTATTCTACTCCTGGGCATACATCCAAAAGATTCCTCATCAAACCAAAGGATATCTCCTCAACTATGTTCATAGTAGTTTTATTTGTAATAGCTAGAAACTGGAAACAACCCAGATGTCCTTCAACCAAAGGATGGATAAAAAACAAACAAACAAACAAACAAAAAAAACAAAAACAAAATAAAACAACAACAAAAAAAACTGTGGTACATTTACACAATGGAACACTACTCAACTATCAGAAACAAGGAAATCATGCAATTTGCTGCCAAATGGATGGAACTAGAAATACTCATCCTGAGTAGGCTAATTCAGACCTAGAAAGATATACATTGCATGTATTCATTTATAACTGTATTTTAGCCATATAGTATAAGATAACTGTCCTATAACTGACCCAAAGAAACAGGAATATTGATTTTGTTAATTGTTAGTAGGATTTTTCCCTTTAATGGAACTGTCATGTAAGATTTCAGTGCAAGAGGAAGCTCTTAATCCTCATGTGACTGATGATCTGAGTGGGGCTGATATGTCGAGGCCCTGAGAAGGAGTAGGATAGGTGGGAAAGGGGGTAGAGTGTGGGAGAGTTGGACCAGGAAGGGTGAAGGGAGGGGTCTGTGATGGAGAAGTAGCTTGGATTAATAAATAAATGTTTTTTTATAAACTTAGTCACGTTATAATTTAATATGTTCATTTTGTCGACTCACATCATTTAGAGAAAAATTGCCTGTCAAATGGAGTTACAAAAGCTATGGGAATAATTGATCAATATTTCAAGCTAGTCATAATAATAATAATCCCATCACATTAATGATTTTACAGTAAGGAATTCAATCTACACATTTTATTATGAATATATATATTTTGACATTTCTATATTTTTCAAATATATCTCATACATATATACAATGGAATATATATTATTTTCTCCTTCCAAATTCCTATATATCACCCTCTATATTCTTCCTTAATTCTTGGTATTTTTTTGTTCTTTTTTTTTTATAACCCAGTAAATCAACTTCTTATTGCTCTCATGTGCATAGGTGTGGTACTATCCATTAAATCTACCAGTGGTCACATCCTTAAAAAAGCATTATTCTCCCTCTCAGGAAACAATCTAAATCCAAACCAATAGTTTCTCACTAAGGGGTAGATTCTAGAGATTATATACTCTATCCAGGATTTTAACTGTTACGATAATGTACAAGTCTTTTGCTGTTAATCATAGCTTTGCTGGGTTCATGTGTATGATAGCCACATCATATCCAGAAGACAGTATTTTCATCATTCCTCTCTACCATAAGTTCTGAAATACTTCTTCCCTTATCTTCTACTGTGTTTAAAGACCTAGGAAAAGGGTAAACAGTACTGGTTAAGAATACATAGCAATAAAATGACTCCTAATGACATTCTGCTATACTCATCAATTCCTGTCTTGCTCAGCTATCATCAGAGAAGTTTCCCCTACAGTAAATGGAAGAAACACAGAGACACACAACTAGACATTGGGCAAAGAGAGACCTTAGAACACTCGTTCCTAAATGTGATGTGTTCATCAAAGCCTCCATTGGACTCAGGGAAATCTGCAGATGAGTCAGAAAGACTGTAAGAGCCAGAGTGGATAGAGGACAACTAAGAAGCCATGCTTTTTAAATCCAGAAGGAAAGATCCATCTATGAACGCACAGAGATCATGGCACATGCCTAAGGCCTGAACAGGTCTACTCCAGATAGGGTCCCAATGCTGAGTGAGAGAAGTGGACAAAAGCCTTCATTCTTAACTCAGGATCTATTTTCTTTTCTTTCTTTCTTTTTTTTTTTTTTTTGGTTTTTCGAGACAGGGTTTCTCTGTTTAACAGCTCTGGCTGTCCTGGACTCGCTTTGTAGACCAGGCTGGCCTCGAACTCGCAAAGATCCGCCTGCCTCTGCCTCCTAAGTGCTGGGATTAAAGGCGTGTGCCACCACCGCCCGGCTTTTCTTTTTTTTAAATTTTTTTCCTTTATTTTTTATTTCTTCAAGTTATATCTCAATCACAGTCCCCTCCTTATTCCCCCTCCAGTCCCACCCACCCACCCTCAACCCCCCATCCTCTTCCCTTTTTTTTTTTCTTTTAAGTTTAAGGTATATCTTACTTCTCCCTACTGTTTCCCCTTTCAGTCCAACAAATGGCTCTTTCTCTTATAATAACAAATACAATACAGTACAACAGAGGTAATTAGGCCACAGTTATGAGGGTTATATGGCTTAACGTACATTCCCAATGACCAGTACATATGTATTTGGTACCTGACTTTAACATTCTACTATCTAAACATCTCCATGAGTTTAAAGGTCTATATCTGACTCAACATTCATACTAACTTGCAACACAATTTTAAAAGTATCTTCTTAGATCTATAACACTCTCTTGACTCCTAAACAACTCAAAATTAAATTATGAGACTCTAGCTATCTGTTCTTCAACCACCTCAGAGTCCTGAGAGGGATAATATATATCTGTTTTATAGGAAGTACAGAACCTGCAGCTTCCGAAACTAATAATTGACATACCTGTGGCTGCCTGGACAGTTCCCATTTTCTCTCCATACATTACAGCATTTGGCCCCATTTCTCTGACAGACATTGATTGTAGAGCAGGGGTTATGAAGGACTTACCTACCCTGTCTTGGCAGAGCTAAGCTGTCGACTTACCTGCTTCCAGGTTTTGTCCTTTTTGGACAGCATTCTGTCTACAGTTGGGGAAAGGGGCTTTTCCTACCAAGGGATAGGCTTGCGACTAATTCAATCATCTCCCACTGGAGATTCTTCGATGCTAATCTTCTACTTGGAGGAGAATAGGGGGTGCTGTCAGGAGTTGATATGTCTTGATATAAAAAAATCTAAAGTTACGAAAACATCTTTGAATGTCATGTTCTGCAGCTCTCTTGAGGTTTTTGAAGAGGCCCTATCTATCTCTTATATTAGGGTAAGCAGATGTTGCTTGTCTCTTTCCGGTTTATTTCTGACTAGCTTAGAAAGTAACTATAATAGGCTGTCATATACCTAACTGAATGACCGGCTTGCATAACCATTAGTTTGCATTTCTTAATTATCCTAAACAGTTTATGACAATTAGTAGTAAAAGGCCGAAACATCACATTTCATTTTTTTTTCTTTACCTCCTAACCCTTCCATCCTATTTCTCTGGGGTGGGGTGTCCTTATATAACAGTCCCTCATCTCAGTTGAGAGGTCGTATGAGGGCCAAGAGCCTCTTCATTCATTAGGGATCTACGAAGCAGTACCATCAGTGAAAAGTGTCTTGTTGCCCGGGAGAGAGAACTACTAAACAAACAAACCAATAAGCATACAATAGATAAAAAAGAATAAAAAAGGAAAAAAAATAAAACTAATATATAAAAAATAAACAAAGAATAAAAATTAAAAATAATAAGTCTATGTCCAAGATCCCTTTGGTGTGTTAGTTGTAGTTTCAATACCTTCTACTATATAGCTAAAATCCTACTATAGGTGAATAGATGCCATATGTGTCCTTCTGAGTCTGGGTTAGTTCACTCAGGATGAGCTTTTCTAGTTCCATCCATTTGGCTGCAAATTGCATAATTTCATTGTTCCTGATAGCTGAATAATATTCCATTGTATAGATGTACCACAGTTTTTTGACCCATAATTCAGTTGAGGGACATCTGGGTTGTTTCCAGTTTCTAGCTATTACAAATAAGGCTGCTATAAACATAGATGAGGAAACTTCCTTATGATTCCATGAAGAGGCATTTGGGTGTATAGCCAGAAGTGGTATGGCTGGGTCCTGAGGCAGATCTATACCAAGTTTTTTAAGATATCGTTAGACAGACCTCTATAGTGTTTGCACAAGCCTGCATTCCCACCAGCAATGGAGTAGGGTATCCCTTTCTCCACACTTTCTCCAGCATGTGCTGTCATTTGAGTTTTTGATCTTAGCCATTCTGACAGGTGTGAGATGGAATCTCAGAGTCATTTTGAGTTGCATTTCTCTGATGATTAAGGATGTTGAGAATTTCTTCAAGTGTCTCTGAGCCATTAAGGTATCTCCTTTGTGAATTCTCTATTTAGCTCTGTCCTCCATTTTTTGATTGGATTATTTGGTTTCTTGGCATTTAATTTCTTGAGTTCTTTGTAGATTTTGTATATTAGCCCTCTGTCAGATGTGTGGTTGGTGAATATTTTCTCCCAGTCTGTAGGCTGCCGTTTTTTCAAATGACAGTGTCCTTTGCCTTACAGAAGTTTTTCAGTTTCATGAGGTCCCACTTATTGATTGTTGATCTCAAGTCCTGAGCTGTAGGTGTTCTGTTCAGGAAGTTTTCGCCTGTGCCAATTAGTTCGAGGATTTCTCCCACTTTATCTTCTAGTAGATTTAGTGTGACTGTCCTTATGTTAAGGTCTTTGATCCACTTGGACTTAAGTGTTGTACAAGGTGATAAGTATGGGTCTAACTTCATTCTTTTACAAATGGACATCCAGTTGGACCAGCACCATTTGTTGAAGACGCTGTCCTTCTTCCATTGTGCCGTTTTGGCTTCTTTGTCAAAAATTAGGTGGCCATAAGTGTGTGGGTCTATTTCTGGATCTTCAATTCGATTCCATTGATCTACTGGTCTGTTTCTATACCAATACCATGCTGTTTCTACAACTATTGCTCTGTAGTACTGCTTGAAATCTGGGATGGTGATACCTCCAGATGTTTTTTTATTGTACAGGATTGATTTAGCTATTCTGGGCTTTTTGTTGTTCCATATGAAATTGAGACTAGCTCTTTCCAAGTCTATAAAAAATTGTGTTGGTATTTTGATAGGAATTGCATTGAATCTATATATTGCTTTTGGTATGATGGCCATTTTTATTATGTTGATCCTACCTATCCATGAGCATGGGAGATCTTTCCATCTTCTAAAGGCCTCTTCCATTTCTTTCTTCAAGGGCTTGAAGTTCTTGTTGTACAGGTCCTTTACTTGTTTGGTTAGAGTTACCCCCAGGTATTTTATGTTGTTTGTGGCTATTGTAAAGGGGGTTGTTTCCCTTATTTCTTCCTCAGCCCATTTGTTTGTTGTATAAAGAAGGGCTTCTGATTGTTCTGAATTAATTTTGTATCCAGCCACTTTGCTGAAGGTGTTTATCAGCTGTAAGAGTTCTCTGGTGGAATTTTTGGGGTCGCTTATGTATACTATCATATCATCTGCAAATATGGATAATTTGACTTCTTCGTTTCCGATGTTTATCCCCTTGATGTCCTTTAGTTGTCTTATTGCTCTAGCAAGAACTTCAAGTACTATATTGAAGAAATATGGTGAAAGTGGACATCCTTGTCTTGTCCCTGAGTTTAGAGGAAATGCTTCAAGTTTCTCTCCATTTATTTTGATGTTGGCCACTGGCCTGCTGTATACTGCCTTTATTATTTCTAGGTACGGCCCTTGTATGCCCGTTCTCTCCAGAACTTTTAGCGTGAAGGGGTGTTGGATTTTGTCAAATGCTTTTTCTGCATAGCGAGATTATCATGTGATTTTTTTCTTTCATCTTGTTTATATGGTGAATGACGTTGATAGACTTTCCAATGTTGAACCATCCCTGCATCCCTGGGATGAAGCCTACTTGATCATGGTGTATGATAGTTTTGATGTGTTCTTGAATTCGGTTTGCTAGTATTTTATTAAGTATTTTTGCATCTATGAAATGTTTAAGTATAAATTTTAAAAAATGAAAAGAAAAGCCCAAGCTTAACCCTACATAAAGAACTACAGGAAAATATGAAATGCTGATACTGAGAGACATAGTTTTCTTCAAGGAAGAGCACAAAAATTGGTTATCCAATACCTTAAAACATGCATAAAAGTAACATTATAGCAATTGAGTAAGTTATACTTGGCAATATATATGTATATGCATAAACACAGATGCCTATAATAACTGTCAATAGAAAAGATGTTATAAATTTAAAAGGGAGCAAGGAGAGTTGTTTGATGGGAGGGAATGGAAGTCAGAAATATGATTATATTATAATATCAAAAATAAAATAATAAAAAGGAATTATTAGTTTGTACAGCTATCTAGTTTGTGCGATTTAACATAAATGTACAGAATTAGAATTTTTCTGTATCTTTCCATGTTTTCATGCACATATATTTTTGAGCTTTGTGTGTGTTTGAGTTTCTGTGTGTGCAAGTCCACATGTATATGAAAGTGCATATGAATATGATGTGTATTTGAGTATGAAGCATCAGATCCCTTGGAGTTGGAGTTACAGACTTTCTGAACAGCACAATGTGGATGCTTAGCACTGAGTTCACATCTTATACAGTAGCACTGAGCGCAACAAGAATGTATTCTAGGCTGCCTTGCAAGCAAGCCCTTTGTTGCTATCGTCATAGCCCTTGGGTTTCAGACATGTAAGAGGATATCACAAGTGGGATATTTGGTGTGTGTATATGTATGTTTGTGTTTTCAGTGTAAGTGATGGGGACAGAACAAAGGTACAACCACTTAACTGAATGAGCTAGGTTCCTATATTGTTCTTCATGACTTCTAAAACCATGCAAAACTTCTGAATTATTCTTGTTTAAGATTAACTTACATTTACATTTTGTCCTAGGAATCTCTAATCTCTGTGATCAGACAGCTTTGAGCAAGTCTAAATATTTTGAATTAACTCATGTTCAAATTTTATTTCCTCTGTGTAGTTTTGTGCAAGTTGCTTAAGCTGTGATACTCAGCTTGTCATCTGAACATATAAAATTAAGTTTTAAAAGTTTCTTACTATCATAAGTGGATGCCAATGGAATCAGTTTGAGAAAATTATCACAATATTCAGTGCTTATTACACATTAAGATACCAATTTATCTCATAGTTTCTTCCTGAAGAGATTATGCAAAACATGTGATTATAAGGATTAAAGTTTTATGTGTGTTTGTGAATGTAAGTGGGGAAAAAGAAAGGCGCTTACACATTTGTCAATATTTCAGAATTAATATTCACTTGTTAATCTGTAATGCATAGATATGTTAGCTTTAAAAACTAAAAAGTGAAAGAAACTATCAGAAAATGTGTCTGTAGCAACTCAGTGTGTATATAATTAGGAAATTAGGAAAAATTCAGAAATTAGGAAAAATATAACTAATTTAAGGAAATACACACTTAATAAACAAAATGTACGAAGAGTTATACTATAACCAAAATATTGAAAATAGTCTTGTGAAAATGCATGTTCCATGGCTACAGGTTTTAAAGGTTTTCCTTTCCTTGGTGGGAAAAAAAAAACTTTAGTAGATAGTTCTATTAGAAGCCTATCATGATAGGAATACCTATTTGTTTTAAGTATAAACATGTTTAGTAAAAATTGTCTATCTTTACCAGTTTATGCAAAGTCACAATCTTATAACTGAACACAACTTAAAAGAGAAAATCTCTTAAAATATTGTTAACTAATGTAACAGCTTCATAAAAGTGTTTTCAATAGTTAACACCTTGCTGTCTTTCAGGGATTCTGAATGCCTTTCCTAGTTTAGGAGGATTAAGGCCCTGTATTAATAGATCAGACGAGGCCTTGCATTTTGTTGCTATTTTGATCAATTTTATTTATATAACCCTAAAATAACTCAATATTGTAATTTTCTTCTGTTTATTTAATTGTATATACATTTATTCTTAACACCACTTCTTCATATCTATCAGGTTTATAATCTCACCTTATGTGACTTAGATGTGATAACTTTGAATCATACATTATCTTCAAAAACTTGCTTTCATCAGCACATATTCCTGAATTTAAAGAGAAAATAGAGTTGAGAAATTATATAGGGATCACTATATAAAATTGAAGTTCAGATGAGCAGAGTATGTTCAAATGTTTTTGTGGTATTTCAGACATAAATATGATTTAAAATGTACTTGACTCAAAATATTTTTCCTATGGTCAATTTGAAGTAAACATGACTGGACATCTTCTTCATTTACTTAGATTGAAATATGACAACCTTTGGGGAAAGATGAATTAAGTTGAGATATGATTACTATGTAAATCATCTATCAATGTAATAATATAATAAAATTGCAATTAATGTTAATAAGATTGCATCTGTAGACTACTTTTTTATGTTTGTTTATTACTTCAGGTTACATCGCCATAATAGTACCTTCTTTCCACTCCTCCCAGTCCCACCCTCCCCTTCTCCCCCACCATCCCTGCCAACCCACTTCTTCGGAGTAGTGTCCCTACATATTAGTCCCCTGCCCCAGTTCAGCAATCATATGAGGGCCAAGACCCTCTTCATACACTGGGAGCCTTCAAGGCAGCACCACTAGGCCAAAGTTTCTGATAGACAGGTAAAAATGTCTATGTTCCTGTTCCCTTTGGTGCATTGGCTGTAGCATAGTTATTCTGTATTATATGGCAAGAACCGATTATGAGTGAATAAATGCCATGTGCATCCTTCTGAGCTTGGGTTAGCTCACTCAGGATGAGATTCTCTATTTCCAACCATTTGGCTGAAAATTTCATGATTTCATTGTTTCTGATGGCTGAGTAGTATTCAATTGTATAGATGTACCACAATTTTTTTATCCATTCCTCCACTGACGGACATCTGGGTTGTTTACAGTTTCTAGCTATTACAAATAAGGCTGCTATGAACATAGATAAGGATACTTCCTTGTCATTTGGTGAGGAATCATTTGGATGCATACCCAGAAGTGGTATGGCTGGGTCTTGTGGTAGAAATTTTTCAAGTTTTCTAAGATATCTCCAGACTGATTTCTATAGTGGTTGTACAAGTTTGTGTACTCCCACCTGCAATGAAGTAGGGTTCCCCTTTCTCTACAACCTCACCAGCCTGTGCTGTCATTTGAGCTTTTGATCTTAGCCATTCTGACAGGTGTGAGATGGAATCTCATAGTCCAATTGAGTTGCATTTTTCTGATGTTAAAGATGCTGAGCATTTCTTCAAGTGTCTCTCAGCCATTAGGGACTCTTCCTTTGTGAATTGTCTGTTTAGCTCTGTTCCCCCTTGTTTGATTGGATTATTTGGTTCCTTGGGATTAAATTTCTTGAGTTCTTTGTAAATTTTGGATACTAGCCCTCTGTCAGATGTGGGGTTGGTGAAGATCTTTTTCCAATCTGTAGGTTGTCATTTTGTTTTAATGACAGTGCCTTTTGCCTTACAGAAGCTTTTCAGTTTCATAAGGTCCCATTTATTGATTGTTGATCTTAGATCCTGAGCTGTTGATGTTCTGTTCAGGAAGTTGTCACCTGTGCCAATGAGTTTGAGGGTTTTCCTCACTTTCTCTTCTAATAGAATTAGTGTGTCAGGGCTTATATTAAGGCCTTTGATCTACTTGGACTTAAGTTTTGTGTAAGGTGATACATATGGGTCTAATTTCATTCTTTTATATATCGACATCCAGTTAGACAAGGACCATTTGTTGAAGATGCTGTCCTTGTTCCATTGTATGGTTTTGGCTTCTTTGTCAAAAATAAGTGACCATAGGTGTTTGGGTTTATTTCTGGGTCTTTGATTATATTCCACTGATCTATTAGTCTGGTTCTATGCCAGTACCATACTGATTTTATTACTATTGCTCTGTAGTACAGCTTGAAATCTGGGATGGTAATGCCTCCAGATGTTTTTATATTGTACAGGATTGATTTAGCTATTCTGGGATTTTTGTTATCCCATATGAAGTTGAGAATTACTTTTTCAAGGCCTATAAAGAATTGTGTGGTATTTTGATAGGAATTGCATTGAATCGTTATATTGCTTTTGGTAAGATGGCCATTTTTATTATGTTGATCCTACCTATCCATGAGCATGGAAGATCTTTCCATCTTCTGATATCCGCTGTGATTTCTTTCTTCAAGGACTTGAAATTCTTGTCATACAGGTTTTTCACTTGCTTGGTTAGAGTTACACCCAGGCATTTTATATTGTTTGTGGCTATTGTGAAGGGCATTGTTTCCCTAATTTCTTTTTCAGAGCATTTATTTTTTGTATAACAGAGGGCTTCTGAATTTTTTTTGAATTAATTTTGTATCCAGCCACCTTGCTGAAGGTGTTTATAAGCTGCAAGAGTACACTGGTAGAAATTTTGGGATAACTTATGTATACTATCATACCATCTGCAAAGAGAAATAATTTGACTTCTTCATTTCCAATTTTTATCCTTTTGATCCCCTTAATTGTCTTATTGCTCTAGCAAGAACTTCCAGTACTATGTTGAAGAGATATGGCAACAGTGGGCATCATTGACTTGTCCCTGAATTTAGAGGAAATGCTTTATGTTTCTTTCCATTTAATTTGATGCTGGTGACTGACTTGCTGTATATGACCTTTGTTATTTCTAGGTATGGTACTAGTATGCCCATTCTCTCCAGGACTTTTATCGTAAAGGGGTGTTGGATTTTGTCAAATGCTTTTTCAGCATCTAGTGAGATGATCATATGCTTTTTTTCTTTCAGATTGTTTATGTGGCAACTTATGTTGATGGATTTTCATATGTTGAACCATCCCTGCATTCGTGGGATGAAGCCTACTTGATCATTGTGTCTGATACTTTTGATGTCTTTTTGGATTCTGTTTGCCAGTATTTTATGAAGTATTTTTGCATCTATGTTCATGAGGGAAATTGGTCTGAAGTTCTCTTTCATTGTTGGGTCTTTGTGTGGTTTAGGAGTCAGGGTGAATGTGGCCACATAAAATGAGTTTGGCAGTGTTCCTTCTGTTTCTGTTTGTGGAAGAGTTTGAAGAGTATTGGTCTTAGCCCTTCTTTGAAGGGCTGGTAGAATTCTGTGCTGAAACCTACTAGCCCTGGGCTTTTTTTTGGTTGGGATATTTTTAATGACTATTTCTATTTCCTTAGGGGTTATAAGGCTGTTTAATCTGTTAACTTTATCTTGATTTATCTTTGGTAGGTGGAATCTATCAAGATAATTGTCCATTTTGCTTAGGTTTCCAAATTTGGTGGAGTACACATTTTCAGGACCTAAAGATTCTCTGGATTTCCTTGATGTCGATTGTTATTTCTCCCTTTTCATTTCTGATTTTGTTGATTTGTGTTTTTTCCCTCTACCTTTTAGTTAATTTGACTAACAATTTGTTTATTTTTTTGATTTTCTCAAAGATCCAACTCTTGCTTCCATTGATTGTTTGGATTGTTCTTTTTATTTCTAAGTTGTTGTTTTCAGTCCTATGTTTGATTATTTCCTGCCTTCTGCTCCTCTTGGGAGTGTTTGCTTCTGTTTTTTTTTTTTTTTCTTTTCAAGTTCTTCTCGTTCTGCTGTTAATTCACTGATATGAGATGTCACGATTTTCTTTTTGAAGGCACTTAGTATTATGAACTTTCCTCATAGCACAGCTTTCATTGTGTCCCATAGGTTTGAATATGTTGTACCTTCCTTTTCATTGGATTTTAAGAAGTCTTTGGTTTCCTTCTTTATTTCTTCCCTGTCCTAGTGGTCCTTCAGTAAAGAGTTTTTCAATTTCCATGAATGTGTAGACATTCTGTTGTTTCTGTTGTTGTTGAAGCCCAGCTGTATTCCATGGTGGTCTGATAAGATGCAAGGGATTATTTCCACTTTCTTTTATCTGTTGAGGCTTGCTTTGTGTCAAACTATATGGTCAATTTTAGAGGAGGATCCATGCAGTGCTGAAAAGAAGGTATTTGCTTTGTTCTTGGGTGAAACATTCTGTAGATATCTGTTAGGTCCATTTGGTTCATGACTTCTGTTAGGCTCATTATTTCTCTGTTAGGTTTGTGTCTCAATGACCTATCCATTGTTGTGAGTGTGGTGTTGAATTCTACCACTACTAATGTGTGGGGATCAATGTGAGTTTTAAGCTTTAGAACAGTTAATTTTACAAATGTGGTGCCCTTGTATATGGGGCATAGATATTCAATATTTAGATGTCGTCTTGGTGAATTTTTCCTTTGATGAGTATGTAGTGCTCTTTCCTACCTTTTTTGATTAACTGCAGTTGAAAGTCCATTATTATTATTATTATTATTATTATTATTATTATTATTATTATTATTATTTTGATATTAGGATGGCTACTTCAGCTTGCTTCGTGGGCTCATTTGATTGGAAAACCTTTTCCCAGCCTTTACTCTGAGGTAGCATCTATCTTTGTTAGAGAAATGTGTTTCTTTTATGCAGCAAAATGTTTGTGTCCATGGGGTCTTGTTTGCGGATCCATTCTGTGAGTCTGTGTCTTTTTATTGGTGAGTTGAGCCCATTGATGTTGATGGATATTAATTACCAACAGTTGTTATTTCCTGTTATTTTGATGTAGGTGTTGGTTGTGTGTTTCTTTTGGTTTAGTGGCAGTGGAGTTTTTTTGCTTCCTCTGTTTTTTGGGTGTAGTTATCTTCACCGGGTTGGAATTTTCCTTCTAGGATCTTTTTGTTTGTTTGTTTGTTTTCTAGGATCGTCTGTAGGACTGGATTTGTGGGTAGATACTGTTTAAATTTGATTTTGTCATGGAATTGTGTTTTCTTCATCTATGTTGATAGAGGATTTTGCTGGGTATAGTAGTCTAGCCAGGCACCTATGATCTCTTAAGGCTTGTAGGATGTCTGTCCAGGCCCTTCTGGCTTTTAAAGTTTCTGTGGAGAAGTCAGGTGCAATTCTGATGGGTCTGTCATTATATGTTACTTGACATTTTTCTCTTACTGCTTTTAATATTCTTTGTTCTGTACATTTAGGGATTCAATTATTATGTGGCACGAAGAATTTCTTTTTTGGTCTATTCTGTTTTGTGCTCTGTGTGCCTCTTGGAATTTTGTGGTCATCTCTTTCTTTAGGTTTGGGAAGTTTTCTTCTATGATTTTGCTGAAGATGTTTCCTGGACCTTCAAGTCAGGAGTCTTCTCTTTTTTTCTATGCCAGTAATTCTTATGTTCTGTCTTTTCATTGAGTCCTTGATTTCTTGGATGTTGTGGGTGAGAACTTTTTTTAGATTTCTCATTTACTTTGGTTGTTATACTGATTTCTTCATTCAAATATTTCCATGCCTGAGATTCTGTCTTCCATCTCTTGTATCCTATTTTTGATACTCATGTCTACAGTTCCTATTCTCTTCCCTTGATTTTCCACCTCCAGAATTATCTCAGTTTGTATTATCTTTATTACTTCCACTTCCAATTTCGAGTCTGGTACAATTTTATTTCTCTTTGATATTTCCTGCTCCAATTTTCTTGTTGCCTTGTCTCTTTCCTGTTCAAGTTGAGCAACTTTGGCTTGGAGATCACTAATGATATTCTCCTTTGCTTTCATTTGTAAAATTGAGGAATATTTTAATTCCTTCAGAGGTTTAAATTCTTCTTGAAAGGATTGTATCACTTTCCAGAGTATAGATTTGTCATCATTTTCATGTTTTTCAGCTGTGGTAGAGTTTTCAGGGCTTGCTGTACTGACATTTTGTTGGAGTGTAGACTACTTTCTATTTCAGTCTGAAAATATGTAAAGAATTCAATAAAATTACTGCCAAAGTAGCCCATAAACCATAACACACTATCATACATAAACTCTGATTTGGAATATCGCATACTTTTCTATTCAACTTGAAAGAAATGGTGTTACAAACAAATGATCAATAGCATGATACATAAAATATCAAGAAAATGGATTGTAGAAGAGGGAAGGTGGGTGGGACTGAGAGAGAAAGAAGGAGGGGGATGTGATGGAGATGCAATTTAAAAAAAATAAATTAATTTTTAAAATGTTAAAAAAGAAGAAAAGTTGTATTGAGTAAATGGGAATTAAAAGTTTTTAAAAATAAAAGTTTTGTGTAGCCCAGGCTGGCCTCGAACTCGTGATCCTCCTGCCTCTGCCTCCTTCAGAAAATCCTACCTTTGTGCACCACCAAGAAGCCAAAGCCAGACTTTAAGGCAAGGAGTGTACAGTTTCAGATGATGCTGGCAAAGTCCTGTGGAATCAGGATTTGCACGTAGACAGATACACACACACACACACACACACACACACACACACACACACTCCCTCCTTCTAGAGAAGGAACTTTCTTTTTTGTTTTTTTTGTTGTTGTTGTTTTTGTTTTTTTTTTTCAGTTTAATTTTTTTGAGAGAGGTTCTGATAGCCATGGCTGTTCTGTTGACCAGACCCAGGCTGGCCTCAAACACAGAGATCTGCCCCTCTTTTCCTTCCAAGTGCTGGGATTTAAGGTGTGCACCACCACTCAGAGGAGAAGGAACTCTTTCAGGGCCATGGTTTAAGTTCTGCTGGGGCTCACAGAAAGTCAGGGCCTCTGTGTTCAGAGGGGATGCTTTATTTGAATGTGATCTATATGTGGTAAAAGGGTATTTTACCTGTGTAACATTATTTGTTTCCGTTTTTGAGACAAGACTTCTCTGTGTGGCCCTGGCTGAGATTAAAGGCATACACCGCTAAAAAAAATGTTTATAGCATATATGAGGTAACCACAGAAAACATTCTAACTAAAAGGAAGTTTAAAAGTCAAATTTCTTCTTGAAATTTTATCCATTGAAAGACAATAGTTAAACTCCAGGAAAGAAGAACATGGAACATGACAGTTGAAATTCTTCAGAGGAGTTCCCTATGGATATATGAGCTCAAGTATTGGATGTTTTATCTCTAGTTGCCAATGACAGGAGTGGTTAAATTGTATCTATACACTGACATTTTTCAGATATACTGAAATTATGTCATTTTTATAAAGATGGATGTAGTTGAAGATAATCACATTGAATTAATTTCAGAATTAGACAAATATATTTTCCCTCAACCATCATCACTATATTTTATGTAAATGCATATGCACATGTATGTATTTGTGTCATGAACTAGAGGGGAAGCTATGTGGGGAAACATGGTACTAATAGAAGAAAGAACAAAGGAGAAAGAGGAGAGTTGTAAATGAACATTTTTGTGACAATATCCTTAAGTAACATAGTACTGCTTCAGTTAAAACAAACGTGTGAGTTGATAAGAATGATAACATTAGAAAAGTGATATTAGGTACAGTAGGATAAAATCTGAAAAGTGTTTTCAAGTGTTACAAGATAACTAAACTTATAAGATTGGAATAAAGAAAAGGTTAGGGGGAAAACAGCAAAGCCAGTCTGGACAGGTTCTGACTGTCTTTCACGAACAGCATACTCCAATACACAGCTCAGAAACAAAGCAAGGCACTGTGGCCCATTCCCATAATTTTAAATCTAATGCATTTAATTGCAACAGACTAAATTGTGAGAAAAGCTCCTTAGAGAGTCTCTG
Organism: Lophiomys imhausi; assembly: GCA_907164525.1. Taxonomy (NCBI): domain Eukaryota; kingdom Metazoa; phylum Chordata; class Mammalia; order Rodentia; family Muridae; genus Lophiomys; species Lophiomys imhausi. Next base: position 715,535 of record CAJQZJ010032464.1, read on the forward strand.
CCTATTCCAGCAAGGGCATCACCCCACACTGCTCAGAATGATAGGAGTCAAATATGAGTTAGCCAATGAAAATTGTAGCTAGGGAGAAACTAGGACATTTCTGCATACATGTACACTAAAAAAATGAATCCCAATGATATCCACAAAATAAGTGATATCATGATATTGCTTGCATTTTGGTATTCCTCCACTTTGGGAGGAACTTGGTCTTTGGGAATACTTTGGGAGGAAATACACTAAAAAATTGATTCAGCCACACCTGATTTGTTAAAACAGATCATTTGATGTTGTGTCACATGGTATATATTACATATAAGTCATAAATGTTCACAAAACCTTCTTTAAAATCTGCAGTGCAGCACCCAATCTGCTCTTCCCTGCCTTGCTGCCACCCTCTCCACTATACCCTTGCAGAGTTTGTTTTGCTTTGCTTCTGCTGTGTTTGTAAACACACATCTGCTCAAACCACTCTGGAGTGAAATTCATCTTTTAGTAATCCAAGGAGCAAAGGAATTCTGTAACATCTGCAACATGACCATAAAAAGACACCATTATTTAAAACAACAACAAAAAACTGTGTGAAGATACAGTAGTAAACTTTTCTAATATAAAGTATTAGAGACTGCAAATTCAAATTTCGTGCAGGTGAGTGCTTGCTCAAGAGAAAGAGAAATAGAAGAGATGTTGATGACATGGGAATGAATCTAAAAATTGCAGTTTTTCATAACATTTACTATACTTCCTGCCCATATATACTATTGTAACTTTTAGTAACCTTACCTAAATTTATCAAAGAGAATTACTATTCTAAATTTTTATTAAGATTATCTGGAATAATTAAGATATTTAATGTGCTGAAGTTATACACAATAAGTGATAAGTAAAAATTCACTAGAAATTCAAAAACCACTTTTCTTGTTCTTCCTGAGGACCCATAACATTTTAATCTGAACTGCATACTATTGTATTTACCTTGGTAGCCATCCCCTCAACTGATTGATTCCTCTTAAGTGACTTGCCATCACATTGGGAATATGTGCTAATTTCCTCTGATGCTTTAAAGTATACTTTCTTTAATTAATAACACCCCTTTACATAGTCAAAATATAATCACAAAAACCTGAAAATTCAGTTATGTAGCCATCTCATTCAGTTCATACTATGTTTTATCATAAGACATTGAGTGAGGATATACATGGAGAAGGGCACAGGGTTCAATTTGCCAAAACAGAACTAAGTAGGCTGAAGAAAATATGAAGTTATAAATTAAGTGTATTAATTAAGTTTTTATTTGACAAGGTGAGATATCCAAGTTGGAGTTGTTGAGGTCAAATGAGACAGTCAATGCATCTAGAAAGAGTCTGGATTAAAGGGAACATCATCATGTTTCAAAGGCTGAATTGAACATGATGTGTACTCCCTTTTACATAAGACTGCAGCAAGGAGTCAAAATGGTAGCAGGATAATAGCCACAGCTGAAGCATGGAACATCACAGACACGTGGAGTAAGAAAGATGGATCCATGAGAACTAACCTGGGTATGTAAATAATAGCATTACTCTTCTACAGACTGGAACAAGTCATACAAGAGTTGTGTTTATGTTTCTTTCTTATTTTTAAGCTTCTTTTATAATCCTGTTTTCTTTAGATTTAGCTATTAGGTAGTGATACTTTGGTAAGCCAATAACTAGGCTATTAGCATTTTTACAAGTTTTATACATTTTTACATTTCAACATCATTTATTAATTTTGAAAAAATATTTTGTATTTAATATGAAAATATTTATATTATCCATGTCTGGGTAATGTTTCATATTGAAAATGTATATTTCTTTGACAATTTATCTCCTTAGAAAAGTGTTAGAATGAGTAAACCTACTAGAATATTAATATATGTTCCATTGAAAATTAATAGTAATTATAGATATATGGCTTTTGTAAAAAGGCTCATGTTTAGTAACAATTTCTTTATCTATATATTTGATGTTTGTGGTACTCCAGATGATCAGTGTTTACTTTCAGTCCATTTGGATTAATTATCTAATCATAATGTTATAAGTAGATAGCTATGTAAATCCACTTGGACCTTCAAAACTTTAACAAAAGTCTATTAGCATTTTCAGTGAATTGAACACTGCCAATTATCCTTTGAAATTATGTCACATGGCATGATAAAACTCTCCACAGGACTCATGGATTATCTATCAAAATTACAATGTCAGACATGAAAGACATCCCTTTGAGTTGGTAAGAGAAGTCAAAGAGATTCCCCTAAAACAATATATAGTCAATTACCATTTCCCTGTGTTTTCTCTTTGATATCTTTAAGTAAACTTATGTTTGAAAACATCATGTACTTCAACAAAGAACATAGAGGAATTGAACTAGAGCTAAACTGGAACCTTCCTGCTTGACTTCTGGCTCTGACAGTATGCTGAGGTGGAGCACAAACTGCTTAGAGAGAAAAGCAAACAATATTCCTATTGTGATCTATGAGCCACAATAATGACTGTATTGACAAGATATCCTCATGGTTTTATAATAATGCCTACAGCTTTGAGGGTTACCCAAAGCTCTGTAATTGGACCTAAAGCCTGCTAAAATAGGTGGAATCATGCCTGGTGTTATAAGGCTAACTAAATATTCATGGCTACAACTGAATGAAAATGAAGACACAATATACCCAGACTTATGGGGCACAGAGAAGGAGATCCTAAGGGGGAAGTTCATAGCACTAAGCACCTATTTAAAAATTGGGTATATGTCATATTAGTAACTCAGAGATTACTAGAGGAAAAACAAGAAATAACATACAAAAGGAGTAGATGGAAGGAAATAATCAAATTCCAGTCTGAAATCAATAGAATAAAAAGTACAAAACAAACAACAAACACAAGAAAAAAATCCATTGAAACTGAAATTTAATTATCAATTGTATTTATTAATAAGTATAAACTGTAAGATTAGGCCAGTGGAGCAGTGGCCAGGCTGACAGGAGGTGGGCAGGCCTGACTCACCTTAACTGGCAGCCTGACTTGTCCTAGGAAAAAGCTCTGGATCAAGAATGGTCTTCACCATCTGCAACCTAACTATATTAGCCAGGCAGAACAGCCTGGAGGGAGATCAGCAGGCTTGACTTGCCTTAGAAGTCTGTAAGCCTACAGAGATAGCCTGGTGGCATGGTCTGGTGGTGATGCTGCTGAGGTAACTGCCAGATACTTATTAATAAATATATACTATCATATTAGACCAGTAGAATTGCCAGCACCCTGGAGGGACAGTCTCTAGGGTTCAGCGGGAGGCTGATCGCCCTAGATTGCTTGGACTGGTGACCCATGAGCTGCTGTGCTTCTTTCCCCAATAATTAAATACACCAAGACCTTTTAATGTTTCAATCCTTAGCTCTTATCTGGGCAGACTCTCAACTAGCTAATCTAAGTAAACCCGGACCACTTAATCCCAAACAGCCATGTGGTCTGTGACCTTCCAGAGCTCTCAAACACATCTGTCTGTTTCCAAGTCTCCTGCCTGAAAGAGAGATTCCTTTGTGTGCAACACAGAATTCCTGTTTCTGTCTCAGGAACTCCCACCTTCCTATACTCTTTCTGCCCAACTAATTGAACATCAGCAACTTTTATTAACCAATCAAGAGAATTCCTCAGAAGGGGCAGTAACCAGACCTTGGCATTGAAATCAGCCTATCAGAAGCAATGTGTTAGACCTTCCCCAACATCTCCCCCTTTAAGTTTAACAAAAGGCTCTTTTTCTTATAACAATAAATACAGCAATGAACATAATACAGTAACAATAAATACAATACAATAAAAAATTAGGAAACAATTATGAAAAGTAAAAGGTATGACATACATTCTCAATATCCAGTACATTTGTATTTGACTAGTCAATTAGGAAATATATTCATGAAAGAAAAACTTGTTTCTTTGAGAAAATTAGTTAAATTGACTAAAACTTAGCCAAATTAATGAAAAGGTAGAGAAAGGATATTCAAATTAACAAAACTGGAAAAGAAAAGGAAGGGAGAGATATAACCACAGACAACAAGGAATTTCAGAATGTACTTTAAAACCTGTACTCAACCAAATTAGAAAATCTTTTTAAAAAAGGATAATTTTTCTCAATATATACAACCTACAAATGTTAAATCAAGATGAGAGAAAAAATTAAATAGAACTATAACCCTCAGAGAAATAGAAGCAGTAATTAAAATCTCCCAACCTAAAAAAGTCCAGGGCCAGATGGTTTTATTGCAGAACTCAACTAGATCTTCAGAGAACAATTACCACCAGCACTCCTCAAATTGTTTCACAAAATAGGAACAGAAGGAACTTTTCCCAATAAGTCCACAGTTACCCTAATATATATACTACATAAAGACATAACAAAGAGAATTAGAGACCAATTTCATCTCTGATCATAGATGCAAATGTTTTGATAAAGTATTTGTAAATTGATCCCAATTACACATCAAATAGAATAACCACCATGATAAAATAGAAATCATTCAAGAGATGCAGGGATGGTTCAACATATGTATGGACACACACACACACACACACACACACACACACACACACACACACACATACACAGACACCAAAAAGCAAACAAACAAACAAACAAACTCATGATGGGATAGTTAAAAAAAATCGTGGCTGATAAAAGAACTGCTAGAGATAATATCATACCCAACCTCAAATCCTACCACAGAGATAGAACAATTAAAGCAACATGGTATTTGCAGAGAAAGAAGCATGTTGATTAGTCGAATAGAACAGAATATCTGGTCATAAATCCACAGATCTATGGATACCAGATTTTCATAAAGAAACTAGAAATACACACTAGGAAAAAAAGATAGCATCTTAAATAAATAAGATGGTGGTCAGACTGAATGACTGAATGTAGAAGAATCCAAATAAATCCATATTTACCACCCTGCACAAAATGTAATTAAAAATGCACCAAAGATCTCAACATAAAACCTGATACATTGAATCTGACAGAAGAGAAAGTAAAGAATAGTCTTGAACTAGTTGGCACAGAAAAATAATTTCTGAATAGAACATTATTATCATTGTCATAGGCACTGATATATCTCATAAATTAGTAAATATATCTCATAATCTGACAATATTGTCTATGTAAAAAGACACCATCATTCAAACAAATTTTCATACTACAGAATGAGAAAAAAATTACCAACTATACATCCAATAGAAAATTAATATCTAAACTATATAAAGAACTAAAAACCTGGACATTAAAATTTAAATAACCCAATTAAAAATAAGGTACATATTTAAACAAAGCATTCTCAAAAGATGAAACTCAAATGACTGAGAAACATTAAAGATGTTCAACATCCTTAGTCCTTAGAAAAATGCAAACCAAAACTACTTTGATATTTCATTCTCTACCAGATGAAATTATCAAATTTAATAAAAACAAAAATCTATATTAAATTAAAAAAATGTTTAAGATATATGATGTCCCCCAAAAACTTGTTAGATAGTATATTATTTTTAATTTTATAAGCTTTAAAATTTTATCTGATACTGCACATATCAAAAAATAGCATGCATACAATTTACAAAATTCTGCTATGTTCAACCACATATTTCTCCTCAAATATTTATAATTTCTTTTTTGGTGAGAAGTTTAAACAAAGATAGAATATTAAAATCTCAGAGTATGAAATATGAACTGAGAATACAAATCTATCTATATATATCATATATGCATCATATATATTTCATATATAGCAAATGTACATATTCATATATATGGAGAACAACCGCTTGTGGGGAGTCAGTCACACCTGATACATATTCAGTGGTATCTCTACACCTGTGACTCCAGGAACAAGATGGATAGAATCTTGGAAGGTTTTAGGCATCAGAGCACCAGGGCATCTGCTGTGAGAAAGCATCTCTTATTATGGAAAGGAAAACTACACCTAAGCCTTACCTGAATGGTGACAGCATCAGTTGATAGTGGAACATGTGTGAGGAAAGTCTCACGGGATCCAATCCTAGTGAAGAACTAGAAGTGACTAATGGATTCTAAAAGAAGAAGTAATTTTCTCCAGAAAGAAAATGCATACTTGGTTATTAAACTCCAAGTTGCCAAGCTTTAAACACATATACATAGAAATTACATTAAATGTAGTCAACAGATTTTTATTTTGTCTGTGTGTGTGTGCATCTCTGATAATGAATGAGGATGTCATAAATTTGAGAGGGATTGTGGAGGATATGGGTTGTGCTGACAGGGAAGATAGAGTGGCTTTCCAATTTCACTCCTAGGTATATTCCTCACAGAAATGTGAGAATGACCACTTTTAACTTAGGTGTTGAAATGTAAATTTTGGTTAACTAAATGCTGGCTACTATAGATGGTACCACTCAATTGATATTCCATAATACTCTTTTTGAATACATTGTGAGATTTTTTTTTATATTTTATACCTTTGAAATGTGAGAAGATACATACCTTGCCTGAATCTATCCTCTTATTTTCTATTTCTTTCTGTTTTCTTCTTCTTTCTTTTTACTAGCAACAAGGTCTTACTGATCATGTTCTGATCTAAAACTCTTTATAAAGAATTTAATTCCACATAGATAATTACAGAGGCAGGCCATGATCTTCTGATCCTGATAGCAAAGTGACAGTCATAAAGTACAGTTTTTAATATTTAGTTTTTAATTATAGATATGTGCCTGGTTTAATGCAGTTCTGGAGATCAAACCCAGAGCTTTGTGCATGCTGGGCACTCTACTAATTTAGCCTCTCATTTACTTATATTTCTAATGGGCACACACACACACACACACACACACACACACACACACACACAAATTCAGTCAGTTACCTTAAATAATAAAACAAAAATCTATATTAAATTTACTCATACTTTCTGTTTAATTACAGCTTGTTTTCACAGAAAATTGTACATTATATTATAAATTGACTGTACTATTAATATAAGTTAGATTTTAGGATTCTCAATGAGTAATTCATATCATACCAACCTCACTTTCAGTTTTGTAAGTTTGTTTTTATTTAGATCATCAATATTGCACTAATAAAAAATAAGGATAAAATGCACTACTGATCTACTGCAGAGATTTGCTATATACTTTTCCACCGTTCTCATGTGAATCTTTCATTATTTTTAATATTGTCATGTACTATAAACTCCAAATATGTTGTGCAGTCGGCATCTGTGACTAATTAGCTGACAAACCAACAAAAGTTCAAAAATCAATATTCTAAACTGCACTTTATTGCTGCCACTTTGCTAAAAGGAAATTATGACAATTTAGTCTGTTGATCTCTATATTTACAGAACTTGTCATAGAGACATAGTGTGGAATTCACCAGATTCAAGTGTGACTGTCAGGAAGATCACCACCCCCTCATGTTTGTCATTATGAGGACAGACTGATGTGCCCTGTATTCTATTCTGCTTTATAATCTTGAGCAGCTAAGTGCTAACACTCACCTTGAATGTGTTTGAATCCTCTTCATTTTCAAATACATTTTGGATGCATTTGAATTTTCTATACTTTGAAAAGGAAAATGATTTAAAGTAATGAAACTATATAAATTGGAGAGATGGTTTAGTTTCAAGTGTGAGAACTGCAAGCATGGGTACCTGACTTTACATTCCCTCATCTGTGCAAGTAGCCAGCCTTAGCCAGGAGTGCTCTAAATTCCAGCCCTGTGGTGAGTGGAAAGAGAAAGGGACCTGGGGTTTGATGGTTATTTCAGCCTAGCTCTGGGTTTTCTGACACAACTTTTTCAAATAAATAAGGGGGAGATTGGGGGAACAAGACACTTGATTTTCTCCTCTGGCCTCTTTACAATGTATGATTTTCTATGCCAGTCCTTGCACTGAAGAATGACACAGAGAACTTTACATTTAATCAAACCCACCAACAGTGGTCTAGCCTTCCTCCCAGCCACCTGTCCCATTAGCCACCTTAGTCTTGCCCTGGCACTTCCTTCTTCATCTGTGTTCCTATGGCAACTCCCCTGTCCCCATTGACACCTCTCTGTCTCTCTCTATTTATTGTATCTCTCTCTCTCTCTTTCTCTCACCCAGAAGTCCTGCCTTATCATCTCCTGCTCAGCTATCGGCTGTTCAACTCTATTAACCAATCAGAAATGATGGAGAACAATTTGAAATGTTTCATAATAGTGTTCATAATAATGACAATGACAACGTCTAGACTGCAACTAGATATCTAGGTACAGAAATCTTCATTTGAATATACATTGTACAAAATATCCTCCAACAGGCATCTTTAGTATACAGGTATAAGCATTAGCACACAGGTATAAATAGATGCTACATTGACACACATATGCATACAAGCACAGACCTTCCAAAAAATCAATAACTTTTGCCAATTCATATAGTCAAAACAAAGATAACCCACTCTAATATGAATTATTTGGAAGTAGTGTCTTCAAAAAGGAAGGAAGTTCATAAAATCATTGATAGGAATTAGATGTCACAGGATAATCTCCCAAATAAGTATCTTTCCACTTAAATATTTCTACACCCTTAATTCACTCAGTTTAATCTCCCTATGTGTCTCCTTCTAAAAATCTGTTGACTGGATCATTAATGATGAATTCTGATTTTAGAACTTTTCTTTCATTTGCGTCAAGTGAATTATTAAATTCAGCTGAAGGATCTAAGATTTAGTTCTACATAAAGTAATAAAGATTAAGTGATGTGTCACATGAGTAGCAGTTTGCATTGTGACAGTCACTCATGGAACACTGTTAGAAAGCCTGTGCAGACTTGAAGTTTCATACCCTTTAAGAGCAGCCAAGTTTTTTTAATGTTAACTCAGAGAAGCAGCTGTCTTTCTTCTATTATTCCCTGAAATGCTATTGTTTTAAAATATTTATAACACTGGATCATAAATCACCCACAAATAGTTATAATTACTTATTGGACTGTTCAAAAGATATTTGAATAAGAGATTCAGAATGCTCAGATGTAAGAGAAACATATACTGCACACTTCCAAGGTTAGAGAGCATGCTAGAAGATGGAGGATAAAGAATGTAAGAGTGAGAGGTGGTGAATGACTCCAAGAAAAGAACATGTTCTGCATACTGTAAGGAAGCTGCAAAGCTACACATATTAACTCACTGTTGTTGTCACAATATGCACAAAATCCATGCTTCTTCAAGCTCTACATAATCCTAGAATGAAGAGGGGAGTAGGATATAAACTCCTACCTCTAGATGAGGAGGTATTGGCAATTGAGAGATGTTAGGAGAGGGAAAACCAGTTTTCTCAAAGAAAGTAGCCCCGGGTGAGTCAACAATGCTCCAGTGGAAGATCTCAGATCCAAGATTTTCTAGGTACCAGATAATGGTTTTGATAGAAAAAAAAAAAAAAAGAAAGAAAGAAAGAAAGAAAGAAAGAAATGAGATAAACAAAGAAAGGGGGTAAATCAAGAAGGAGTTGGAGGGAGAATAATTATTATCAAAACATCATATGAAAAATTCAGATAACTAACAAAAATATTATTTAAATATTGAAATTATTTCCAATTGAGCCAGAATTTTACTTTTATATTATTTTAGAGACATTATTCTTTAAAGATTAAAAAATTTAAACTTATGTAATTTCCACATTTCTTATTCACCTGAAGCTATCCCCATTAAATGTTCATATTGCACTCAGAAATTTATAATTATTAAACAATATACCAGTGTAAAATTATTAAGGATATCTTAAAAAATTCTTTCATAACTTATTGAGGTTTATGGAATTTACTTAGAATTCTGTTTTTTTTTTCTAAAATTTCAAATGGTGTATAAATTAAAATGCAATTAATGTTTTTTACTTTTTAGTACTTCTTTTTCTGAAAATAAAGCATTTGACAAATTAAAACATAATAATGTGCTAATGCTGAAATGATTCATCTAATATTATCATCAGTATTCTTTCTAGCCACCTCTTGTTTCATTTCTGCTTCTTGTGACTATTTAACATTTATTATATCTGTACTCAAAGGGAAAGTTGTATAACCCATTCTGAAGCCATCTGCAAAGCAGCACATGCATGGTTTATTGAATCACACTGACTGAATTTCTGTGAAGCTAAAATGAACTATCCTGATAACATCACAACCTCAGAATGCAAATTACCAGAAGTAAAATTGGAAAAAGTACAAACCCCCCTTTTAAATAAACTTACTTCTTTCAAAATGATATTATATTTCATTTTGAATACAATAGCCAACATTCATTGTGCTACAGTTTGGAAATAATTTTAAGTGCAGATGAATAAAGTGAGAGGAATCTTCACGAATTGATATTTAAATTTTTCTCTTTTTTTCCTTTGGCAACAATAAGTGGACCTTGGAATGCAGAATAATTTTGTTCTTGCTGCTAAGATTTTTGTACCAATTAAAAACATTCCTGATTACTACAAATTTTCCCTCCAAGATGGAGTAATTGTCTTTGTAAATAAATACTGAAATATGATTATTGTATTTTTGTCTTATCCATATATTCATGTACTCCTTTTTTACATTTATTTATTTATTGAAGTTACATTTTAATCATAATCCTCTCCCTCCTGGTCCAACCCTCCTACCTTCTTCCCCGTCACCTTCCTATTTGCTTTTTTTTTTAAGTATACAGTATATATTTTTCCCTCCAATAGCTCCCCCTTCTAGTCCAATAAATGACATTTTTCCTATAACAAAAAATACAATGCAAGACAATAAAAACAATTAGGTCACAATTATGAAAATTATAAGGTAAAACATACCTTCCCAATATACAGTCCACACATATTTGGCAACTGATATTAATATTCTACTACCTATTAATCTCAATGAGTTTAAAGTTCTATACCTAACTCAGTTTCCATCTTAACTTGCATTACCAACTTAAAGATATGTTCTTAGACCTACAACACCCTCTTAATTCCTAAACAACTTAATATTTAACTGGGATGCTGTAACTATCTAGTCTTCAACCACATCAGAGGCCTGAGAGGATAAGTATGTCTGATTAATCAATGCTTTCCAATTTCCATCCACTTGTAATTTAAGATTCTGTGATTAAATTTCTCATTTCCCAGTAAGATGACAAATGAAGACCTTGCAACTTCACATGCCTAATATCAAAAGAGATTCCTGAACGATACTGCAGCAAAAAAATAAATAATCCATACAATAATCTGTAATCACATAATATATAAAACAAAATCTAGATGGGAAGGGAACAAATGTAAGTTAAGGTGGTAATTTGATTGTTGTTAGGATGTACACAGATGTACAGGTGTATAATCACCAGCACAATAAATTATAGAACACTTTCATGACCTTAAAAATATTAAAAACATAATATTTCCTCTTCACTATGCTAGTCCATTACTTGTCCTGAGCCCTCAGCCACCATTAACTTATTATGTGTTCCCATGCACTGGCTATATAAAAGTACAAAAATGGAAGCTTTGAGAACATTTGTGATCAGTTGATCTTCTTAATACTATATAGGATCATCCAGGTGTATGATAGATCAATAAATACTTCCTTCCCTTTTGTGGGTGAAAAACTTATATTTTATCCAATTTTAAAATCTATGTCCAGCAATGGATATTTATACTACTCTCTTTTGAATCTCAAGAAAATGCTTCTATTATATATACATTCATATAATTTTTGCTGACATGATCAATTTGAAGGAGTCAACTTGGAATTAATTTGCTTAGAAATGGGTTACTCTATTTTTACATGTTCTATAAACTTCTAGACTTTTCTAAATTGCTGTGCCCTATGAAAAAATCTCACCATCATTGTGTGAAGATTTTAATTACTTGACATTTTGACCTAGATTTTTTTCATTCTGATGTTTAAACTCAAACCATCTTAAAGAACATTAAGTGACCAATCACTGTGGGTTTATTTGTATTTACTTAACACCAATGAGATAAACTAGCTGCACATATCTGTTAGTTGTTTGTATATCTTCTTTAGACATGTTCATGGGTATTCTCTAGTATGTCTTACTTTTGCATAGGGTTTTTATATACTGAAATGTAAAAGTGCTTTAGATTTCTTTTGTGTGAAGGTTTATGTGTGCATTTTTGGGATTGTGTGTGGGTGCATCATAGAAAGGGCAAGTGATCTGCTTTATGAGGTGTTGAAAAGCAAATGTGGGAGCTCTGCAAGAATGACCTAAATGTTTAGGGGCTAAGGCAACTTGTTAGTCTCATTTTTTATCCCAAGAAAAAATAGATTTACTAGGAAAATTCCCCCAAATTATGTTAATATCCTATATTTTAACATAATACTAATTTTAATGAGTTGTGTAATAATTGGGAGAATGCACTTCTATGGTTAAAGTAGAGATATTAAAACATGTTTTAATTTCATAAAGTACTATTTGACAAGACCAATGTCTACCCTTAAATTTGTAAAGAGCAAGAAAAATTTGCATGAAAAATACAGAGTTGCAGATGGCAACTGGCCAAGGTTTTGAAGATATTTACCTATTAAAGTGGAGTCAGAAGTAGGAGCTCATTTTCTCAGAGATGAAGTACAATAAATAAGGTGACCTTGAACAGCAATAGTGTTGAAAAAACCAGATGATATAAAATCTTCTTGCTGACTTACAAAATTATAACCATTTAAAATTTTTATTTAGCCGGGCGGTGGTGGCGCACGCCTTTAATCCCAGCACTTGGGAGGCAGAGGCAGGCGGATCTCTGTGAGTTCGAGGCCAGCCTGGTCTACAAAGTGAGTCCAGGACAGCCAGGATACACAGAGAAACCCTGTCTCGAAAAACCAAAAAAAAAAAAATATATTTATTTATTTAACACTTCATGTTACATCTCCATCATAGTGTCTTCTTTCCACACCTCCCAGTCCCACACTCCCAACCTCTGAAGTGGAGTGTCCTTACATAACAGTCCCCCACCCCAGTTTAACAGTCATATGAGGGCCAAGAGCCTCCTCATACACTGGGGGCATACAAGTCAGCACCAATAGTGCAAAGTGTCTCACTGACAGGAAAAAAAAATCTATATTCATGTTCCTTTTGGTGCATTCATTGTAGTACAGTTATCCTGTACTATATGGCTAAAATCTGATTATAAGTGAATAGATGCCATGGGCATGCTTCTGAGTCTGGGTTAGCTCACTCAGCATGAGCTTCTCTAGTTCTAGTTCCAAACATTTGGCTGCAAATGATTTCGTTGTTTCTGATAGCTGAGTAGCATTCCATTGTGTAGATGTACCAGAGTTTTTAAATCCATTCTTCTGTTGAGGGACAACTGGGTTGTTTCCAGTTTCTAGCTATTACAAATAAGGCTGCTATGAACATAGATGAGGCAACTTCCCTGTGATTCGGTGAGGAATCATTTGGATGTATACCCAGAAGTGGTATGGCTGGGTGCCCAGGCAGAGCTATTCCAAGTTTTCTAAGATATCACCAGACTGGCCTGCATAGTGGTTGCACAAGCCTGCACTCCCACCAGTAATGGAGGAGGGTTCCCCTTTCTCCACACCCTCATCAGCATGTACTTTCATATGAGCTTTTGATCTTAGCCATTCTGACAGGTGTGAGATAGTATCTCAGAGTCGTCTTGAGTTGCATTTCTCTGATGATCAAGGATGCTGAGCTTTTCTTCAAGTGTCTCTCAGCCATTAGGAATTCCTTCTTTGTGAATTCTGTTTAGCTCTGTTCCCCATTTTTTGATTAGATTATTTGGTTTCTTGTCACTTAATTTCTTGAGTTCTTTGTAAATTAAGGATAATAGCCCTCTGTCAGATGTGGGCTTGGTGAAGGTCTTTTTCCCAATCTGTAGACTGTCGTTTTGTTCAAATGACAGTGTCTTTTGCCTTACAGAAGCTTTCAGTTTCATGAGGTCCCATTTATTGATTGTTGGTCTTAGATCCTGAGCTGTTGGTGTTCTGTTAAGGAAGCTGTCACCTGTGCCTATAAGTTTCGAGGGTTTTCCCCATTTTCTCTTTTAGTAGATTTAGTGTCTTCGATCCACTTGGTCTTAATTTTTGTACAAGATGATAAATATGAGTCTAATTTCATTCTTTTACATGTAGACATCCAGTTGGATCAGCACCATTTGTTAAAGTGGCTGTCCTTTTTCCATTGTATGGTTTTGGCTTCTTTGTCAAAAATTAAGTGACTATAGGTGTGTGGGTTCATTTCTGGGTCTTCAATTCAATTCCATTGATCCACTGGTCTGTTTCTATACCAGTATCATGCTGTTTTTAATACTATTGCTCTGTAGCACAGCTTGAAATCTGGGATGATGATACCTCCAGATGTGTTTTTTGTTTTGTTTTATTTTGTACAGAATTGATTTAGCTATTCTGGGTTTTTTGTTATTCCATAAAAAGTTGAGAATTGCTTTTTCCAGGTCTATAAAGAATTGGTGGGTATTTTGATTGGAATTTCATTGAATATGTACATTGCTTTTGGTAGGATGGTCATTTTTATTATGTTGATCCTTCCTATCCATGTACATGGTAGTTCTTTTCATCTTCGGATGGCCTCTTCTATTTCTTTCTTAAAGGACTTGAAGTTCTTTTCATGTAGTTCTTTCACTTGCTTGGTTAGAGTTACCTTCAGGCATTTTATATATTTGTGGTTATTGTGAAGGGTGTTGTTTCCCTGATTTGTTTCTCAGCCCATTTATTTGTTGTATAAAGAAGGGTTTATGATTTCTTTGAATTAATTTTGTATCCAGCCACCAGGTGTTTATCAGCTGTAAGAGTTCTCTGGTGGAATTTTTGGGGTTGCTTATGTATTCTATCATATTGTCTGCAAATAGGGATAATTTGACTTGTTCGTTTCCAATTTGTATTCCTTTGATCTCCTTTAGCTGTCTTATTGCTCTAGCAAGAACTTCAAGTACTATGTTGAAGAGATAGGGCGAAAGTGGATATTTTTGTCTTGTCCCTGAGTTTAGAGGAAATGTTTCATGTTTCTCTCCATTTAATTTGATGTTGGCTACTGGCTTGCTGTATATCGCCTTTATTATTTCTAGGTATGGTCCTTGTATGTCCATTTTCTCCAAGACTTTTAGCATGAAGAAGTGTTGGATTTTGTCAAATGCTTTTTCAGCATCTAGGGAGATGATCATGTGTTTTTTTTTTCTTTCAACTTGTTTATATGATGAATTATGTTGATGGATTTTGTATGTTGAACCATCCCTGCATTCCTGGGATGAACCCTACTGGATCATCATGTATGATACTTTTGATGTGTTCTTGGATTGGGTTTGCCAGTATTTTATTAATTTTTTTTGCATCTATGTTCATGAAGGAGATTGGTCTGACATTCTCTTTCTTTGTTGGGTCTTTGTGTGTTTTAGGAATCAGGGTGACTGTAGCCACATAGAATGAGTTTGGCATTGTTCTTTCTGATTCTATTTTGTGGAAGAGTTTGAAGAGTATTGGTATTAGCTCTTCTTTGAAAATCTGGTAGAATTCTGTGCTGAAACCATCTGTCCCTGGGCTTTGTGTGTGTGTGTGTGTGTGTGTGTGTGAGAGAGAGAGAGAGAGAGAGAGAGAGAGAGAGAGAGAGAGATTTTTAATGACTGCTTCTATTTCCTTATGGGTTATAGGACTGTTTAATCTGTTAACCTTATTTTGATGTGTCTTTGGTAGGTGGAATCTATCAAGAAAATTGTCCATTTCACTTAGGTTTTCAAATTTGGTAAAGGTTTTTAAAGTAGGACCTAAAAATTCTCTGTATTTCTTCAATGTCTGCTGTTATTTCTCCCTTTTCATTTCTGATTTTGCTGCTTTGGGTTTTTTCCCTCTGCATTTTAGTTAATTTGGATAAGGGTTTGTCTGTTTTGTTGATTTTCTCAAAGAACCAACTCTTGGTTTCATTGATTCTTTGTTTCTAAGTTGTTGATTTCACCCCTAAGTTTGATGATTTCCTGCCTTCTGCTCCTCTTGGGAGTGTTTGCTTCTTCTTTTTTTTTTTTTTCCAATTCATCCAGTTTAGCTATTAATTCGCTGATATGAGCTGTCACTATTTTCTTTTTGAAGGCGCTTAGTGCTATGAATTTTCCTAGTATCACAGCTTTCATTGTGTCCCATAGGTTTGGGTATGTTGTGCCTTCATTTTCATTGGATTTTAAGAAGTCTTTGATTTCCTTCTTTATTTCTTTGCTGACCAGTTTTTACTGTACATTTGTCATGTCCCCCTCGACCAGCAAGGATGACGCAACTCACAAAAGCTCTTCTCCAGCAGTTTATTCAGGTCCCTTGAAAACAGTCTTCCGAATGCCCGGGCAGACCCAACCCACAGGCTAAATACTATATGAACAGCCAATCAAGTAAAGCCACGTGGTGCTATCTTAGAGGCCCACGTATGCGGAAGCAAGCCAGATCAGCGGTCTTTGCCAAATATTGACTTGTTTACTACTGAGAGTGCTCACCGTCGGGCTGGTGGAAGGCGGAAACCGGCGCCATCTTTAAGGCGCGGCACATCGCAGCTCTCTACATACATTTGCAGAATTGTAGATATCCTTCGGTGTAGGTGAAGTTGCTGCTCAATACTTCCAGCATACCTTTTAGTAACTTCACATATTTCCTTAATACATCTAATTGTCATTCATTTTGCTCTTGTGATGAACTGTCATGAGCTGAGTCAACAATAGCAACTCCTAAATACAAACATTAGAATAACCATTAACCACAAAGTGACAGGACTAAAAAGTGCATCCACTGGTTTCTTTGCACTTTCAAAGATAATCCTGAAAAATCTGTTCTCTAATGGGAATATTATTAGTAGAATAAAACTCCTATGCCATTCCATAGAGGGAAAAATGCTTCTTAATACATTCTGTCTTATTACCAGGGTTTTCTTGGGTCCTTAATTAGTTATACTCAGTTCTTTGGAATGCAGTCTTTCTCAAATAAATTCCTAAAACTGACATTAAAAAATGATTTCAAAAAGTTTAAGGTTCAAGAACTTTCTGGAATCAAATCCCCTTACTTCACTAATTTAAAAACCCATGAAACCAGTCTTAATCTGTGTCTTGGATGACTCTTCAAGCTTAAAAAAATAGTGTTTGTAGAAAATTAAGTTACCTTGCCTACTAACATTTTTGTGCATTTGTCAATAGATTGTCTTTAGGATCTGTTAGCAATATGGTAAACTCAATTTTTGTCTTATATAATTAATCAAATTTCACTAAAAAAGTAATTTTTTTTAGTATTTAGGCACAATATTGTAGGCAAGGTATTTGCATGATTCAAAATCAGTGAAAAATGTCTTTTGTAGACTGGGTGTGATGGTAAGCTATGCAGCTCCTGAGTGTAGCTAACATGACTCTTGTACACCAGACAAGTCGATAGTAATAGATCATCATTACTAGCATAGATATAATTATCACAATAGGAACATGATTAAAAACACACCAAGAATGATCATTAATGATCCTTAATAGAAAGCATATTCCTATGATATAACTAAAAAAGGGGAGCTAATAAGAGTATGCATGATATCTCAGAACACAGTAGTAGTAAAACAAAATTAATATGAGTAAAAATTATTCTTTCTGCAACAGCAGTGGAAAACAATTCTCCCCTTCCTGTTCTAAATTAAAGTCATTTCTCAGACATAGCAGTGATCAACTATTGGAAGGACATAGACACTTACAATACACAGTAATAGTACAATCTTCAAGACTATAGTAATTAACACAAATTTATTAATTACTACAATTCACTTCTACAGAGCATTGATTATCTAATAGCTAACTAATTATAAGTTGAATAAAGTGAATTATTCTCCCAACTTGGGGAATTGGGATATACAGCAACATAATCAAAAATATCACCAGGAATTGAGCTTGCATTTGTTCATCATCTTTGAACAGCTAACCTTTGCTACACTAGAAACATTGGCTATCAGGTATAGAATATGAGTGGGAAACCCAATGAAAATTTTTAAACATAACACTATGCCTATCTCAGAGTCTGTTTAATATTGTTAAATTAGAAAAAATGAAACCAATAATTGTTTTTAATGCAGAAAATATACTAAACAAACAATTGAAAGTTTACTGGGTTAAGTAATATCTAAGAGTAGCATGATATTCAGTAAATTAAAAAATATTGTTTATATAAAAATTATTTATAACATTTGAACCTTTAATTATAAATCTTAATGAAAACAAAAATGTTAATAATATTGCTCAAGAATTATGTCATTAAAAAATAATAAAGTCCAGATAGACTTACTCATAATTCTTTTCATTGTTGTACTACATTCAGTAATGTTTGCTTCTAAACATAAAATGAGTTATTAATTAAGTTAATAAGAATAAAAGCTAAATTATGAATGTCATTCAATGTCATTAATTTTAATAGGCTTAAGCTATTGAAAATACTAAATAAATAGAGCACTGTCTGAAAATATCTTTCACAGTAAGAGTTTTCCTCTTTAAGACATTTTCTAATTTTATGACAATTTAATCTTCTTTTTAATCTTACTTTGTGTTTTTCCATTGGTGTTTCTTCATTTCAAACTCTCGATAACAAAAGCTTCTCAGATTCCCATACTTCCTCGAAACTCTTAAGTTTTTACAAATTAATCTTTGTTGTTCTTGCTTAGAGAAATATCTACCAATATCCCACAAGCTCATTAATTCATTTTCTCTGTTAAGCCTATTTAGGAGTGTGTCATAGAGATTCCTTGTTTTTTACTGGAGTGCTTTTCATTTCTATCATTCTTTCTTTGATATTCCTTACACTGTACACTTTGGTATGTGCTATCAATCTTCCATATCTTATACTTGCCTTTGTTACATATCCTAGTATGCCAGGTTTAGTTTACTAAATGCTCAATCTAATAATTACAACAACTGTGTTAGGTTTTTGTATTTCTGATCATTGCTTTACAGCGTGTTTTCAATTTTCATTAAAAACTTCAGGTTTTGGTTTTATGTTATTTTGGGTATGAGATGAAATGTATTTAATGTTGTCAGAGATGCAACATATGTCTGAAATTCTGATATTTTTGTTAAGTTTTTTCTGTAGTTTTTTGATTTTCTCTCCCAACATATTCCTCTTTCCAAAAAGACTGAATCATTCATATCTCAAAGGTCTTGACTACTATTACTGTACTGCAGTCTCATGGTGTCACATTAAGATATGTAAAATATAGGATGACATTAGTTGGGCATGGTGGCATATGCCTTTAATTCCAGCACTCTGGAGGCAGAGGCTGGAGGATCTCTGTGAGTTTGAGGCCAGCTTTGTCTACAGAGTGAGTTCCAGGACAGCCAAGGCGACACAGAGAGACTTTGAAAAAAAAACCCTAAAACAAAACAAAACAAACAAAAAAGAACAACAAAAACCAAACAACCAAAAAAGAAATGGGATGGTATAATTAAATCATAGAGTTTTATTTCTTTCTATAAACTGTTAATTTTAGTGGTCATATATTTTTGGGTTAAAAGAAATCTTCACAAAGATTTCCTGATTCCCTCCACTCTTTGCTGAGATATATGGATCAGTTCCATAGATGGGCAAATCTCTTCCAGTGGTTGGAAAGTTTCTTCTGAAGTTTTTTCTTTGGAAAGAAGATGTTTCATTCAATCTATTGTTTTCATATATTTCAGAAGCTTACACTTCCACTAACTCTCTACCCTATCTCTGTTTCAGAGAGATGGTGAGAATTTTCTATATCTATACCAATGTGAATCTTGTACAATTTCTGCAAGTAGTACCATAAAGCAGTGGGAAGCATGCTAAACTTCCACCCAAGACTTCAAAGCTTTTAAATTACTGCACATTCACTCCATCTGAAGAATTAACTGTTCATAATCTCTTTCTAGTTTATGATTACACCGCTTCTGCTATGTGGTTGGCATCTCAATTGTGAATGCAGACACACCTGTCTCTTCAGATTTTAGGGCAGTGGCTTACTGTGCAAATTGAATTTTTTGATCAGTTAAGAAGAGTCACTGATTTTCAGTCCATCTCATTTTCTACTGTATTGAATATACTTCAAACACTTTCCAGCTTTTAGTATTGGCAGAAGAGAAAAAGAAGCTCCATTATTTTCATAGGACTAATAATATGTATCCCTTTTGAAACTAATCATATTGTTACTATAATAGGATTTATATCCTATAAAATTTTGTAATTTTGAGAGGCTTTTTGCATAGAATTAAAATTCTGAATGTTAATCCAAATGATACATATAATTTTTTCAAAGCACCTCCAGTGAAAGTTAATATGGGTAGTTAAACAAAAGGTAAGTAAGATAAATGGAAAGCCAGGCTTGGAAACTGAAGAAGTTTCATGTACTCCTGACAACAGGTTCAGGGATTTGAGTTACTATGAGACAGGGTAAGCAGAAGTTAATTCACGCTTTTCCCACACTTAGCTCAAAATTTTGCTGATTAGCTTAATTACTGAACAGGAAATAAATACCCATTTTGAATTTTCATAATCAATTGTTGTATAGCTTTGAATGAGAAATGTCTTCCTCAGTATCAGGGTTTGAACAGTTAGATCCAATTGTTGGCCCCACTTGGAGAGATTTAGAAGGTCGATCCTTGCTAAAGGAAGTTTGTGGCTAGACATAGACTTCAAGCAAAAAAAAAAAAAAGCTTCCCTCATCCCTGCTTTGAGCTAGTACTTTTAAAATGTGATCTCTATCATGGGGTGGGTCTCAATTTGGGACAGTCCTTGGTTGGCAGATCTCTCAATCTCTGTTCCATCTTTATCACTGCATTTCTTGCAGGCAGGACAAATTTTATTTTGAAGGTTTTGCTGTAAACTGAATACATAAATTAATGAAAAAATACAATCTCTCAGCTTCTTAGACAAGTTTCCATGGTGCCTGCTGCCATGTTTTCCCCACCATTATAAACTATGATCCAAATTTTCTATTTGGAAATTACCACTGTAACTGTACTGAAGTTTCAATACTGATTGAATATTCTTTTAGCATGGTTAATCTCTCTCTCTCTCTCTCTCTCTCTCTCTCTCTCTCTCTCTCTCTGTGTGTGTGTGTGTATGTGTGTGTATTTTTATATAAGAAAAATTAAAAGAAATTTACAAAGAAAACAGAGAATATGCCAAAATATCTTCCAATGGTTGTGTTGAGAGGCTTAGGAAAGAAAGCTAATGTTGGACTTTCTTCAGCAATAAAATTGCAAACACATTTTATTTTATCGTTAAAAGAAATTCCACCCAGCAGCAGATCAAAACAGATTCTGAGACATACAGTCAAACATTGAGACATACAGTCAAACATTAGTTGGGGCTCTGGGAGTCCTATATATGAGAGAGGGGAGGAATAGAGAGAACCCAGGGGGTTAAGAACACCACATGAAGATTAACAGAACCAACCAACCTAGAGGACCCTAAGTGACTTTCAGAAACTGAAACACTAACCAAACAAACAAACAAAAAACCAAAAAGACAAAAAGACTAGATCTATACCCCTCTATTTGGTCTTCATACAGATCTCTAAGAAAGTGGCTGGTTGAGGAGGGAGGCAATCTCAGTCATGACTCTGTTAACTGTTAGTGGGACACTTAGCTGGACTGCCGTGTTGGGCTCCAGAGCAAAAGGAATCAATCTCTTAGCCCTCATGTGACTGATGAACTGAGGGGGGCTGATACTTGGGAGCCCTTCTCACCGAAGGAGAAGGGTAGGACTAAGAGGGGGCAGTGGATGGAAGGTGGGGCTAGGAGGGGAGGAGACAGGAGGCTGTGATGCAGATGTAACTTGAAATAATAAATAAATGTTAAACATTTTTTAAATAATTATTTTATTTTTAATTGTGTGTGTGCATTATATGTCTCATTGTGTTTATGTCTTTGAAGCACAGAACAGGGTGCCTGGAATTAATGTTGCTGGAATTTGTAAGCCACCAGGTGAAGGCTTTGGGGAATGAAATCACATGCTGTTCAAGAGATTTAAGTATTCTGAGTATTGATTTATCACTCCAGCTACTGTAAATGTTTAAAACATACATATTAATAATTACATAAAGAAATAAATAAATGTAAGTATAATATATTTACCTTACTTTCCCTGATTGGTTTAGAAGTACTAATTTACTGTTGTACATATTTATTTCTAGTTGTTAAAAATATTTTATGTCAACTGAGACATGATTTAAAAGTAACTAAGAGGGAAAAATAAATCTCATCGAAAGAATATTTTCCACTTTTTGAAAAAAATGCAAAATATTTGGATATGTTTACCAATAACAAAATTGTTAAAATGCAACTGATATTACATTGTCAAAGTGATTTGTTGACTAGAACAAAGTATTTGTCTATACCGTACTCCAAATCTCATGGTAGATATCTTTCTTTATTGTTTGTAGACAAGACATTGTACAAGACTTTACAGACAATAGGAAAAAACATATAAATTTATTGATGAATTAAAATACCAGTTGAACATTCTGCTTAAGATATGTTTTTATTTTTATTAACCTTTAAAAACCATACTTTTTAGTATATAGTTACTTAAGTTCCCTGAGATCATACATAAATACAGGTCTGAACATTTATAGAGTACTAAACTATCTTATGAAGACTTAAAACTTCAAATATTTATTACCTGGAGAGTTTTCTTTTATGTATATGCATTCTAAGAGAATTATTTTAATATTTATTATTCAACAAATTGATTTTTTCTGATAAAAAGAAATATAACCTCCAACTCAATTATTGTGAATTATTTTCACTAAAATTCATGTTGTTGTTAATTGGACATGTTGGTGTTTAATTGGACATTTTCTTATTCCCAATGTCAGCTAAAACTGAAACCAGTATAATCAAATTATCTGCCCATGTTAAAATTTATTCTTCCATTCATAATAACACATATCTTCATATAATATTAATTCAAAATTACTTTATTTCAAGTATTTGTGGAAACATTTGAACTTAATTAGAAATCTTCTTAATATAAAGTTAGCTTTCATTTGTTTATTTTCTGTGAATAAATTTAAATCAAAATATTCTCCACTGATTTATAGTTTTGAGAGCTATAATTTAGTAATATGTATAACTGAAGACTTTCTAAAATTTCACTACATAAAATGATAACTGAAAATCATGTCTAATTTGAAGAAATGCTTAGTTATAATACGATATTGACACATAGTTATTTATAGGTAAATTTAACTATGTACATTTAAACCCCATAAACATTATATGCTTTTCAGTGTACCTAAATTATTTCTTTGAAAAAGCTCTTGTTCTCTCATTTGAGCCAAAGTGCAGTGTAAAAGGCTGGCAGCCTCTGAGTTAAGCAGCTTGGGATAAAATGCAGAGTACAAAGGAAGCGAGAGAGAAGTTCAACATTTACCCCAGTTTTAAACTTCTTTGTACTTTCTGATGAAAAAATTGTGTTACACAGTTTTTACACACTCAGGAACACAGTTATAAATTCTTGAACACTGTAAATATAACCTGTCCAATATCCAATGTACTTTCCATTATTGTGTGTGAGGCACTGCAAAAACTATAGTTAGGAAAATAGCGGGTTTTATTTGGGTTGCCTCATTTTCTGTTGAGCAGTTTCTTATATTTAACAGACATTTCTCATATGTTTATGTGATTTTTATTTAAAAATTTTAAACAATATTTTTGTTATTTTCTTTTCCATCCAGCAGCACCTCCCCAAATATTTCCATTTCTTTATGCACAAAAATTCATAGATTTTTTTCTCTTATAAATAAAAAAACAAATAAAGTTTCCCGATAATACAAAAAATAACAAAGTAAGTAAAACTAACAGCATATCAAACAAATAAACAACCGTAAGTACAAACAAACAAAAACCAAACCACCAACAATTAAATGCACGAAAACCCAAAACGCTTGTTTTTGTTTTTTCCTGGGAAGAGGCATGACCTGATGTGGACTGTGATTAATAGATCCACAGATGCTTCATTTGAGAAAATATTTTGGTTTCCTGGTTAGGAGTGGGACTTTGTGTCCACTTTCCCTTCTCAATATTGGCATTTTGTCTGATTTGAACCTGTACAGTTCTTGTGGATGTTGTCACAATCTCTGACAGTTAACATGTATATCAATCCTGTTGTGCCTGAAAAATAGCTTTCTTGAACTCATATATTACATCTCACTGTATAATTTTTTATTCTTGAGGACATAATACTTAAGCAATAAGTCCTGTCCATCTGATGGTACAGAGTAATCATTGAACCTGGATTGGAGGTGGTCCTCTGTATGGGATCCATTTGACTAACTACTCAGCAAGTTGCAACCCATTCCTAACACTGGAGGTTCTACTTGGGCGAATAAGACTTCCAGTTGAGGTATTGTCATCCTCTTTATATGGCTAATTTTAAATTCCTTTCATATATATATATATATATATATATGAATATATAAACATATATATATACACATATATATATGAAAGCCTCTACAGTAGTAGTTTTCCATATAGCTTTTCAAAAGTCCTGTAGTAGTTGTACCTCTTTTCATATTTTCTCCTGTACCTTGTCTTTCCTAATTAATTTTACCAATTCTAGTTTTCCTTTATATTTTTGTAACACAATATTCTACTCTCCTTCTTTGGTAGGGCCCCTCATCCCCCTGGTCCCTAGTCACTTGCTAAACTCTGTGGTTATTTGAGTTAAACACATCTTTGAAGCTTAAAAAACTAACACCCATATAGCAAAGAAATTACGTAATATTTATTTTTTTGAGTCTGGGAGGATGATAGATTCTAGATTCACCAATTTATTTGCAAATTTCATAATTTCAATTTTATCTCTTCTGGTACTTTCTTTACTTTTTCTCTTTTAAGTATATTCTTTACTTTAAAAATTAAATTTAAATATATTTTGATCATATTCTTTGCACCCCTCAAATGTTTCTAGATCTTCTTTCCCTTACTACTCTCCTAGCTTTAAGTCCTTTCTCAAAACATAAACAAGAACCCAATACAACAAAGTCCCCCAAAACCAAGAAAGCAAAATAAAACAACACTCCCAAAAAATTATAACCAAAACACACACACACACACACACACACACACACACACACACACACACAAACATACACACAACCCCAAATAAAAAACTCTGGAGACCATTATATGTTGGTCGATTATTCTTGAACATTAACTATGTCTTTGAGTTGTTGATATATCCATTGTCACACTATTAGAGAAAATTCATTTTTCATCCTGCAGCAGGTATAAGTGACAGTCCAGTTGTTATCCTTTACCATAGTGGCTAGGTTTCATATACTCATTTTTTAAAAAATATAATAAAATAAAATACAGTAAGATTAAAAAAAAAACAATCACCTCGAAATTGCACAATACAGACCAACAGAAGGAAAAGAGGCCAAGAGAAAGCACTTGTTGGCACACTCAGGATTCCCATAAAAACACTAAACAGGAAGCCATAAAACATAGGAAGAAGATGTGGTACAGATCTGTGCAGGTCCTGTACTATCTGAATCAGTCGCTGTGAGTTCATCTGCACTATGATCATGTTGATTTAAGTCTTGTTTTCTAGGTGTTCTCCATCCTCTCTGGACCTTACACCCTTTATGGCTTCTCTTCAACAGGTTGCCTGAGCTCGGAGGAGAGGGATTTGATGGAGTCATTCCATTAGGACTGGATGCTTCAAGTTCTCTCCACATTGTCTGGCTATGTGTCTCTGTATTTGTTCCCTTCTGCTGAAGGAGCAAGTGTCTATGATGATGACTGTCCAAGGCAATGATCTGTGCATATCACAGTATATCATTAAGAGTCATTTGATCTCTACATTTTTTGTCCTGTATTAATTGGTTTTGCCCTAGGTCCTTGCATTATCTAATCTCAGTCTCTTGGTCACCCAAGCAGTGCTGGTAGTGGGTTGCATCTCATAGAGTTGGCCTTAAATCAAATCAGTTATTGGTTGGTTACTCCCACAATATTTGGGGCTAGCTTGGTGCTCACCTTTCTGATGAAAAACATTCCATTGTGCAAGTATAATACATATTCATTATCCATTCATCAGTAGGTATGTATCTAGTCTGTTTCAAAATTATTGTTATTATGAATTGAGCAGCAATAAACATGAATGAGCATGCATCTCTGTGATAAGATGTAAAATCCTTTGCATATATGTCAAAGAATTATATGCCAGGACCTTGTGGTTGATTGAGTTTCAGCTTTTTGAAGAATATGCACACTGATTTCTTTAGTAGATATACCATATTGTACTCTCACCAGTAATGAGCAAGTGTTCTGCTTTCCCTGCATTTTCACTAGAATTATCTGTCTTTTTTTTCAATTGATCATAGTCACTAACATGTGCATAAAATGAAATCTCAAAGTTGTTTTAACTTGACTTTACCAGAGAGTAAAATATATTGAAAAAAATTAAAGTTCTTTCTTAACCATTTGTATTTCATCATTTGAAAATCCTTTGCTTGGTCTTATACCCCGTTTTTGCAATGTTCAGTCTTTCTTATTAGTTCTTTAAATAATGAACACAATAACCTTCTATAAGATATACAATTGGATTTACCTACTCTATAGCTTGCTGATTTGCTCCAATGATTGTGTCCTTTGCTTTACAAGAACACTTTAGCTTTAAGATGTCCCCCATTTATTAATTGTTGGTTTTAATGCCTGTGCTATCAACATCTTGTTCAGAGGGTCCTTCCTGTGCCAATGTGATGAAAAAAATTCCTAATTTCTTTTCTATTAGTTTCATAGTATATAGTCTTACGCTGAGGTCCTTGATCCATTTGGAGTTGATCGTTTTTGCAGAGTGATGAACATGAATTTGTTTTCATTCTCCTACTTCAAGCTCTCCAGTTTGACAAACACTATATAACAGCCTTAGTTTTCAGCAAGTAGTATTACCTTCAATAAATATATGAAGTTGGATATTGCTAATGTGTTTTTAAATAATTTAAGTTGGTTGTTACAGTAATTCTACCTGTTGTGGTTTAATGTGATAATATATCATGATACATTGGTACAATTATATTTTCCTATATACCTAATAAATATTTTTATTCAATATTTACTTCATAAAAGTTTATTTCAAATTTTATTATGTACTCCAAACTATTTGAAATGGGCACTAAGTGATATAATGAACAAGTATAATGATTTCACACAATCATAACAAATTTAATTGCTCTATGATATCTGAGGGCAAAGATGTTGGAAATATTTAGATTCTCATGTTTAATACTGTTATTGTAACTGTATATAATTGTGTTTGTTTCTAAGTTTCTCTCTTAACTGGTTATCTACTATAATTGATATTTATATTATTCATTAAGCAAGCTTTAAAACATAAGAACTGAGCAGTTATTACTCTATTCTTAACCTCCTAAACTAATCTGGCTTCTTCTGAGCATAAATCCTAGAGATTTACCATCTTTTTTGGCTTCTTGCTCTTTGTGCTTTTTCCTGCTACAGCTGGCTCTCTCCTGATGTCTCCTCAACCACTCCCTGTGGGTGAACCCCTTAATTCTTCCTCTAGCTCCTCCTTCTTTGGAGGGCAGGAAGTCCAGTCCTGTTCTCTACCCTCAACAGTGATTGGCTGTAAACAGCTTTATTGACATATCAGTGGACAATGTGGGAGCATTGATTACACAAAACTGAGATATGAGATCCCCAGAACAGAGGCTGTAACAAGGTTGGGAGGGGGGAGTGCAGAAATCAGCATTTGATTTAGAAAATAACCTTATGCCTACATAAAACATTGCATGCAAGTGAAGGATATCTACAAGAAAAGGTAAGTATGTAGACGTAAGCATGCAGCAGACACAATTTCAGCAAAGGAAATCACTTGTTATAAAATAAGTAGTAATTGTCACACATGGAAAACTCAGTAGGACCTTGGAAGCCTTGTTGAGATGTTTTACTAGATGTAAAATGTTCAAGCAACAAAATAAAGATGCTGTGGAGTTGAAAGACATATGATTTTATGTAAGGTTTCATCATTTGGGAGGTAATGATCAATAGCTGAAGAAAAAAATCACACGAAGGAGAATTTTTTTTCCTTTTTTTTTTTTCTTTTTTTTCCTTTATTTTTTATTTCTTCAAGTTACATCTCAATCGCAGTCCCCTTCCTATTCCCCCTCCAGTCCCACCCTCCCACCCTCAACCCACCATCCCTTTACCTTTTTTTTTTCTTTTAAGTTTAAGGTATATCTTATTTCCCCCTACAGTTTCCCCTTTCAGTCCAACAAATGGCTCTTTCTCTTATAATAATAAATACAATACAGTACAACAGAGGTAATTAGGCAACAGTTATGAGGGTTATATGGCTTAACATACATTCCCAATGACCAGTCCATATGTATTTGGTACCTAACTTTAACATTCTACTATCTAAACATCTCCATGAATTTAAAGGTCTATGTCTGACTCAACATTCATACTAACTTGCAACACAATTTTAAAAGTATATTCTTAGATCTATAACACTCTCTTGACTCCTAAACAACTCAAAATTAAATTATGAGATTCTAGCTATCTGTTCTTCAACCACCTCAGAGACTTGAGAGGGATAAATATATCTGATTTTATAGGAAGAACAGGGCCTGGAGCTTCCCAAACTAAGAAATGACATACCTGTGGCTGCCTGGACAGTTCCCATTTTCTCTCCATACTTTACAGCATCGATCATCAGTCATTTGGCCCCGTTTCTCTGACAGACATTGATTGTAGAGCAGGGGTTATGAAGGACTTACCTACCATGTCTTGGCAGAGCTAGGCTGTCGACTTACCTGCTTCCAGGTTTTGTCCTTTTTGGACAGCATTCTGTCTACAGTTGGGGCAAGGGGCTTTTCCTACCAAGATATAGGATTGCGACTAATTCAATCATCTCCCACTGGAGAGTCTTCGATGCTCATCTTCTACTTGGAGGAGAATAGGGGGTGCTGTCAGGAGTTGATATGTCTTGATATAAAAAAATCTAAAGTTACGAAAACATCTTTGAATGCCATATTCTGCAGATCTCTTGAGGTTTTTGAAGAGGCCCTATCTATCTCTTATATTAGGGTAAGCAGATGTTGCTTGTCTCTTGCCAGTTTATTTCTGATTAGCTTAGAAAGTAGCTATAATAGACTGTCATAGTACCTAACTGAATGACCGGCTTGCATAACCATTAGTTTGCATTTCTTAATTATCCTAAACAGTTTATGACAATTAGCAGTAAAAGGCTGAAACATCACATTTCATTTTTTTTCTTTACCTCCTAACCCTTCCATCCCATTTCTCTGGGGTGAGGTGTCCTTATATAACAGTCCCTCATCTCAGTTGAGAGGTCATATGAGGGCCAAGAGCCTCTTCATTCATTGGGGATCTACGAAGCAGTACCATCAGTGAAAAGTGTCTCGTTGCCGGGGAGAGAGAACTAATAAACAAACAAACCAATAAGCATACAATAGATAAAAAAGACCAAAAAATAGAAAAAATATAACTAATATCTAAAAAATAAATAAAGAATAAAAATTAAAAATAAGAAGTCTATGTCCAAGTTCCCTTTGGTGTGTTAGTTGTAGTATCGATAACTTCTAATATATAGCTAAAATACTACTATAGGTGAATAGATGCCATATGTGTCCTTCTGAGTCTGGGTTAGTTCATTCAGCATGAGCTTTTCTAGTTCCATCTAGTTGGCTGCAAATTGCATAATTTCATTGTTCCTGATAGCTGAATAATATTCCATTGTATAGATGTACCACACTTTTTGACCCATTCTTTGGTTGAGGGACATCTGGGTTGTTTCCAGTTTCTAGCTATTACAAATAAGGCTGCCATAAACATAGATGAGGAAACTTCCTTATGATTCTGTGAAGAGGCATTTGGGTGTATACCCAGAAGTGGTATGGCTGGGTCCTGAGGCAGAGCTATTCCAAGTTTTTTAAGATATCGCCAGACTGACTTCCATAGTGTTTGCACAAGCCTGCATTCCCCCCAGCAATGGAGTAGGGTATCCCTTTCTCCATACCCTCGCCAGCATGTGCTGTCATTTGAGCTTTCGATCTTAGCCAATCTGAGAGGTGTGAGATGGAATCTCAGAGTCATCTTGAGTTGCATTTCTCTGATGATTAAGGATGTTGAGCATTTCTTCAAGTGTCTCTCAGCCATTAGGGATTCCTCCTTTGTGAATTCTCTATTTAGCTCTGTCTCCCATTTTTTGATTGGATTATTTGGTTTCTTGGCATTTAATTTCTTGAGTTCTTTGTAGATTTTGGATATTAGCCCTCTGTCAGGTGTGGGGTTGTTGAAGATTTTCTCACAGTATGTAGGCTGCTGTTTTGTTCGAATGACAGTGTCTTTTGCCTTACAGAAGCATTTCAGATTCATGAGGTCCCATTTATTGATTGTTGATCTCAAGTCCTGAGCTGTTGGTGTTCTGTTCAGGAAGTTGTCGCCTGTGCCAATTACTTCGAGGGTTTTTCCCACTTTTTCTTCTAGTAGATTTAGTGTGACCAGCCTTATGTTAAGGTCTTTGATCCACTTGTACTTAAGTTTTGTACAAGGTGATAAGTATGAGTCTAACTTCCTTCTTTTACAAATGGACATCCAGTTGGACCAGCACCATTTGTTGAAGATGCTGTCCTTCTTCCATTGTGACATTTTGGCTTCTTTGTCAAAAATTAGGTGGCCATAAGTATGTGTGTCTCTTTCTGGATCTTCAGTTCGATTCCATTGATCTACTGGTCTGTTTCTAATCCAATATCATGCTGTTTTTACAACTATTGCTCTGTAGTACAGCTTGAAATCTGGGATGGTAATACCTCCAGATGTTTTTTTATTGTACAGGATTGATTTAGCTGTTCTGGGCTTTTTGTTGTTCCATATGAAATTGAGATTAGCTCTTTCCAAGTCTATAAAAAATTGTGTTTGTATTTTGATAGGAATTGCATTGAATCTATATATTGGTTTTGGTAGGATGGCCATTTTTATTATGTTGATCCTACCTATCCATGAGCATGGGAGATCTTTCCATCTTCTAAATGCCTCTTCCATATCTTTCTTCAAGGGCTTGAAGTTCTTGTTGTACATGTCCTTTACTTGCTTGGTTAGAGTTACCCCCAGGTATTTTATGTTGTTTGCAGCTATTGTGAAGGGGGTTGTTTCCCTTATTTCTTCCTCAGCCCATTTGTTTATTTTATAAAGAAGGGCTTCTGATTTTTTTGAATTAATTTTGTATCGAGCCACTTTGCTGAAGGTGTTTATCAGCTGTAAGAATTCTCTGGTGGAATTTTTGGGGTCGCTTATGTATACTATCATATCATCTGCAAATAGGGATAATTTGACTTCGTTGTTTCCGATGTTTATCCCCTTGATGTCCTTTAGTTGTCTTATTGCTCCAGCAAGAACTTCAAGTACTATATTGAAGAGATATGGTGAAAGTGGCATCCTTGTCTTGTCCCTGAGTTTAGAGGAAATGCTTCAAGTTTCTCTCCATTTATTTTGATGTTGGCCACTGGCCTGCTGTATATTGCCTTTATTATTTCTAGGTACGGCCCTTGTATGCCCGTTCTCTCCAGAACTTTTAGCATGAAGGGGTGTTGGATTTTGTCAAATGCTTTTTCTGTATCTAGCGAGATTATCATGTGTTTTTTTTTCTTTCAACTTGTTTATATGGTGAATGACGTTGATAGACTTTCGTATGTTGAACCATCCCTGCATCCCTGGGATGAATCCTACTTGATCATGGTGTATGATACTTTTGATGTGTTCTTGAATTCGGTTTGCTAGTATTTTATTAAGTATTTTTGCATCTATGTTCATGAGGGAGATTGGTCTGAAGTTCTCTTTCTTTGTTGGGTCTTTGTGTGTTTTAGGAATCAGGGTCATTGTGGCTTCGCAGAATGAGTTTGGCAATGTTCTTTCAGATTCTATTTTGTCAAAGAGTTTAAAAAGTATTGGTGTTAGCTCCTCTTTGAAGGTCCGGTAGAATTCTGTGCTAAAGCTATCTGGCCCTGGGCTTTTTTTGGTTGGAAGTTTTTTTAATGACTGTTTCTATTTCCTTAGGGGTTATAGGGCTGTTTAATCTGTTTATCTGATCTTGATTTAGTTTCGGTAGGTGGAATCTATAAGGAAAATTGTCATTTCACTCAAGTTTTCAAATTTGGTGTAGTATAGATTTTTAAAGTAGGATCCAAATATTCTCTGGATTTCCTCAATGTCTGTTGTTATTTCTCCCTTTTCATTTCTGATTTTGTTGATTTGTGTTTTCTCCCTTTGTCTTTTAGTTATTTTGGCTCAGGGTCTGTCAATTTTGTTGATTTTCTCGAAGAACCCACTCTTGGTTTCATTGATTCTTTGTAGAGTTCTTTTTGTTTCTAAGTTGTTGATTTCAGCCCTAAGTTTGAGGATCTCCTGCCTTCTGCTCCTCTTGGAATGTTTGCTTCTTTTTTTTCCAATTCACCCAGTTTAGCTGTTAATTCGCTAATATGAGCTGTCACAATTTTCTTTTTGAAGGCACTTAGTGCTATGAACTTTCCTCATACACAGCTTTCATTGTGTCCCATAGGTTTGGGTATGTTGTGTCTTCATTTTCGTTGGGTTTTAAGAAGTCTTTGATTTCCTTCTTTATTTCTTCCCTGACCCAGTGGTCCTCTAGTAAAGAGTTGTTCAATTTCCATGTGAGTGTAGACTTTCTGTTGATTCTTTTGCTATTGAAGTCTTTTGCTATCACCAGCTTTATTCCATGGTGATCTGATAAGATACAAGGGGTTATTTCAATTTTCTTGTATCTGTTGAGGCTATCTTTGTGTCCAACTATATGGTCGATTTTGGAGAAGGTTCCGTGAGGTGCTGAGAAGAAGGTGTATTCTTTTGTGTTTGGGTGAAACGTTCTGTAGATATCTGTTAGGTCCATTTGGTTCATGATCTCTGTTAGACTCATTATTTCTCTGTTTGGCTTCTGTCTTTATGATCTGTCCATAGTTGTGAGTGGGGTGTTGAAGACTTCCACTCTTAAAGTGTTTCGATCAATGTTTCGATTTAAATTTTAGAAGTGTTTCCTTTATAAATGTAGGTGCCTTTGCATTTGGGGCATAGATGTTCAATATTGAGATGCCCTCTTGGTGGATATTTCCTTTAATGAGTATGTAATGCCCTTCTCTGTATTTTTTTTATTAACTTCAATTGGAAGTCTATTTTGTTTGATATTAGGGTGGCTACTCCAGCTTGTTTCCTGGGTCCTTTTGCTTGGAAAACCTTTTCCCAGACCTTTACTCTGAGGTAGTGTTTATCTTCAATAGTGAGGTGTGTTTCTTGTATACAGCAAAAGATGAGTCTTGTTTACGGATCCAGTCTGTAAGTCTATGTCTTTTTATTGGCGAGTTGAGTCCATGGATGTTGATGGATATTAGTGACCAGGGGTTGTTATTTCCCGTTATTTTTGTATAGCTGGCTGTCTTGTGTTTCTTTTTGTTTAGTTGCTGTGGAGGTTTCTATTTCCTATGTTTTCTTGGGTGTAGTTATCTTCTCTGGGTTGGAATTTTCCTTCTAGGATCTTCTGTAGGGCTGGGTTTGTGAGGAGATATTGTTTGAATTTGATTTTGTCATGGAATATCTTGTTTTCTCCTTCTGTGTTGATAGAGAGTTTTGCTGGATATAGTAGTCTGGCTGGGCACCTATGTTCTCTCACGGCTTGTAAGACATCTGTCCAGGCCCTTCTAGCTTTTAAAGTTTCTGAGGAGAAGTCAGGTGTGATTCTGATGGGTCTGCCATTGTATGTGACTTGGTCTTTTTCTCTTACAGCTTTTAATATCCTTTCTTTGTTCTCTACATTTGGAGTTTCTATTATTATGTGGCGAGAGGAGTTTCTTTTATGATCTAATCTGTTTGGTGTTCTGTAAGCCTCTTGGATTTTTACTGGCATCTCTTTCTTCAGGTTTGGGAAGTTTTCTTCTATGATTTTGTTGAAGATATTTCCTGGACCATGGAGTCGGGAGTCTTCTCTTTCCTCTATGCCTATAATTCTTTTATTCCGTCTTTTCATTGAGTTCTTGATATCTTGGATGTGTGGGTGAGAGATTTTTTAGCTTTCTCATTTTCTTTGGATGTTGCACTGATTTCTTCCATCGAATCTTCCATGCCTGAGTTCCTGTCTTCCATCTCTTGCATTCTATTTTACGTATTCACATCCATAGTTCCTGTTCTCTTCTCTTGATTCTCCATTTCCTCTTTTAACTCTGACTGTCTTTTCTTTATTGCTTCCATTTCTATTTTCATGTCTTGAATGGTAGTGTTCGTTTTGTACATTTCCTTCTCCAGTTTGCTTGTTTTTGTCTGGAGATCTTTCATTGCTTTATCCTTTTCCTGTTCAAGCTGGGTCACCTCGGCTTGGAGCTCTTTAATTATGTTATTCGTTGTTTTGACTTGTAAGATTGTGGCTTCTTTGAATTCTTTCATAGTTTTAAGTTCTTCTTGAAGGGACTTTATCACTTTCCACACTCTAGAATTGTCATCGTTTTCATGTGTTTCAGTTGTGGTGAGGTGGTTCGGGCTGGATGGAGTAGCGTTGCTTTCTTTTGTTAGCACATTTCGCTCTGTTTTTTTTTTTTTTTTTTGGTCTGGGGCCTCTGGCCATGTGGAGTTTGCTGTCTTCTGGACTTGGGTCCAAAGGGGGCACTGTGGTGTAGGATTAGAGTTGCCTTACTCCACCCCTTTAAGGTGAGTCATTCAGTCCCGCCTCCCAGGTGGGGACCTAATTAATTCAGGTGGCGGAGCTGTTTGAAAGTAAGCTCTGATACCCCGCCTGAAGGGCCTGTACTAGTACATAATACCGATATACGACCATTTCAAATATCTCGCAGTTTGCCCAGGGTTGGTTCCTGTAGCGGGTAAGTCTGCAGTTCAGCTGCAGTAGCCTTGCTGCTCCCGCGGCTTGGAAACTGGCCAGTGACGTCACAGACTGTGATCTGTGGTCTGAAGGCTCACTTCCAAGGGTCGCAACCTTTCCCTAGATAATTGTATTGTCTGTGTGAGACCTGGGAGTGCCCAGCAGGGTGAGGATTATCTCTGTGTGGTTTCTGAATCTGCCGGCTGGGTATTAGGTTGGAACTTACCGGGGGTCTCTCCTTTTGGGGGGATGTGTTATCCCGATTCCCGGGTCCAGAGTCTTCCTAGCGTGTCCGAGATTTGGAAGGGGCATCCTGCCCAGGCATCTTCCATGGTCCCTGTGTAGCTGGGTGAGATTTAGAAGGGGTTGTGCCCTTTGTACAGAGTCCTGGAACACTTGCTGCCTTGTGATTGTTGACCCCGAAATCAAAAAACGTCCACGCCGGCCACTGCCATCTTGGATCCCCCCACGAAGGAGAATTTTAATTTAGTAGTGAATAAATTTAGAGGCTATTTCTGACTTTGTTGTCTGCCTTTGAATCCTTTTTCTCCAACTAGGCAGCCTTATCTAGACTCAATAGAAGAAGAGGATCCTATTCCTACTGCAAATTGAAATGTCTAGGCCGGTTGTTATCCATGGGAGGCCTCCCCTTTTTCTGAGAAAAAACTGATCAGGGAACAGAAGGAGGAGAGGTGAAAGGAAGGAACTGGGAGGAGAGGAAGGAGTAAAAGCTTCAATCAGGATGTAAAGTAAATTAATTAATTAATGAACAAATAGAGATTCTGACAATGTGAAAGTGCTCAAATAAATTTTCTTTGAATTAGTAAAAATGTAATCTATTGTAAAGATAATTAAATGAAGACCATATCAAGTATTTTAAAACCATTTCAAGAGGACAGAATAATGATTGAGAAGGAGAAATTAGCTATTTACTTACAAAATCATTTTAAATTAAATATATTTAGCAGGGAGATAATTTATGGAGATTAAATGGCTACATGATAGAAGGTAAGTCATGCATACTGCTGGATTTTTTATTAGAGTACAGGAAAATCAGTGCCACCAAAATAATAGACAGACTAATGTTTCAGAAGAACATATGGGATTGATTTTATAGATTAGTTGTTTTAACATGTTGATCTGCAGAGTATGCCCAACCTGTAACTCTTCAGCAACTGAAAAATTACATATATTAGGACATATGGTAACTTTGTTATGTTACCTAACTAGATTAGGCTAACTGAGAGGGATTTGTGATTTACACAAGACTCTGAAATTCTAGGCTCTGAAATTTGGTCCATCTTCAATTTGAACTAGGAAACAACCCACAATGATATCATTAGGTGAAAGCAGTCTTTAGTCTTTTCTCAGATAATGTGCCCCTCATTCCTCTCTCAATTTCAGATCTAGATATTTCTAGCCTTGTTTACTCTTGTGTTGAAAAGATGTGTTTGCTGTCTAACAACAGATATTCTTGCTGATCTGTTTGCACCCTTTCTTCTACTCCCAATCGCCTAGGCATACCTTTTATTATCTCCTTCCATAGTGATAAAGTAATTGGGAGTTGCAGATACCTCTTATTCAGAATTAATGTTGCACTTTTGCAGAAAGCAAGTTATATATTATTGTGTGTAAAGTGAAGCTCTTGCTATAGACAAACCTAATCAAAAATGTAACTTGGTGTCTTTTCTGGAAGAATCACCAAGGAACATGAAAAATTCTACATATGATGGTAATGCTCACATAAAAAGTTAATAGTTGTCCAAATAGAGATCGAAAGGTGAGAAATTCTTTAATACTTATTTCACTTCACTTCTACTGTTAATTAAATTCCTATCTTTGATATATGAACTGATGAAAAGATAATTGTTCTTAGTAGAAAGAACTCCCCTTTGATAGAAATGTTTGTCACATATCAACAGCATGAAAGAACATGTGAAAATACTTTAAAATCTTTTAAGGAATAGAAGATTATTCTATAGACTTGTGTAATGCTTTATTGCTTCCTTGTCCATTGTGTGAAGGAAAAAAATATCACAAACACAAAGTCAGCTTCATTCTCTGACTCTTCTGAGTTTGAACAGTGGTTCTTAGTGCTCAGCAGCTGGTTGTCACTACGTATGGATAACATAACAGAATTTACTCTTTATCATTTTGTTGTGTTATTCAATAGGATCATTCAGAATTAAGAAATGAGCTTAGAAAAAGAATATGTTTACTATATATTTTCTTTCTGTTAGGAAAATAATGATATAATGAACAGTAATCACATTTAAAATGTGATTACACAAAAATGCCAGAGCACTAAATTTGGACAAGGTCAGAGATGTTTCTGTTAGAAATCAGTCATATATAAATATATAAATAGATATGTATTTCTTAATTATCTATGTAACTTGAATATTGTCTCCTTGAATATAGAGGATTAAGCTAGGAAATCATTAAAAACTATATTGTTTTTTGACAGTTAGTTGTGTGCCTCCAATTTCCTTTGTAGAAAGAATGAATCCAGGCTCTATGTAATGTGAATGTCTCATTTTTATGTGAATATTTAAATTAGTAAATCTAAATATATGCATATAATCTCATCTGCAAGGTACTATTATACTCATTTATTTCCACTATACAAGTGAATTTGGATAATTCTCAGTGAATTTATTTTCATTATTTTATTCTGTGTGCTATTCTCGAGAATTATGAATATTTAAAAATTTTATATATTTCTGAAAATTTTATGTCTTATTTTGCTCATTCTTTTAAATATATTTTTCTGAAATTAGCATACAATCATGATACAAAACTAACATATTAAGATAAAATTAACATACTAAGGAGTTACCTAACTTCAGTTAAAAAAAAGTATTATGATGACAATTGATGCATCTATAATACAAACCCTGTACCTAAAGCTAGAGAATATTGTCAGAGAGGGAAAAAAAGATTATAAGAGGCATGGGGCCAGGGTGTGGCTGCTAGATAATGCCTTTGAAATACAGGACAGTGAAGCTTTACCAATGGAATCTTGACCATATGGTGCCCAAATAAGACCTCAGAGTGACAATACCAATTGATATGCCTATGTGATGTCAGAAATTCAGATGGAAAGATACAGGCAATCAATAGCTGTTAAGAAAGGGGACTATCTGATAGGTTATCTGATCCCAAGTGATCACTCTTTGGCTTACTTACAGTTTCTATTGCTGTGAAGAGACACCACAATCACTGTAAGTCTTATAAAGGAAACATTTATTTGAGGCTGGTTTACAGTTCACAGATTTAGTCCATTGACATCATGGAAGGAGGCACAGCACCATGCAGACAGCCACAGTACTGGAGAGGTAGGTGAGACTTCTAACTCTGGATAGGCAGGTAGCAAGTAGAGAGAGACACTGGTCCTTGTCTGAGAATCTGAAACCTCAAAAACCACTTCCACTGACATATTTTCTCCCACACCTACTCCAACAAGGCAATCCATCCTAAACCTTTCAAATAGTGCAACTCCCTATGAGCTGATGGGAGCCATTTTCATTAAACTACAACAGCCACACACATATATACAGACAAGCAACACTAAATTCCATTTCCAATGTTATTTTGATTTTGATTATGTCTTTCCTCATTAAAAAAATCTATTGTGATATTCATTATAGTTATTCATCATAT
Organism: Lophiomys imhausi; assembly: GCA_907164525.1. Lineage (NCBI taxonomy): Eukaryota > Metazoa > Chordata > Mammalia > Rodentia > Muridae > Lophiomys > Lophiomys imhausi. Next base: position 754,083 of record CAJQZJ010032464.1, read on the forward strand.
TTTTTTTAACTCTGGCCCTATTTTTTAGCTCCTTAATTTCTATCTAACTATTTACAGTATGTTTCAATTATTTCATATTTTCCTCATTTTCACTTAGAGCTTTCACAAGTTTTGATCATAATTATTTAAAGTTCACATTGTGATGGTTAAGCTTACTTTTAATACTTAAACTTACTATGCCTGAGAGACCAAAATGCAAAAAGAAAAAAAAAACAAAAACAAAAAATCCTCTAATATGTTGTACCCTAGCAACCCACTTAGATTTTTCCCCCAGATGTTCAAGACTGTTCTTAAATTGTTTGATCTTTTAATATTTGCTGCTTTTAAAAGATAAAATGTCATAAGTCTAACTGGTATTTCTAGTTTTGTAGTTAAATTTGTTTACTCTGCTTAAAGGATGGCTAGGAACAACTGCAGCACACATGTGTTAAAATAAGACATAAGCAGAAAACAGGCAATCTTTTACATTTGGCCTTCATATGCCCTTGACTGAAATGACTAGGTGCTACATCTTTGAAGCACTCCAGTCACAGGCCACAAACCAATAACAGCACATGATAATCCTTGCATCCATCTCATACATCATTCTGGCCTTAATTACAACCTTGTGTTTTCAGACCCTTGTTATTGTCTTTCAACATGATTATTATTTTTGGGTGAGCAGTGGATGTATTGCACAAAATAAAAGGAACTATGGGAAACATGTCTTCAGTAAGATTTTCCTCACACAGGCTAAGGGTTGGGCTCGATTTAACATTTTACATTTTAGTGTCAGGGACTTTATATATATCTAGTGTCTTTCAGTTTGATTGGGCTTTGTTAGAATACTTATCAAAAAGTCTGCATCTTGCAGCTCTTTTTCTGATAAAATTAAAACAATTTATGTTAAATTTTATGAATATTAGTATTTTGACTGCATGTGTGACTGTGTACCATGTACATGCACTTAGCACAGAGGCTAGGGAGAGTATCAGATCCCCTGGAAATAAAGTTACAGACAGTTGGGAGTCACCATGTGTGAGCAGACACCTAAACCTATATCCTCAGGAAAAAAACAAACAGTTCTCTTACATGTTAAGCTATTTTTCCTGTCCCTTTTGAATCTCTTAATACTATAAAAACTATTATTTTAGAACTTTGTTGGTGATGTAGAATATCGTGAGATGATGGGGTGATGTTATTCATTCTAAATGTTAATTAACCTGCTACCCGAGTCCTGTTGGCTGTACATCAAGTAATAGTGTGTTACCTTGCTTTCTATACATTGTTTCTGATTGGGTTTAATAAAATGCCAAGGCCTGTGATTGAACAGAGAGAAGGGTATGTGGAGCAAAGGTTTTCTGGCTTCTGGGACAGGCACAGAGGAGCTTGGGTAGGAGAATCCAGGAGATGAAGGAGGAGAAAGACATGACCGGGTAGATGAATGAAGATCATGCCACTTTATATTTCAGTACTTTGAAATTATATATATATATATATATATATATATATATATATATATATATA
>CAJQZJ010032464.1:755598-870257 GCA_907164525.1 Lophiomys imhausi
TATATATATATATATATATATATATATATATATATATATATATACCCTATACAAATGGGGCTTTATTCAGGGATAGAATTATAAGGTAACTTAGATGTGCTAAGATTTCGCAATCCAGGCTAAGGCTTCTTAAAATCCATCCAGTGTCTCTGTTTGTGCTCAATTATAATGGCGGGTTAAGAGCTAATACCTTGACTTATTAACCATAATATAAATACTGGTAAATAATTTAAATAAATTACAACCAGATTGGGTGAACATAAAAGCACAGTTTTTCTTTTTTATTATTTTTTAGATATAACATAATTGCATTTCCTCTTTTGCTTTTCTCCTTCCAAACTTCTCATATACCTTTCTGTACTGTCCTTCAAAATCATGAGCTCTTTATTTAAGCTAATTGTTATTTCATATATTCATGCATATACATATATTTCTAAATATAATCTGTTCAGTGTATATAATGCTACTGGAATATACGTATGTGTTTTGACTGCCTATTTGGCAATGGACAACCAATTGATGTGCTCTTCCCTGTGGAAGACCACTTCACAATGGACAATGAATTAATGTGCCCTTCCCTAAGGAAGACCAAGTCTTCTCCATATCCATTTTTGTCAGTTGCCTATATTTATTTGTATAGGATTGTATAAAATGCAACCAACTTATTTAACATACTTGATTAAAAATAATATTCCTTACATTTTGCATAAATGAAGCACAAAAGTTAAAAAAAATAAAAAGATACAAACTATAAGGTAGTATTTAGAACTAGAGACCAGAGTTTTTAAATTGGAACTATGATTTGGCTTAGAACAGCATAATGTCCAAGAAGCAGACTGCCTTTACTTTATATTTCACAGTACTGGCACTATATTATGATTTCTAGCTTACATATGTCTCACATCCATGAAATGGGGTAAGTATGAAACAATACTAAATCTTATGAGTACTTGAAATAAGATATTTATAACTAATAAAATTAATTTAAAAAAATTAGAGAAGAGAGATGGAGAAAGGATGAGAAAAAAGGCTTAAGAAACAACCTTTTAAAGTTTCATGAATAAATCTAAATATTATTTATATTTAAGATATGGGGAAAATACAGAGTATTTTAATTGACAGCTCATTTTATCTATAAATATATATTGGATAAGAGGGTACATGAATATTTAGAAAAGAAAAAAGTTGTTTATCACTTGGAAGAAATGCCTTTTTAAAATACTCATCGCTAACATATGCTGAAGAAAGAAAAAAGCATGAGGTTGAGGTTTTTTTTTTAGCCCCACTTCTATATGAAAACCTGCCTGCAAGTAAACTTTACAGGAGGGAATCTGTTAAACACAACTGTGAAAACGACTGTGGTAGGCATGCTTAAGGGTGATTGTCATCTCCTAACTGTGGCAAGCTGTTTTCCTTCACACATTATAAGAATGTTAGAATAAGAAAGTTATCATAGCACTGTGGTATAAATGCATCCATGTTCCATATACATTAACTTATAATCATATAAAATTTATATTTAATTAAAATTATGTTTTCAGCCATCATCACAAGAAAGAACTTTAGGCCACGAGGAAAAGCAATTGAGCTTAATTAAAAAATTAAAAAGCTGGTTTAAGCATACAACAACAATTAGTAAAAACAAAACAAAAAAAGGAGCCATGAATTTCAAAGAAAGAAAGCAAGCAAGCAAGAAAGAAAGGATATATTAGAGAGTTTGGAGAGAGGAAAGGTAATAAAGAAATATTACAATTACATTATAATCTCAAAAAATATAGTTTGCCTCCAACTGAAAATATTGTACCAAATGAATAAAGAAATTCACACATGAGCATTCACACACACACACACACACACACACACACACACACACACACACGCACACACGCACACACACACACACACACATATATATATACATGCAGGTATACATACATACATATGTGTGTGTATATGTATATATATAATGTATATATAACATTTTATTTTACTCATACTGATAATGATTTAATGTAAAAATTCACTGATTTTCATAAAATGCTTTCTTAAAGGCAGAAACTTAAATGTTTTATTCAATTTAATAAATTTACAAGTTGATAAGTTTCCAATATTATATCACCTTAAAAATTCACTTAATTTTAAGATCAATGAAAACTCATCACTTTGCACATATTACTTGTTATTGAATATAAGGTATGAATACAGAATAACACTTTATAAAATTATTTATTAGGGTAAGACTAAAAAAAAAAGCAAATTTTCTTTTGGAGAAATCAATTTTATAAATTTTCAGAAGAAACTATATTTAACACAGTAAAGTAAAAGAAAAACCACAGACTAAGACAGTCGCTTGGAATTATGCATATATTAAAATAAAATTGCATTACACTGTTTTTGAGTTAAGATTTCAATCTAGTTCAGGCTGGCCTGAAATAATGATGTTCCTAGATTAGCCTCAAAATCATTTCATTACCCTTTTGTCTAGGACTTAAATTATGAGCTAACACACACGCACACACACACACACACACACACACAGAGAGAGACAGAGAGAGAGACATACACACATAGAGAGAGAGAGATCCTACCACACATACAAACAGTGTACATTAACAGTAAGACTGATAATTTTGATTTGAAACAGTGACTACTTTTAAATTGGAGACATCTGTGATAAAAGTAACATCAAAAACTATAGTCTTTGTAAAAATGTGATAGTTAGCATATGCAATGATTTTATAGATAAGTACAAGAAAGAAATTACAGCAAGGAATATTATGAACATTACAACACTTCTACCTAATAAGTGCATACATAGCATTCAACCTAAGACTTCAACTGCAAGACCATGAATGATATCAACCACTAGCCTTAACAATAGCTTGGGTTCATTGGGGGCTCCCATGGGACTATTTTGGCCAAGAACATGATTAGATATAATACATTGCTGGTACTGGAAGCAATATTCAATGGTGAGAGATGTCTGGCTTGTGTTTTGTCATCTACGTTATTGGCCAATTTCAATTAGATCACTTTTATATATGTATATATTTTAGGAAACTTCTAATATATTAGGTTTCCATTTAGCCCCTCAAATGTCCCCTTGTTTTAGCTGTTGCTCCCAATAATGTCTCCCTCACTCTTTCTTCTTCCCCCCTTCCCATTTGGTCCTACCATTTGAATACATCCTTCTATCCATCAAAATATGTATATTCTATTTCCCCTTCCTAGGTATATCCAACCTTTACTTACTCTCTTCCTAACCTCTGTAGTAATATGTAACTGATCTTTTAAATTATTATTTAACACTTATTTATTTATTACTAAATTCACTTATAACTAACACCAACAATTTTTTAACTATTAAGCCTATAAATTCCTACAACCCCTTTAACCTATCCACTAAACTTATTGATAATTATAACAACTACTTTCATAACCTTTTAGAATGATACAGTCTCTGGGGCAGGTCCTCAGTCGTCAGGAACACAGTCTTTGTTGTATATTCTTTAACGCACTTAGCAGTCCTTTTTCTGGATCTCTCAGATGCAGGTTCATCAGGGTAAGTTGGTTATTGCAGTCTCACCTTAAATAAGGCTTCATGCTTTCTTCTCTGTGGGAGACCCCAGCCGTCTGCAGGCTAACTTACTTCTTTTGAATCAGGAACTCAGCTGCTCTGCCTCAGTCCTTAAAGCCAGGCACAGTTTTCCCTAGGCCACTGATTGGACAGATCAAACCCCTCCAGGCAAAAGCTGAGCCACAGGGTCCAGTCCTTGGCCTTTTGGTGTCTTGCTCAGGCTTTCTTTGCTCACCGGCTTCTTTCTGCTTCAGGGAGAGAGCTGGCCATCAATGGCCAGCCCTTTTTTTCAGCAGGACTCTTGGAGCTCTCTAGCATCAGGGGCCTCTTCTCTTTCTGGGCTCTATGCACTGTCCTTAAATAGGAGGAACTCTGTTTCAGCTTAATTTGGGCTCCGCCCACCTAGCAGCTGAAAACAATGTCAGGCCAGATACTTTGTTTCTTCAAGTCTATTGAGTCTTTCCTGTTTTCCTGACTTCAAACTTGTTTTTCAGTCTATTGAGTCTTTCCTGTTTTTCCTGACTTCAACCTTGTTTTTCAGTCTATTAAGTCTTTCCTGTTTTTCCTGACTTCATGCTGATAATGCTCTTCAGGCCCCAAATTAAGAGACAGCATCAGAAACTCCTATATATTTTCTAAATCTAATTTATCTAACCCCTACAGTAATAGAGATTGTAGGTTGCTTTTCAATGGTGTCGCAGGTTACATCCACAAATGAGGGAGTTCACTTCATACTTACCTTTCATAGCTTGAGTTACTTCACTCAGGATAATTTCCATAGCTCTGTTCATTTACATCTGAATTTCATGATTTCATTTTTTTAATGACTGAGGAAAATTCCTTTGTTTTTAGAATACCAGATTCCAACATACATTAATTAAATAACTAACATTGGTATTCTAAAATTCATTCACATTAAATTTATTTTAATTTTCTTTTTCTTACCCTCAAGCCTGGAGATAATTTCAAAATAAAATACTTATTAAAACTTGTGCAATAGTCACAGAAATTGTATAGATTTAGTTAATAACTTTCTGATTGGATTTCAGTCACTCTGCACAAGTTGGGACTCAACCTGGTTCTGTTAACCCAAGTAGTGTAGATAGATGTCATATGTCTTAGGGGAGAACCGTTTGTTATTTTTTCTAAATGGATATATTATTAAATCCCTCATAAATATTTATCTTTATGCAATGTGATTATTATCTCTCAACAGAGAAGCTTTTTATATCAGTGGGTGATGTTTAAGAGAGAGACTTACAACCACCCAAAGCGCAGAGAAAAACCACTGTGGATTGTTCATTTCCAAATGACTATCTCTTCATTCAAGATTCAGGGAACATCATCAAATCAGGATGGAAAGGCTGGGAGAGGCAGTCATCTGGAAGAACTTCTTCAAACCAGTGTCTTTTGGACATGACAGAATTGTCGCAATAAGGCACTCACAGATACTGTGGTCACCTGAACAAGAGCTACACAAGATTAAGCTAGTCCATATCATAAGATGTGGAAGGTACATGACCAAGTCTCTGCCAGGCTGAGGAGCTATTTATTGGTAGTTAATGTTTCTGAAGAAAAAACAATGAGCTTTCTTCAGGTCTGTGATAGGCCAACACTCCAGTGGATGATCTTACAGGCATGTGCATCAGGGCAGCTCTAATTGGACCCATTCAGTTTAAAATGCAAATTTGATGTGAGTTGAGAGTACTAGGTCCCAGAAAAAGTAAGACCTAGATTGGTGAGAATATGATTAAATATACTGTATTCATATATGAAAACTCAAAAAGAAAACTAAAAGAAAAAAACATAAAAATATCTAAATAACCATTTGTTTTTTTTGTTTTTTTTGTTTTTTTGCCATTCACTGCCAAGAGAGCTTTAATAAATTCTTGCTGTGATTTGGATTCACAAAGGTAAAAAAAATAAAATAAAATGAAAAGGACACCATCATTTTTTATAATTAAATATTTACCAGAGATGAGAAGATAAGAGACACTAATGTTTTAGGCTAATCAAAAGCTCTGCTTTTAAAAGGTCCCAGTAAAGATGTTGTTGTTCTCATCGTTCTGCTGCCAGTAAGGGAGATTTTCTGGGCCTACTCCAGCATCATGGGAAACTTCCTTGAATATTTATATCCCCTTTGACCAGTCCTGACTTCAGAGCATCATCCCTCCTGGAGGGTCACTAAGTTTATAGTGCCTTTCATGCTTTGTAATCATACATAGTTCTGTTCTGGGTTCTCGTTCTCTCCCTCCCTCTGTCCCTCCCTCTCTCCATCCCTCCCTCCCCCTTTCTTCCTCCCCCCTCTCATTCCCCCCTCTGTATTTCCAGTCTTCTAAGTACAGAGCTAGGTCTGTTTTGCAGGTTGGGGATGGGAACCTAGGAAATATATGGATGGATCATCTCAGCAGCATCTTTGTCTGGTGCTAGCGGTGTATAGGACCTTCATCTTGTCTTGAGGCCAGCTATGGTCCTTCATGGTGAGACTTTGGCCAGCTTACCTTCTTGGTATCAATTCTGCTAGTGTCTGACTGCCTCCTGCCTCCCCTTTCCTCCTGGATTTTCCCATGACACACTTCTGAATCACAGCTCCTCTAGTTTGCATTTCATGCAAGCTGTATATGTCTAACAGCTTCTCCAGAATTTAAAAAAGCCAAGACTAAGAAACCCAGGTGGATTCATCTATGGTTAAGGATGCTATAGAAGAGGGCTGTCCAACTTTTTGATGTTGTGATGACATCGTCATCTGCAAATGTGAGTGGCATCCATTGCTCTTCCAGGATATTGGCAAACAGTATCCCTCAAGTTGGGCATATATGCATAGACTAAGATCTTGATTCCCAGATTTTGCTCTATTTGACTCTCCTGTTTTTGTCCCCATGTCAGTACCTAAACATTTAAACAGAAAATTGTAGCTTGTGAATAACAGTACACAAAACAGAATATGTATGCAACAGAATAGAGGCTGCTACATGGGTCCGGGCAGCAGTCCACAGGGTCAGGCTTCTAAACGGTTGCTTCTCCATATGCAGTAGACAGTTCTCACTCTCAGCTATCCCATGTACCAAGGTTTCTTCCATGATTTCTTTGCATAGAGGCAGCTCAAAGCAAAACAAAAAAAACAAAAAACATTTGTTTTTTAATAATTTATTTTTTATTTCTTCAAGTTACATCTCAATCACAATCCCCTCCCTCAGAGTTTACTTGGAAAAAAATTTATCTGACTGTGTAATAATATAAGAATATTATGTAGTGATAGGAGTAAGATACCATCTGAGACAACAACATAAACTTAGCTATGATAATAAACAATGAAAGTCTTCAAGAATAAGAAGATTTAAAGTAATATAATTACAATAATATGTATACTGTTTTCTAAGTCAGTTCATATTTGTGGAAAGTAAGATAATAGCTAGTTCCTTTGAACTGCCTTTTAAGTAGACAACACAGGTTTTCAACTAGACATCGAATATGTTAAAACAATATGTACAAAGAGTTAAGGTTTCTTCGACGCTACACTTTCAATCATGTTGTTCTTGGGGGATTGAATTGCTGTATAAATTGAATTAACATAAAAAATAATTTTATGGGAGTCTATATTATAGAAATTACCTTAATTAATCAAGCATTTTATTCCACACTGTGTAATAAAACTATGTATTAAACATATTAAATTTAAATTAATATCAAATAGATCAAGGATCCAACTACCTTTGTCTCCTTGGGAATTATCTATACCTGTCACAATGGTTAGCTTTTTTACATAGATTGCTAGGGTTATGAACATAGTTCCTGTGTAATGAATATTAAATAAGGGACATGACTGATAAATCTTTGCTATTTCCTTTTTTAAAGTAAAACCTTAGGTTAAGTGTTAAGTATTGTTCTTTCTTATATTTGCTATACATATAATGTGAACTTGTGTTAAGAGCATTTCACCATGTCTGCAGCATTCAATGGCCATCTCACTGCTCATTTTATTTTCAATTGCCTAATTAAAATCTATGAATGCATGTGGTTAGTACTGCCTATGTAGTCAGCATTCTGTAATGGTCAATTAAAATGTACTCTCTGAAGTCTATTCTAATGTCTTGTAATTGCATTCAGGATTTTCTGATAAGGCTCAGTGTGCCAGAGGGGATGTGATCTAAGTGCTTTTTTTTCAGTTCCAGAGTGCTGAGGAACAGTATATTTTAAATGACTTGTAGGCTTATTTTTTTTATCTTGCTCATTTTACCTGAATCTAGCATCCAATTAAGTCTATCTATCGCAAATTATGAATATGTTAAGCAGACCTAATTGAGAACTGAAGTCAGTGCTTTCCATTAGGAAAAAAATAATGTTCCTCATTTGGTGTATACTGTCAGCCATATCTCTAGTTGCATGTGGAAAGCTGCCAAATATTCAGTTTAGAGTCACTATAATGGTGTAGATTTGTTTCTATTACATGCAAATTTATGGTTAAGAAAGAGTGTTCCAGATATTGTCAAGTGAACAGTTACCAACATGTCAAAAATGTCCACCTTCCTAGTGTTTCTGCTTCAATGTGTTGAAGGATAAACGGTAAATGATGTACTTTAGTTTAGTCTATTCACTGTATTATATCATGGAATACTTCAAAATTGTCACTAAACAAAAGTTACTAGTAAAAATAATCATGGAGGTTGTTTTTAGGTAGTGAAGGAGATTTTGCAAACTTAAATATGAAATAAGTGGAAAACAACAGGAGCTATACATGATCACTACTTACAGGAAACCCTGGGTGAGGGTAGACATTATGAGAATGACTTCCTCTAGGTGATAATTATGGAAATTCTCAATATACTGAAGCAATTCTTTCAGCTACAACTTAAAACTTAATTAAAATAAACCATATTAACAAACCCATAGGCTTTGGAAAGTACTGCCTTATCCATGCTTAATTTGTAACTGTGAAATAACGTTTGTGTCCATTTATGTTATTTTGTAAAATAATGTAAACTGATAATCATAGGATTATTTTGAAAAATGGTATAAAAGATTGGTTATCTTGTGTTACCATCTGTAGTTTTTTTCATTTCTCTAGGTGTCAAATAATTTATTTTCTTAGATAATTTTCTTTACATTATAAGAATTGGTTGAAAATATTTGACTCAGAAAGATGCACATGGCGTCTATTCACGTATAATTGGATTTTAGCCATATAGTACAGGATAAATATTCTACAACCAACATACCAAAAGGAACAGGAACATAAACTTTGTTACCTGTTATTGAGAAAATCTGCCCTAGTGGTGTTGCCATGTAGCCCCCCAGTACATGAGGAAGCTCTTTTCCCTCATATGACTGCTGTACTGGGTTGGGGGAACTGATATGCAGGGACACCCCACTCCGGAGGAATAGGGAGAGGGGTTAGTGGGTGGGTGGGTGGGACCGGGAGGGATGGAAAGAGGTCCCTGTGATGGAGATGTAACTTGAAGTAATAAACATAAAAAAACCCAAAATATTTGACATGCACTATTTAGAAAATGTATACTCAACATATTATATTTTCAGTATTTGGAGTTCTCCATAAATCTGATCATTTTTTTTTTATTTTTAAAGGCAAAAATATTTTCTTTTCCCATATAATACATCCTGATTATTGTTTCCTCTCCCTACAATCTTCCCATTTTGCCCCCTGCTTCCCTTCCATATGGATTCATTCCCTTTCTGTCTCTCATTAAAAAAAAAAAAAAAAAAAAAAGACAGGCTTCCAAGAGATAGCAATTAAATCTAACACAAAAAAATGTAGTAAGAGAAAACAAAAGCTACCACATTGAATTTGCATAAGGCAAACAATTCGAAGGAAAGGAGTCCAAGGCAAAAGAAATAGAAACCCAGTAGTTCACACACTCAGGTGTTCCACAAAATGCTAAACGGAAACTATAGAAGATATACCGAAGATATGGTGCAGACCGAGAAGGCCCTGTGCATGCTGTTTCAGACACTTGTGAGTTCATATGAGCCTTGCTCAGTTGATTTAGAGCAGTGGTTCTCAACCTGCCTAATGCTGTGACCCTTTAATAAAGTTCCTCATGTTGTGGTGACCCCAAACAATAAAACTATTTTTTTTTGCTACCTCATAACTCTATTTTTGCTACTGTTATGAATCATATTGTAAATGTCTGTGTTTTTCCGAGGTCTCAGGCAACCCCTGTGAAATGGCTATTCAACCCCAAAAGAAGTTAGAGGCCACAGGGTGAAAGCCGTCACACATTTATTCTGATTTTTTGCATTGCCCATAATGTTAATAGTCTTTTCAGATTCAGTATGAACACCTCCATATTTGACTATTTCCCAAAAGGTGAGGAAGTTAATTGGGTAATTTTAAAGGATTTGGTTTCCATCTTTTAAAATATTACAGCTAAAAGTGAGTGTTCAAATTTGATTTATATAAAATTTGCCTTATTTCTCTTATTTTTTATGCATTTGTTATATTAAATATTGCCCTGGCAATCTCCAATTCGACATTAGAACTATTAATCAAGTCCACATATGGAGGAGAGGGCTTGGAAGATTGCAGGCACAATTTGCTGTTTGTGGCTCTTCTCCACTTTATGTTTCTTTGAGGACTGTGATAAATAAGTCACATTGGGTAATGTTCGTGAATTAATTGGTTACTGGTTTATCAGACAGCTGCTTTATATTACATATATTAGGAATTTTCTTCTTAAAAATAACGTGTAAAAATAACTGTCATTACTAGAAATTTTTGTAGATCACTGAGGTATGTTCATAAATGTCATATGTAAATATTTCAGGAAATTAAATACTACCTGAAATATAATAAATTTTATTATAAACAAACTGTTTTGTTGCAAAAAAATGTCAACCATGCATAATGCTTGAAATAACTTGTATGTCGATTTGTTGCTATATATTATGATAAATAAAGTTAATTTAGTTGATATGATACTAAACGTAACTGAAAAACTGTCTAAACAAATGATTTCAGAGTCTTTATGTAATAACTGACGATTTTTTCTTTGTTGGTTGAATGCCTTGGAATTCTGGGCATTTTCACAAACCAGACATTTCAGGTAGGAATGACAATGTTGACACCTCTTCACTACCTATAATCACACCTAATTAGTTGCAGCAGGTGGTGGGAGTTGGCACAGTTGAATAGTCTACTCATTTTGGCAACATGTGGCTACTTGTTTAGCAGATGAAAAGGACCCCTTTAGAGAAATCAGCAGAGAATAGCCAATATTGGCTGTCATTCCACCAATTCTGTTATTCTCTCTTCTCTCTTCTGCTATGGAATGTAACTTTATGCAAAGGGTAAAATGTTGTGCTAACTTTTGCAATAAAATGAATTTTATACAACAAGTTCCCTTTAAAATGTTTGAAGTGAATTTGCAGATGCAAAATCAAAAATATCAATTATTGTTTTTTATTTATTTTTTATTTCTTCAAGTTAAATCTCAATTGCAATCCCTTCCCTACTCCCAATTCCAGTCCCACCCTCCCACCCACTTCCCCCTCAACAGCCCCATCCCCTTCCTTTTTTTTAAGGTATATCTTTTTGCCCCCAACAGCTCCCACTTTCAGTCCAACAAATGGCTCTTTCTCTTATAACAATAAAACAATACAAAATAACAGAAATTATTAGGCCACAATTATAAGAGTTATATGGCTTAGCATACGTTCCCAATGTCTAGTCCACACATATTTGGCACCTGACTTTAACATTCTACTATCTAACCATCTCCATGAGTTTAAAGCTCTATATCTAACTCAGTTTCCATCTTAAATTGCATCACAATTTTAAAAACATCTTCTTAGATCCAGAACACCCTGTTAATTCCTAAACAACTCAAAATTTAACTCTGAGACCCTTGCTATCTAGTCTTCAACCACCTCAGAGACCTGAGAGGTATAAGTATATCTGGAGTGCAGGGCCAGCAGCTCCCAAAACTAAGAAATGACATACCAGTGGCTGCCTGACAGTTCCCAATTTCTCTCCATACATTACAGCATCAATCTTCAGCTGTTTGGCCCCGTTTCTCTGGCAGACATTGTAAAGCAGCAATTATTAAGGACTTGCCTACCCTGTCTTGGCAGAGTTAGGCTGTCTACTTACCTGCTTCCAAGTTTTGTCCTGTTTGGACAGCAATCTGTCTACAGTTCAAGCAAGGAACTTTTCTTGCCAAGAGATAGGCTTGCCACTAGTTCAACCATCTCCAACTGGAGATTCTATGATGCTCATCTTCTACTTGGAGTAGAATAGGGGGTGCTGTCAGGAGCTGACATATCTTGATATCAAAAAAATCTTAAGAAAACATCTTAGAATGCCATATTCTGCAGATCTCTTGAGGTTTTTAATGACCACCTATCTGTCTCTTATATTTGGATAAGCAAATGTTGCTTGTCTCTTAGCAAGTTGATTTCTGATTATCTTAGAAAATAACTGTGATAGACTGTCCTAGTACCTAACAAAATGACATGCTTGAATGACTATTAGTATTTCTTAATTATGCTAAACAGTTTATGACAGTTGCTAATAAAAGGCCAAAAATTCACATTTCATTTTTAAGCATTATCTAGGTACAATACCTTAAAAACAGTTAACCTTAATTTGTATCAATATACAAAGATCAATACCAATGTGGACTAATACAATCTTAATTTTGTATCAATATATAAAGATCAGTACTGATGTAGCCCAATATAATCTTAATTTTGCATAAATATACAAAGATAAATACAAATTTAGCAAAGTAGAATCTTAACTTTGTGTCAATATACAAAGGTATAAGGGCATATAAAATAATGTGTCCCTTTTTCCTGATCATTCCTATATTATGTTTATCTCCCATTTTTTTCTCAAGTCTGTTAACCCCTACATAGGATAGAAAGAAGGATACAGAAAAGCAAAAGATAGAAGTCCCTGGCTCTAACCTCCAAAACCTATTTAACAAGACCATTTAACAGCTTGTAATCTCTCCCCTTAAATAACAAGATTATTTATAACCCTTCAAATGACCAAAGGGGGGAAAATCACCTACCCCACCTTCTGGAAATGGGATGTTGCTCTCTTAAAATGACTTCCTGCTGATTTGGGACGTAGTAAACCTGTTTGGGGCCCAAATAAGAATGGAAAAATGGTTTAAAATGTTAATATATTCATTTGATATTCAGTCATTTTGTGCTCAGCTATTTAAATATCCTAAGAAGTTTGTAGACAGAAGCTGAACTTCAGGGCTTTACTGAAGTTCTGGCTGGAACAGTCTGTGGTGCTGAAAAATCCTAACGATTTCAACTTGTTGTTGTTGTAGACATTTGAGGAAACAGCTATTGAGGAAGTCTACAAGGCTAAATCTTCTGGGCTACTTGTCTTCTTTGGTGTCTGATCTGTATTCTTCTGAGTTTTCAGTTGTCCAGTTGTCTCTGGATTCCTTAGAGGGATGCTTTAAATCTCCTGGAAAGATAAGAACAGAGCCCTGCCCTAATCCTAACTCTGGGACACTACTTTTTTTTTTTGGGGGGGGGGGGTGGTGGTCAGGTAACATTTGTCCTGGAGCAAATTTGTTTTTTGCCAATATAAAAATATTATTTTTCAATTGAGATTAAAAAAGAAATTATTTTGCTTTTTTGGAACTAAACAAACCTTTAAGTGTATATATTTTGAGATCTCAAAGGACAAATTAGCTTTGAATTTCAGTGTGCCTTTTGTGAGTAGCTTTCAAACTTAAATCCTCCTAAATCCTATATGTCTGTCTCTGAATTCTAAGTATTGGGATAAAATGCATGTGATTCCCAACTGATGGGATTAAAGATGTGCTCAACCACCCCTGGACCACGTTTTTCTCTATTTAGAGCTTGCTTTGTGTCAGGTTGACCTTGAGCTCTGAGATCTGCAGGTTTCTGTCTCTAGTGTTTTGGGATTAAGGGTGTATCCTTCCCAAATGAAGGGATTAAGCATGTGTACCATCACCACCCTGTTCCTTGTAACTCTAGAATTTATGAGACATCTAACTTTATAGTTATCCTCCTGTCTCTGCTGGAGTTAAAGGCATGGGCTAACATCATGTATTTCATATATTTTACCTTAGCTCCAAATTTTTTAAATCTTGGAGACTTAGAAAACCAGGTTGAACTGCAGTAATCTTTAATTTATTTACAGTATTTTAAACCTCTTACCTGATTTTAATGCCAAACCATGAGCATATCATTTATATCTACAAAAAAAACAAAAACAAAACAAAAAACTTTTAAGCTGCTATCAAGTTTCTGTAAGATATGTGGCCACCTGAAGTCTAACATCCCAATCTGAAATTAAGGCCATTTTCCTTTCATGCCAGTAAGGCAAGTATACCTTGGGTAAAGTAGTTTGAAATTTTTATCTTGTATTTTTATTATGTTTTTTAAGCTTATTAACTCTTTTCTTATCTTGATGCTGTGTAAGGTTTCAGATTCACCTTTCAATTCCACAATGAATATACACTGTCAAAAGTCATGTTGTGAACAGTAATGTGCATAACTTTTTGAACTAAATTAAAATAAATCAAGAATACAAATATTTTCTAAATATTTTAAGAGAATTAAGTGTTCTATACATCTCTATTTTTGATACATTGCAGTAAACATTCTTTAAAATGTCCTCACCCATGGTAATTTATATAAACATGATATATTCATTACTTGAAATAAAATATCATTAAAATAATAATTTATCAATTACTGTTTTATTACCTCTAAAAGTAATTATGTTTGAATTTTCACATGAAATATTGGTTATGTAGATCATTCATTTTTATGATTATTTTTCTATTTTAGTTGGAACTCAGAGAACTTTAATAAGATTTACTTGGTCTCCTTTGCTTTCTTTTATATATCCTAGGGTTATTAAATTATGTTATAAAATAAAGATTAGTATACAATTTGCATACATATGTTTTAAATTCCATAACAAATTTCAAATAAAACAAAGTATGATTTGAAGTAAATAGTTTTCTTACAGAGACTAAGAGAAAAATTAGATTGTTACTGGTAAATATTGATTATGAAATAAGGATTAATTCTTATATATTTGTAATGTATTTAGTAATCTCTTTGTTCATCATTTTTCAATATTGATCATTCTATTTTTTAGAAATAACCATTTTCCAAATTAAAGACAATAAATGTTATTAAAATATAATAATTGTTTTGTCTATATAATAAATTGTTTATATTCTCATATTTATATTCAGATGTGTGAAGTTCTCCTTCAGTTTTTATAAAATGCTTCCAGGATATTTCCCCAATCCTGGACATCACAGTCCACATGTACTCAATCTCTATTTGTAAAATAGCATAGTATATGCTTATGTAACTTATAAGCATTCTCTCATATACTTTAAAGTCATATTTAGATTACCTGTAATCTTCAACAAAATGTAAATGAAGCATAATTTGTTCAATTGCAATTATTTAAGAAAATGGTGAGGGGTGGTTCATAGGTATACATTTAGTACAGACAATCATTGCAGTGTTAACTACCTGGTTCATGAACAAGACAAAAATGTTTATTCAAATAGCTCCCAAGGCTGAGTATTTGTGAGATGGAGGGAAGATATAATATGATCATCTCTTAATCTATTTCTGTGGGTTTAACACAACGTTTAAAATGGAAAAGTCATTTTTTTTTATAACTTGCCAGAGTTAAAATAAAATTTAATCCTCTTTCCCCACTTTCCAGCCCCACCCTCCCATCCTCTACCCCCTAATCCTTCCCTCTTGTTCCTCTGGGGTGGAGTTACCTGGAACAGGGTGGTGAGGATGCACACCCTTAATCCCATCATTCAAGAAGAGTACACCCTTAATCCCAACACACTAGAGGCAGAAACAGGCAGATCTCAGAGCTCAAGGTCAGCCTGATACAAAACAAACTCTAAATAGAGAAAAACTTCGATCCAGGAGTGGTGGAGCACATCTTCAATCCCTTCAGATGGGAACAACAGGTCTTTGATCCCAATAATTAGAATGCAGAGACAGACACATAGGATTTGGAAGAACTTAAGTTTAAAAGCTACTTACAAAAGGCCTACTCAATACAAACAAATTGTCCTTTGAGAACTCAAAATATATATGCACTAAGGCTTGTTTAGCTCCAAAATAACAAAATAATTTCTTCTTTAATCCAGATTGAAATATAATACTTTATATATTGTCAAAAAAACCAATTTGCTTCAGGAGAAATATTACCTAACCCCCTCCCCCAAAAAAGGGTAATTGTCCCAGAGTTAGGATTAGGGCAGGGCTCTGTTCTTATCTTTCCAGGAGATTTAAATTTTCCATTCAAGGAATCCAGGGACAACTGGACAACAGAAACCTCAACAGAAAACAGAATCAGACACCAAAGAAGATGAGTGGCACAGAAGATTCAGCCTTGCAGACTCCCTCAATAGCTGTTTCCATCAAAAGCCTACAACCACAACAACTCAAAATCACTAAGATTGTTCAGCTCCACACACTGCCCCAGCCAGAACTTCAGTAAAGCCTGGAAGATCAGCTACTGTCTACAAACTTCTTAGGACATCTAAACAGCTGAGCACAAAAGGACTGAACATAAAAGGATTGTACTAACATTTTTAACCATTTTTCCATTCTGGTTCGGGCCCCAAACAGATTTACTAGGACCCAAATCAGCACGAAGTCATTTTAAGAGAGTGATGTCCCATGCTGAGAGGGTGGGGAGAGTGTCCCCCCCCCTTGGTTATTTGATGGATAACAGAAAACTTTGTTATTTAGGTGAAGAGACTACAAGCTGTTAAATGGTCTTTTTAAATGGGTTTTGGAGGTTAGACCCAGGGACTTCCTTCTTTTTCTTTTTTGTATCCTTCTTTCTCTCCTATGTAGGAGTGCACAGACTTGAGAAAAAATAGGACATAGACATAGTATGGGAAGGACCAAGAAGAAGAGACAGATTGTTGAATATGCCCTTATACCTTTGTATATTGATACAAAATTAGTATTATATTTGGCTAAAGTGGTATTGACCATTGTATATTGTGCAAAATTAAGATTGTATTGGACTACATCAGTATTGATCTTTGTATATTGATACAAAATTAAGATTATAGTTGGCCACAATGGTATTGATCCTTGTATATTGATGTAATTTTAAGATTGTATTGGGCTACATAGGCATTGATCTTTGTATATTGATACAAAATTAAGAGTATATTTGGCCACATTGGAACTGATCTTTGTATATTGATACAAAATTAAAGGTAATGCTTCTTAAAGGTATTGTACCTAGTGATACTTAAAAATGAAAGGTGAAGCTCTGGCCTCTTGATACCAACTTCTTAAACCGTTTAGGGTAGTTAAGAAATACAAACTCCCAGTCATGCAAGCGTGTCATTTTGTTAGCTACTATGACAGTCTATCACAGATCTTCTCTAAGCTACTCAGAAATCAAGTTGTTAAGAGACAAGCAACATTTGCTTATCTAAATACAAGAGATAGATAGGGCATCTTCAAAAACCCCAAGAGATCTGCAGAATACGGCATTCAAAGATGTTGTCTTAAATTAAGGTTTTTTTTTTTTTTATATTGAGACATATCAGCTCCTGACAGCACCCCTTATTCCACTCCAAGTAGAAGATGAGCATCGAAGACTCTCCAGTGTGAGATGGTTGAATTAGTGGCAAGCCTATCTCTTGGCATGAAAAACCCCTTGCTTCAACTGTAGCCAGACTGCTGTCCAAAAAGGACAAAACTTGGTAGCAGGGAAGTCAACAGCCTAGCTCTGCCAAGACAGGGTAGGTAAGTCCTTCATAATCCCTGCTCTACAATTAATGCCTGTCAGAGAAACGGGACCAAAAGCCTGAAGATTGATGCTGTAACGTATGGAGAGAAAACAGGAACTGTCCAGGCAGCCACTGATATGTCATTTCTTAGTTTTGGATGATGCAGGCCCTGCACTTCCTATATAATCAGATATATTTATCCCTCTCAGGTCTCTGAGGTGGTTGAAGAATAGATAGCTAGAGTCTCATAGTTAAATTTTGAGTTGTTTAGGAATCAAGAGGGTGTTCTGGATCTAAGAAGATGTTTTTAAAATGGTGATGCAAGTTAGTATGAAAGTTGAGTCAGATATACAACTTTAAACTCATGGAGATGGTTAGATAGTAGAATGTTAAATTCAGGGACCAAATATGTTTGAACTGGACATTGGGAATGTATGCTGGGCCATTTAGCTCTCATATATGTGGCGTATTTATTTCTGTTGTTTTATATAGTATTTACTGTTATAAGAGAAGGAACCATTTGTTGGACTGAAAGGGGGAGCTGTTGGTGGGAAGAGGGTGGAAGGGTGGGACAGGAAGGGGGAGTAGGGAAGGGATTGTGACTGAGATGTAACTTGAAGAAATAAAAAAAGAAAGTATAAAAAAATAAAATAAAATTTAGTATGTAGTAGGTGGAATCCTCTTCTCAACTATCCATGCTTACATTGTGAAGTCTTATATTTTTCCCTTTACTTGAATCAGTGGATTTCCTTAATGCTACTTACATGATAATGAGTGAAAGGATAATTTATAGGAGCATAGAATCTTGCCAGTGTCTACACCAATACAGATGAAAATATTTCTCCTTTCCTAGACAACCATAAAAAGTGTCACTAACTACTCCAGGATGGGTGAAACCTTGTGATTCTCTCCCGCATTGCAATTTTTAACTCGTCATAGATGGGAAAGCCATCAACAGCCTATCCTCTATTTATAGAGTATTGATAAGCTGCTTACCCAATCTGCTTACCCAAGCAGAGATATTATGATTGCTCATGTTGGCAATAAAATGGAATAAGGGAGAAATTATCCATACCCAAAAAGAATGCAAACTTGGACAATCACTATGGAAAGCATTGTGACAGTCCCAAAGGATGTTTCATCCTACCTCAGAGATATATTGCTCAACCATAGTCATTCTTGCTTTATTCATCATAGCCAGAAGTTGGAAACAACATAGATTTTCCTCAACTGAAGAGTGGATAAAGAAAATGAGGTACATTTGTACAATAGTTTATTAATCAGCTATAAAAAAGAATGAAATAATGAAATTTGAAGGTAGGTTGATAGAACTGGAAATATAATCATCCTGAGTGAGGTATCACAGACCCAGAAAAACAAATATGGTATGCATCAATTAAATATAGATATTGGTCATTAATAAATGATAACCAAGCTACAATAGAATTTAGGTAGGTATAGAACAAGGGACTAAGAGGACAAATTGCTCTCTCTAAAAGAAAAGAAAAGAAAACACAATGGATAGTTACAGACAGATGGTAAAGGTTAGAAAGTGATGATCAACTGGACATGAGGAATAAATTGGGGAACTAGGGAATACAGGAAGTGATAGTTAATATAAAGCGTCAATTTTAAGGTAGTATGGAGACCTAATACAATAGAAACTTCCTAAAATATATACATATATGATGGTGCTCTAAATAAAATATCCAAAAGATGGGGTAGACAGAGTCCCAAATGGACATCTTTTGGGATGAATGAAGATTTCAGTACCAGGAATGGATTAAATATAGTTGAAATATTGTCCAAAAAGAGTTTCATTGGAAATTTCATGGCTATTGCCAAGACTGTAGCTTGCCTTCTGCAAGCTGACAGCCGGATTTTTATTGCTGAAGACACCAAGCAACTCATTGAACATGGAGAAGTCAAGGTGGTAGCTACCTAAAGCCTACATTCCTATGGATTCCTGTTCATGGTACTGGAAGGTACTCTGTGCTAATTCAGGAGAAAGTTAAACACCAACTACGCCACAACAGATTTGATCTTCAATTGTGGCAAGCCTGAAAAAGTGTTAGTGTGATATTGGCACAAACTTGTGGAACAAAACAACCAATACCTGGTTGGATTGAATCTCTACTTCATGATGTGTAACACATACCTGGTACAACTTGGGTACCAAAGAACTTAAGACTAGATTGTCTAAGAACCTATGGGAAAACTGAATATTATTGTTATACTAAAATAAAGTAGTAATACAATTACTATTAACAATATTCTGCTATACTAAAGGATCAGTTTTTTTTTTTCCTCAACCATTATCAGTGGTATTTCCTCCTGCAGCAGATTAGATCAAAGTCAGAAACTCACAGCCTGTGATCAGACAGTGTGAGTTCTTGGAACATTCAACCCTAAATAATGTATCTCCATCATATTCCTTGCCTTTAGGGCTCAGGACACCCTGCCAAGGAGAAAGCAGAAAGAGTATTATAGACTGATGGAATAGAGGACACTAAGGAAACCAGACCCTATAAATCAACATCATAGTTGCACATGAATTAATGAGGTGAAAGGCAGCATGTAAAGGGTCATCATGATTCCTTTGGGTATATATTATGGCTTCTAGAGGTTAGCATTTTTATAGGATTTCTGAGTATGTGAAAGAATAGATTTCTGCATGTACATTGGTTTATTATGTTTTTTCTTGGGTTCTTTCCTTCTCTTTGTTTTATCCTATTCTGATGTATTAGTTTTATTTTATTCCACTATATTATATTTTAATGTTATTCCTTGGAAGGTTGTTTTGTGTGGATCCTGTGGGGAAGGGAGGTGGGGAGGATTACAGAGGAGTAGCGGATATTAGAATAAATTATGTCTGAAATCAGGATATATTATATGAAAAAACATATTTTCAATAAAATGTAAATAATTTTTAATAGAGAGAATCATAAAGAATATGCTTTTCAACTCCAATTATCTCCAATTTTAGATGTCTCAACTGTATTGTTCACAAAGTGATAAAGCTCCAACTTGAACAATTGCCTACCTTCAGCAAGAATTCTATTTGGTTTCTTCAGCCAAAAGTTCTCTTTTTCTTACACTCACTGACCACTTCTCTAGTCTTTGACCAAAATTTCTCAGCTGCCCATATCATACTAGGTTGATACCATTTCCTTTCTTTGACTTTGATATTTTGTTGCATGATACCTACCATGGTAGAGTGAAAATTTTTGAATAATTATTTCTTTCTGTGCTGTAACAACACTAAAAGTTTTTTACAGAAAACTTTATACATGAAAGTGCAATTATTTATAAGTATCTGCATACCTAATTTTTCATAGAGATGCTAAACCGCTTCAGGATAGATGGTAGCAATTCTTACTGTAAGCATATTAATGACACTAGTCTTTCATATTTAGATAGATATAGGTCACCACAACCTTTGGTTTATTTTTCTTTTTTAAGAGATGTTCTCACCATGTATCTCTAACTGCTCTGAAGCTAGCTATATAGACCAGGCTAGCATTAAAGCCACAGAGATCCACGTACATCTGCCTCTCAAATGCTAGAATTAAACTTATGTGCTACCATACCCAGTTCACATACTGCAAACATAGAAATATATTAATCTATTTACAATTATCTTCTTGTAATTTTAGTATTGACAACACTGATTAATTGTAAAAGCTGAATAATCTACCTATAATTGTGATATTTTCTGATTAAATAATTGCTCAAATTTCATTGTCAAATTTTCCAATTATTTTTTCAAGTATGTTAGTTTTGCAGTTACCTAAATTCTAAAGATATAATATCATTTTTTCAAGTAATCTTTCCATTTGTGGGTTGTCTTTTCATTTTCTCTTTGATGTCTTTTGAATAAGACAATTCTCTTTTGCAGTTAGCTTTTTGCATCTTACAAAAAAGACATCTAAGTTAATAGTCATGGAGATATATGTGTTCTTATTTAAGTTTTAGATCTTCAGTCTCACATTTGTTTGATGTATTATAGACTTCATCCCCTCCCCTCTTTGTCTCTTGACCTCTCTTTATTATACTCATCTCTTTATCTCTCTATGGCTCATGACTAACGTCTAATTCTTTGATCATATCGTTTAATCGTATTTTTAAAAGAGCAGTTGTAATTTTACTTTGCATTATTATAGTGTCCATTCCTATATCTATTACACATGTATTTAAATATTTTTTGCCTTAGATTGTAGACTAACATGCATTTCATAGAAAATATGTTTTAAACATAAATATAAAATTGCATCATAATAATGAAAATGTATACTAATCAAAGGTACAATCAATTACTATTTTTAAGCAGTAATGTAGCATAAAATCACCTATATTAAGTGGTAAAGAAAGTAGTAATTTTAAATATTATATATTTTAATTAAATGGTAAGTTTATATAGATATTACAATTATTTCAAATGTCCTGATTAGATGTCCTGGACCTATGATGAAAACAACCATCTCCTAGACTTTTGTGTTTTTTGTTTTGTAATGATGTTCTGATTGTTGAAATCTGACTTAGTTTTGAATGAATTGTTTTTATCAGTAAATGTAAGTCAGCCATTGATGCATGTATATAATTAAAACAGAATCTAATGGAAAGGAACAAAATATTACTGACATGTCATTCTCCTATTTCATTACTATACTTCATTTCCTTTGTTCAATCTGGTTCTTTTAGATTATCTTTATAACTATTATGTTGATTTAATAATTTATAACTGGTCAAAGATCAATCTCAGAAAACATTTCAGGAGAAATTATTGCACCTGTGCATATTCATAAAAGAAACATTTTAATAATAAAATCCAAGGGGCTGGAGGCAGTATAAGTCCAATTGCAGGTCAATGGATTATGAAATTGTTCTTTAAAATGTTACAGTCAAAACAAATGCAGCAACAGAAACTTCATGAGCTGAAACTGTACATTTGCATGCCTCAATTCCAAGACCAAAAAAATTAAATGGAAATGCTGTTATTTAAGAAAAAATCAACACACAGTGATTTATATTTTAACCATAAGACAAGATGAACAGTGTACACACACACACACACACACACACACACACACACACACACACACACATACAACCACTACATCAAATTGTAGTTTTGTGTGACAAGGAATAACAAATATGAGAATGAGAAAAACTACTACAATTGATAAAGAAATGGATGCTAAAATAAATATACTTTATATTCATCTAGGTGGTCAAAATGTGAATATTCCATAGTGTTGATAATTAAGTACATCGCTATCAGTTTTCTGTGTGCTTTATATATAAACTGAACACACTAAGCAAATATGACAATCATATCAAACAATTTTATACTTGTTGGAAAGTTCAGTTGAAATAGGAAGATAGGAAATCTAAAATACTTTCTTTGGCTTACACAATGATCATTTAATCTTCATTCTAATTTAAGTGACTCAGAACTTAAGTTTTTTTTTAAAGAATTAAAAATATGTTAGAAATTGTTTTTTTATGGTTCAACTTTTAAAAAAAAGTTTTCTAGATGTTATCTTTGTTGCAGAGCAAAGCAAAGGAGCAGATGACAAATCTTGAAGGTTTTGAAAAATGTAAGAACAGGAGACCATTCAATGTTTTTTTTCTGAAGGCAATGGCTTCCTGTGTGTGAGGCAGGTTGCAGATGGCAGCAGTGGTCTTTTCTGGGCATGTAGATTATTGTAGATTCAGAATCACTTTGAGCAGTAACTCACTCATAGTGTAGCACTGATAATGGTAGAGTCCAAGTTGCTATAGAAGTGAGTTTTCAGTGGCTTACTTTCCCTTGCATTCCCCAATTTCCAGCTCGAGGGTTATTCAGGCAAATTGGTCAACTTCCTCACAAGACAACTTCTTTTGATCTCTGTTTTGAACAACATCTGCCCTGTGAAAGCAGTGGAGTTTAGATTGTGCATACACTTATTTGCATTCATGATAATGTAAATGCTTCAACTGTTAAATCCCCTTTCTTTCATCAATCTTAATTACAGAAATCCCTAATTAATTCATGAGACCATTTGAAAGCACATATTATAGCTGGGTACTTATGATATGCTTTTAATATAGGGAGCAAAAATAGGGAAGGATTCTATAAATTAAATCCAGTATACTCTTCCAAATAATGTTCTTTAAGAAGAAAGACCACTTGTCTGATGCAGATAGTATTTAAAATTGTTTTATAATACATGCTGGCAAGGTGTGCAGAAGGGGGAACACTACCCCATTGCTGGTGGGAGTGCAACCTTCTACAACTACTTTGGAAATCAATCTGGTGATATCTCAGAAAATTGAGAAGAGTTCTACCTCAAGACCCAGCCATACCACTCCGAGGCATATACCCAAAAGATTCTTCACCAAACCACAAGGACACTGACTCAACTATGTTCATAGCATATTTATTCATAATAGCTAGGAAGTGAAGACAATCTAGATGTCCTACAACTGAAGAATGGATAAAAACAAAAAAAATAAATAAAAGAAAACAAAAACAACAACAAACAAAAACGAAACTGTGGTACATTTACACAATGAAATATTATTCAGCTATCAGAAACAAGAAAAACATGCAATTTTCAACCAAATAGATGGAACTGGAAAATATCATCCTGAGTGAGCTAAGCAAGACTCAGAAAAATACACCTGGCATGTATTCACTTATAACTGAATTTTAGCCATATAGTACAGGATAACTATCCTACAATCCACTGACTCAAAGGAACAGAAACCTAGAAGATTTATCATATGAGAAACTCCATCAAGGAGTTGATCAAAACAGATGCTGAGACACACAGCCAAACATTAGGTTTAGCTCTGGGAGTCCTGTGTAAGAGAGGAAAGAGGAACAGAGAGACCTGGAGGCAACAAGAACACAATATGAAGGCCAAAAGAAACAACAAATTTAGTTCCCTAGAAGCTTACAGAGACTGAAAAAACTAACTAAAAAAGAAAAATAAAGACAAAACATGGGCTCCCCTAAACATATATAGAAGATAGGCAATTTGGCCTTCATTCAGATCCCTTAGTGGTGGGTGGGGGGTAGAGTCTCTCTTGGACTCTGTTGGGAGTTAGTAGAAAACTTTACCCTAGCTGGGTTGTCATGATGGCAGTGTGAGAGGAAACGCTAAGCTCTCATTGACTAAGGAATTGAGGGGGCTTGATGTATGTGGAGCCCCCTCACCTGAGAAGAAGAAGATGAAGGAGAGGGAAAAGACGGTAGGATGATGGGACTGGGAGGGGCTGAGGGTGGAGGCTGTGATTGAGATGTAACTTGAATTAATAAATGTTTAAAAAAAGAAGACAAAAGAATCACAAGGAAGTTTCCTCATCTATGTTCATAGCAACCTTATTTGTAATAGCGAGAAACTAGAAACAACCCAGATGTCCCTCAACCAAAGAATGGATTAAAAAACTGTGGTACATCTACATGATGGAATACTACTAAGCAATCAAAAACAATGAAATCATGGAATTTGCAGCCAAATGGATGGAACTAGAGAAGCTCATCCTGAGTGAGCTAACCCAGACTCAGAAGGATGCACATGACATCTATTCTCTTATAATTGGATTTTAGCCATATAGTACAGGGTAACTATACTACAACCAATGCAACAAAGGGAACATGAACATAGAATTTCTTTCCTGCCAATGAGACACTTTGCCCTAGTGGTGCTGCCTTGTAGGCCCCCAGTGTATGAGTAGGATCTTGGCCCTCATATGACTGCTGAACTGGGGTGGGGGACTCTTATATAGGGACACTCCACTCCAGAGGAGCAGGATGGAAGGGATAGGGGTAGAGGGTGGGAGGGCGGGAATGGGAGGGGTGGAAAGAGGACACTGTGATGGAGATGTAACCTGAAGTAATAAATAAATATTTAAAAAAAAAAGGAAGAAGAAGAGGAAGAGGAGGAGGAGGACTCCAAAAGACAACAGGAGAGAAAACAAGATGCAATAGTTCAAAGCAAAAGCCCCAAAGCCCACATATCAAGACTAGACCAAGGCAATCCTAAGTAGAAGTGAGGAGTCTCCAAAGTAGAAAAAATTGTCAGAGGCATACTTGCTTCTGCTGTTAGGAGTTCCAAAATCCACCATGCTAACAGCTACAATATACACTCAGAGGACTAGGTGCAGACTCATGCCAGTCCATTTCTTGTGTTTTCAGTTTCTGAGTTCATGTGGGTTCTCCTTAGTTGATTCTCTAGACCATATTCTACTGGTGTCCTCCATCTACTGTGACTCCTTCAGTCTTTGCTCCCTCTCTTTCATGGGGTTCCTCAATCTCCGAGAAAGGACCCAGTGGAGACTTACAATTCAGACTCTGAATAATGTCTGGCTGTGGGTCTCTGTACCTATTCTCATCTGCTGTCAATAAACATTCCTTTTCAGAAAATTTTCATATACAACTTTATTTTAAAGGTGCATATAAAAGATATGATTAGTAAAATGCCCTGAATATGCATAGATGATAATAACTTACCATACATAATACTTTTCTAGAAATTTCATACCACGGTTTACCAGTCCTTTCAATGAGAGACTAGAATTTGCAGGAAGAAAATCACGAGATATGAGATATTAATACAAAGAGAGAGAATGCCATAACAGAAGAGGATATCACAGCGTGGTCCAGGTTGAACTCTAGGTTTGAGCTAAGTATCAGTCTGTAAATTCATATTTTAAACTATCAACAATAGATACAAAGCTAAAGAAAAGGTGAAAGGAAGATTCCTTGGACTCATGTAGGACTAGCATTATCTCATACAATACCCTAATCAAACATTATCTTTCAAATCTTTTTTTCTATTAATTTATATATTGACCTTATGTCCTGATTACAGACCTCCTCTCCTCTCCTCTCCTCTCAATAGCCCCTCACATGTCCCTTCCCCCCTCCCCTTCTCAGATAAGGTGAGCACCCCATTACTGCCCCATGAGTACCAACCTGCTTTGGCACATATAGTCACAGCAGGACTAGGTCCTTCCTCTCCCACTGAAGTCAGGCAAGGCTGTCCAGCTAGGGAAAGGTGTTCAAAGGCAGGCAACAGAGTTAGAGATAGCTCCCCTTTCTAGTTGATAAAGGACCCACATGGAGACCAAGCTTCATATCTGCTATATATGGGGAAAGGGCCTAGGTCCAGCCCATTCATGCTCTTTGGTGGATGTTTCAGTTTCTATGAGCCCTGATGGGTCCAGGTTATTTGACTCTGAGAGCTTCCTTGTGGTGTACTTGACCCCTCTGATTTGCTCAATCCTTTCTGCACTGTTCCACAAGACTCTTCCAGAACCGCCTAATGCTTGTCTGTGGGTTTCTACATCTGTTTTGATCAGCCACTGGATGAAACCTCTTAGAGGATAGTTATGCTAGGCTCCTGTCTTCAAGAATAGAAGAGTATCAATAGTGTCAGGTGTTGACATCCCTTGAAATGAGTCTCAAGTTGGACAAGTCACTGGCTTGCCATTCTCTCAATCTCTGCTCTATTTTCATCCCTGTACATGTTGTACGCAAGATAAATTTTGGGATAGTTTTGTGTGGGGGGTTTGTTTCCCCATCTCTCCACTGGAAGTTTTACCTGGCTACAGAAGGTGGCCACTTAAGTATAAAATCACCCACTGCTAGGAGTCTAAGCTAGAGTCACCCTTATAGACTCCTGGGAGACTCCCCAGTCCCAGGTATCTGGTCTGTCCCAGAAAATCCCCTAGCCTTCTCTCCCTACTTCCCCACACCTGGTCACCCTCTCCACTTCTCCTCTTCACTCCCACCCAGTTCCCTCCTTCCATCCACCTCAGATGTCTATTTTATTTCTCCTTCTGTATGAGATTCAAGCATCCTCCCTTGGGTCTTCTTTATTACTTAGCTTCATTGGGTTGTAGCATGGTTATCCTGCACTATATGTATAATATCCACTTATAGATGTGTATATAATATGCATCTCTTTCTGGGTCTCAGTTACTTCATTCACTATGATATTTTCTATTTCCATCCACTTGTTTGAAAATATCATGATGTCTTTGTTTTTAATAGCTGAGTAGTGTTCTTTGTTTGATTTGTTTTGTTTTTTCTAGACAGAGTTTTGTTGGGGTAGTGTTAAACATTCTAATTTAATTAATTGGTCCTGTTTGCTGTCTGTAGCTTATATTGACTCTGATTGGTTAAATAAAATGCTCAGGCCGGAGATTGGGCAAAGACAGAGAAAGGTGGGACTTCCTGAGAATAGAACAGGAAGCCTGCGAGTTAGACAGAGGATCAAAGCATTCCAGCCAGCAGCAGGAAGAAGAAGGAATTCCAGCCAGGAGCAGCAGGAAAGAGCACACATATCATGGGTTAGAAAAAGGAACCTCATTCCACATGGCTAGAAACATTGGCATATTGTGGAGAATGGCAGTCCAAGGGGATGTATGCATATATGCGGTCATATTTGGGTAATAGAATTGCGAGCTAGCTTAGATGGGCCTAGGTTGCACAATTCAGGCCAAGGCTTGTGAAATTCCATGTGGTGTCTCTGTGTGTATTCATTTATAATGTCTGGTTAAAGATTAACTGCCGCCAAACCAATTAACAATAATCTAAATACTCTTAAACAATTTAATTAATTATTTTTACAAATGGCACCCAACGCCGAACCCAACATAGTTTAACTAAAAAAATATATATATTTTTACAGAGTTTCTCTGTGTAGCCCTGACTATCCTAGAACTCACTCTTTAGCCCAGGTTTGCCTTGAACTCACAGGTATCTGCCTGCCTCTGCCCAACTTGTACTGTGATTAAAAGCATACTCTCCCCAGCCTAGCGCTGAATAGTATTCTATTGTGTAAATGCACCACATTTTCTTTGTGCATTCTTCAGTTGAGGAATATCTATGTTTCTAATTTTTGGATGTTATGAATAAAACTGCTATCAACATAATTGAGTAATTGCCCTTATGGTATGGTGGGACATCTTTTGGGTGTATGCTCAGGAATTGTAGAGCTGGGTCTTGAGGTAGAAACCACCAAATTGATTTCCACAATGGTTGTACAAGTTTGCACTCTCACCAGAAACAGAAGAGAGTTCCCTTTACTCTACATCCTCTGCAGCATGTGCTGTCACTGAGCTTTTTATCTTAGCTGCTGTTCTGACAGGTGTAAGATGGAATCTCACAGTCAATTTGAATTCCATTTCCCTGATGATTAAAGACGTTGAACATTTCTTTAACTGTTTCTCAGCCACTAGATATTCCCCTGTTGAAATTCTATTTAGCTCCACCTAATTTTAACTGGACTATTTAGTCTATTGGTGTCTAGTTTCTTGAATTCTTCATAAACTTTGTGTATTATCCCTCTGGCAGATGTAAGGTTGGTGAAAATCTTCTTCCATTCTGTAAGTGGGCATTTTGTCCTATTGATAGTGTTCTATTCTTCACAGAAGATCATGAAGTTATCTTTTAAATCTTTTTGACATTTTATCTTTATGTAAAAACTGAAAGCTATGAGATTATGTGTAAAGAAACACTAATATTGTTAGAAATTGTTAACTTAGCATGGTGAATGTTCCTCAGTTTGTCATTCAATAGCATACTGGTTGGGATTATTTTTGTTAATGTATGCAAAATAGGTATATTCAAATTCTTTCCATATACTTCAGGATTTTTGTCATGATCATTTAAAAATATATTAAACTTCATGATATATTAAAAGATCTTTCGTACAGTTGGCTAATGTGGAAAACAATTGTTAACTATCAAAAATATAAAAAGGTGCTATTTTACAGTTTTATTTTATTTACTAATAACTTTTCAATATATTTCATATGTTTTTCATTTTGTTTACTCTTGCTGATGTACAATTTCTTCACTTAATTATCTTTCAGAGTTTGTTTAAAGGATGTTAAATTCATAAATGAGGTGAGCAATGTTATGTATTCCATATTTTGAAAAAGTTCATGTAATACTGTATTTAAGGTAATATTTTTGAAAAAATTAAAGATGAGGTCATTCTCAGCATCCTTAATCATCAGAGAAATGCCACTCAAGACCACTCTGATATTCCATCTCACACCTGTCAGAATGGGAAAGATCAAAAACTCAAATGACAGCACATGCTGGCGAGGGTGTGGAGAAAGGGGTACACTCCTCCATTGCTAGTGGGAGTGCAAGCTTGTACAACTACTATGGAAATAAGTCTGGCAATATCTTAGAAAACTTGGAATAGATCTACCTCAAGACCCAGCCATACCACTTCTGGATATACATCCAAATGATTCCTCACCAAACCACAAGGACATTTCCTTATCTATGTTCATAGCAGCCTTATTTATAATAGCTAGAAACTAGAAACAATCCAAATGTCCCTCAACCGAGGAATAGAGATGTACTGTGGTACATCTACACAATAGAATACTACTCAGCTATCAGAAACAATGAAATTATACAATTTGCACCCAAATGGATGGAACTAGAAAAGCTCATCCTTAGTGAGCTAACCCAGACTCAGAAGGATGCACATGGCATCTATTCAATTATAATTGTATTTTAGCCATATAGTGCAGGATAACTATACTACAGCCAATGAACCAAAGGGATCATGAGCATTGACTTTTTTCCTGTTAATGAGACACTTTGCTCTAGTGGGGCTGCCTTCCAGGCCCCCAGTTTATGAGGAGGCTCTTGACCCTCATATGACTGCTGAACTGGGGTGGGGACTCATATGTAGGGACATTCCACTCTGCAGGAGTGGGATGGAAGGGTTGGGGATAGAGGGTGGGAGAGTGGGACTGGGAGGGGTTGAAAGAGGGTACTTTGATGGAGATGTAATCTGAAGCAATAAACATTAAAAAAAAAGTGTTGTGGCAATGAACTTAAAAACACACACACACATACACACACACACACACACAAACAATAATTTGACAATCTTTCTTTTTAGACAAAGTTGACCTTCAACACTGATATCCACTTATTCTTTCTAGGAAAGTACAATGATTAAAAGTGAGAGCCAAAACACCCAACTAAGAATAGAATTTTTAGAGTGAAATAGGAAACTAATTCTACAAAATATTTCACAAATGCAGGGAAACTTAGATTTTGACTTCCATCATTATTGTTTAGGTTATATTTTCAATGAATATTTTACATTTATCTATGTTCTTAAAATCTATTAAAACAGACTTCTTTGTGTTTAATTTCTATTCCTTCTGTATGTATTAATTTCTCTGGATACAGTTAAAAATAATGATCACATCTACTACTTGAAATTATAACTCATTTTTCTGTACTTTTATAAATACCATGAATTAAAATTAATTAAGAGGTGGGAGGGTTGGAAAGCAGGCTTAGTGACTAAAAGTTTATTTTCAGAAATTATATTTGATGGCTCATAACCACCTGTACTCCCAACTCTATAGAAATCAGATTCTGTCTCAATCCAAGATGGTGCCGACCATACAGAACTATATCTGAGTAGTAGGTGAATGAGATTTGTCAGTGTGGAGTGAATGTGAGGTCCTCTAGCTGACTGTGAAACACAGACAGTGTCTGAATTCCCTAGGCGAACACTGAGACTGGTCACCATGCAAAACAGCTCACCCAGTTCCCAGGAACAAACCCCTGAGATCAGCCAGCACAGTCACCTCTCGGGAGAGGAGCACCAGCAAGAGCAGATCTAGCCCATGAACGGATCCAGTCACAGATCAGTGGCCCCACCTGTCTGCTTGATATCCATCCTGCACACGGACCTGTACACTCAACAGAGAAAAACAGCCAAACCACAAGAACAAATGTAAGTAAGATTTTTTTTTTCAGAGTTTCCAACATGGCAACACAGTGTGCACTGTAGCTGAGAGGCAGAGACCTAACCCCATCATAGCAAAACAATTAAGAGCCAAGACTGACTGCAAACACACTTGGTAACTGTGTGTTCTCCACAAATATTGGGGTGGGTCAATCAACAGAGCACCCAAGGGTTTGAGGCAGTCAGCAACATGCACATGAGGCAGGCACCCATCTTGGTGGAGCTCCCTGCCTGCACAGTCAGCCTAGCTGCTGAACCAGAATGACTGTGTCAGTGAGGGGAGAACACAGACCCAATCACAACTCTATCTGCCTTTCTGAGGAGACCTGCCAGCAACCAGGTCCTCAGAGGATAGCACCATCCCAAATCCAATCCCCTGTATATTGGTCCAATTGGGTCACAACCAGTTAAGGAGAGAGGCAGTCACTCTTCTCTCCAAGAACCAGTTTATTACAGGAACCTACCCACCATCTGGAGGTGGACACCAGGATCTCAGGATCAGCCAACCCTGGGGCAGGGAGTTTTCCTGAGCACCAACAAAAACTGACAAAAAGACAAAAGACAACACCAGGGTTAATCAGATGACAAAAGGTCAGCACAAGAACATAGTTAATTTCTTTCTTCAGGGCTTGAAGTTCTTGTTGTACAGGCCCTTTACTTGCTTGGTTAGAGTTACCCCCAGGTATTTTATATTGTATGTGGCTATTATGAAGGGGGTTGTTTCCCTTATTTCTTTCTCAGCCCATTTGTTTGCTGTATAAAGAAGGGCTTCTGATTTTTTTGAATTAATTTTGCATCCAGCGACCTTGCTGAAGATGTTTATAAGCTATAAGAGTTCTCTGGTGGAATTTTTGGGGATGCTTATGTATACTATCATATCGTCTGCAAATAGGGATAATTTGACGTCTTCGTTTCCAATTTATATCCCCTTGTTCTCTTTTAGTTGTCTTATTGCTCTAGCAAGAACTTCAAGTACTATGTTGAAAAGATATGGTGAAAGTGGGCATCCTTGTCTTGTCCCTGAGTTTAGAGGAAATGCTTCAAGTTTCTCTCCATTTTATTTGATGTTGGCCACTGGATTCTTGTATATTGCCTTTATTATTTCTAGGTACGGTCCTTGTATGCCTGTTCTCTCCAGAACTTTTAAAATGAAGGGGTGTTGGATTTTGTCAAATGATTTTTTTTCTGCATCTAGCAAGATTATCATGTGATTTTTCTTTCATATTATTTATATGGTTAATTACACCGATAGACTTTTGTATGTTGAGCCACCCCTGCATTCCTGGGATGAAGCCTACTTGATCATGGTGTATGATACTTTTGATGTGTTCTTGAATTCAATTTGCTAGTATTTTATTAAGTATTTTTGCATCTATGTTCATGAGGGAGATTGGTCTGAAGGTCTCTCTTTGTTGGGTCTTTGTGTGGTTTAGGAATCAGGATGACTGTGGCTTCATAGAATGAGTTTGGCAGTTTTCTTTCTGATTCTATTTGGTGAAAGAGTTTGAAGAGTATTGGTGTTAGCTCCTCTTTGAAGAACCAGTAGAATTCCGTGCTAAAACTATCTGGCCCTGGTCCTTTAGAAGATGGAAAGATCACCCATGCTCATGGATGGGTAGGATCAACATAATAAAAATGGCCATCCTACCAAAAGCAATATATAGATTCAATGCAATTCCTATCAAAATACCAACACAATTCTTTATACACCTGGAAAGAACAATTCTCAGTTTCATATGGAACAACAAAAAACCCAGAATAGCTAAAGCAATCCTGTACAATAAAAAAAAAAAAAAAAAAACAAACAAAAAACATCTGGAGGTATCACCATCCCAGATTTCAAGCTGTACTACAAAGCAATAGTAGGAAAAACAGCATGGAATTGATATAGAAACAGAGCAGAAGATCAATGGAACCGAATTGAACACCCAGAAATGGACCCAGACACCTATGGCCACCTAATTTTTGAAAGAAGCCAAAACCGCACAATGGAAAAAGGACAGCATCTTCAACAAGTGGTGCTGGTCCAACTGGATGTCCACGTGTAAAAGAATGAAATTAGACCCATACTTATCACCTTGCACAAAAATTAAGTCCAAGTTGATCAAAGACCTTAACATAAGGCCAGTCACACTAATCTACTAGAAGAAAAATTGGGAAAAACCCTTGAATTTATTGGCCCAGGTGACAACTTCCTGAACAGAACAGCAACAGCTCAGGACCTGAGAACAACAATCAATATGGGACCTTATGACACAGAAAAGCTTCTGTAAGGCAAAAGACACTATCATTCGAACAAAACGGCCCCCTACAGACTGGGAGAAAATCTTCACCAACCCCACATCTGACAGAGGGCTAATATCTAAAATATACAAAGAACTCAAGAAATTAAATGCCAAGCAACCAAATAATCCAATCAAAAATGGGGGACGGAGCTAAATAGAGAATTCACAATGGAGGAATCCCTAATGGCCAAGAGACACTTGAAGAAATCCTCAACATCCTTAATCATCAGAGAAATGCAACTCAAGACAACTCTGAGATTCCATCTCACACCTGTAAGAATGGCTAAGATCAAAAGCTCAAATGACAGCACATACTGGCGAGGATGTGGAGAAAGGAGAACACTCCTCCATTGCTGGTGGGAGTGCAGGCTTGTGCAACCACTATGGAGGTCAGTATAGTGATATCTTAGAAAACTTAGAATAGCTCTGCCTCTGGACCCAGCCATACCACTTCTGGGTATACTCCCAAATGACTCCTCATGGAATCATAAGGAAGTTTCCTCATCTATGTTCAGCCTTATTTGTAATAGCTAGAAACTGGAAACAACCCATATGTCCCTCAACTGAAGAATGGATTAAAAATCTGTGGTACATCTACACAATGGAATACTACTCAGCCATCAGAAACAATGAAATCATGCATTTTTCAGCCAAATGGATGGAACTAAAGAAGCTCATCCTGAGTTATCTAACCCAGACTCAGAAGGATGCACATGGTGTCTATTCACTTATAGTAGGATTTTAGCTATATAGTACAGGATATCTATACTACAACCAACCCACCAAAGGGAACATGGACATAAACTTTTTATTTATTTTTGTTCTTTTTTGTTTGTTTGTTTTTTTTAGTTTTCTCTCCCTGGCAATGAGATACTTTTCACTGGTGGTACTGCCTTGTAGGTCCCAAGTGTATGAGGAGGCTCTTGCCCTCATATGCCTTCTGAACTGGGGTGAGGGACTATGATGTAGGGACACCTCACTCCAGAGGAGTGGGATGGAAGGGTTAGGGGATAGATGGCATGACGGCA
Organism: Lophiomys imhausi; assembly: GCA_907164525.1. Taxonomy (NCBI): domain Eukaryota; kingdom Metazoa; phylum Chordata; class Mammalia; order Rodentia; family Muridae; genus Lophiomys; species Lophiomys imhausi. Next base: position 790,042 of record CAJQZJ010032464.1, read on the forward strand.
GGGCTGGGAAGGGGGGAAAGAGGACAATATGATGGAGATGTAACTTGAAGCAACAAATAAATAAATTTATTCATTAAAAAAAAAAAAAAGCATTATGATGTCTTCAGAACCTAGCAATAATGCTACAGACAACTCTGGACATCTTAACATGATTGAAACAAAGGAAAATGACCTTAATTCTATGTTTATATTGATAATAGAATGCCTGAGGGAGGAAATCAAGTATCTAAGATAGCAATAACAAAATATTGCAAGAGGTGATGGACATGAATAAAGCGCTTAAAGGAATGGAAGACCTGAAAAGGGAAGTTGAAGCAATGAGGAAAATCCAATCTGAGACATCCATAGAACTGGAAAACCTTAAGAAAAGAATAGGAACTACAGACACTAGCATCACCAACAGAGAGATGGAAGAAATCATTTCAGGCACAGAGGATAAAATTGAAGAAATTGATACATCTGTCAAATAAAATGCAAAATGTAAAAATGTCCTGACACAAAACTTTCAGGAAATCAAGTACACTATGAAAAGATGAAATCTAAGAATATTGTGAATAGAAGAAAGAAGACAAAATGAAAAGATGAAATACCAGAATAATAAGAATAGAAGACAGAGAAGATTCCCAGCTCCATGGACCAGAAAATATCTTCAACAAAATCATTGAAGAGAATTTCCCAAATCTAAAAAAAAAGAGAGATGCCTATAACTGTACAAGAAGCTTACCAAACTGCAAATAGATTAGACCAGAAAAGAAAATCTTCCCACCTGATAATAACCAAAACACTAAATGTACAGAACAAAGAAAGAATATTAAAAGCTGCTAGGGAAAAGGGTCAAGTAACACATAATGGCAAACCTATGACAACCACACCTGAGTTTTCCTCAGAGACACTAAAAGCCAGAAGCACCTGGACAGATGTTTTGCAGACACTAAAAAAATACAAATACCAGGCCAGACTCCTATTCCCAGCAAAACTGTCAATCAACAGAGATTTAGAAAACAAGATATTCCATGGCAAAGCTAAATTCAAACATTATCTATTCACAAATCCATCTTTACAGAAGATGTTGGAAGAAAAACTCCAACCCAAAGAGGTTAACTATACACAAGAAAACACAGGAAGCAAATAGCATGCCTGCAGCAAAGCCAAAAGAAGAGAAGCTCACTCACACACTATCTCCACCAACATCAAAATGGTAGGAAGTAACAATCACTGGTCATTAATATCTCTCAAAGTCAACAAACTCAATTCCCCTATAAAAAGACACAGGCTAGCAGAATGGATGTGAAAACAGAATCCCACATTCTGCTGCTTACAAGAAACACACCTCAGCAAAAAGATAGGCATTATCTCCAAGTAAAAGGCTGGAAAAAGATATGCCAATCAAATGGACTCAAGAAACAAGCTGGAGTGGCCATTCTAGTATGCAATAAATTGGACTTTCAATCAACACTAATCAAAAGAGATGAGGAAGGACACTACATACTCAAGAAAAGGAAAAAAAATCCACCAAGTTGAAATCTCAATACTGGACATCTATGTCCCAAAGGTAAGACTACCCACATTCGTTAAAGAAACACTACTGAAATTCAAATCCCACATTGAACCTCACATATTAATAGTGGGAGACTTCAACACACCACTCTCACCACTTAACAGATCAACGATGCAGAAACCCAACAGAGAAATAATGAACCTCACAGATGTCATGAATCAAATGGTATAATTGATATCTACAGAACATTTCACCCCAAAACAACATAATATACTTTCTTCTCGGCACCTCATAACCTTCACCAAAATCAACCATATATTAGGTCACAAGCAAGCCTCAACAGATACAGGAAAATTGAAATTACCCCTTGTAACTTATCAGACTATCATGGAATAAAGCTGGACTTCAACAATAACAAAAACAACAGAGAGCCTGCAAAAAAAAAAAAAAAAAAAATGGAAACTGAACAACTCTCTACTCAATGATCTCTGGGTCAGGGAAGAAAAAAAAATAAATTGAAGTCTTCTTAGAATTCAGTGAAAATGAAGGCACAACATACCAAAAAATATGGGACACATTGAAAGCAGTAATAAAAGGAAAGTTTATAGCATTAAGTGCCTTCCAAAAGTAACTGGACAGTTCCCATACTAGTCACCTAAAAGCACACCTGAAAGACCTAGAACAAAAAGAAGCAAACACTCCCAAGAGGAGCAGGTGAGAGGAAATTATCAAACTCAGGGCTGCAATCAACAACTTAGTAACAAAAAAGAACAATACAAAGAATCAAAAAAGCCAGGAATTTGTTCTTTGAGAAAATCAACAAAATAGACAAGCCCTTAACTAAACTAACTAAAAGGCAGAGGAAAATACCCAAATCAACAAAATCAGAAATGAAAAGGGGGAAATAACAACAGACATTGAGGAACTCCAAAGAATCATTAGGTCCTACTTCAAAAGCTTGTACTCCACAAAATTGGAAAATCTAAATGAAATGGACAGTTTTTTTTTGACAGAATCCACCTACGAAGGTTAAAATCAAGAACAGGTAAACAAATTAAACAGTCCTATAACCCTTAAGGAAATAGAAGAAGTCATTAGAAGTCTTCCAATCAAAAAATAGCCCAGGGCCAGATGGTTTCAGCACAGAATTCTACCAAACATTCAAACAAGAGCTAACACCAATATTTTTCAAACTCTTCCACAACATAGAAACAGAATGAATACTGCCAAACACATTCTATGAGGCCATAGTCACCCTGATCCCTAAACTTCACAAAGACACAATGGAAAAGGAAAAAAAAATTCAGAACAATTTCTCTTATGAACATGGATGCAAAAATACTTAATAAAACACTTGCAAATCAGATCCAAATCCACAAAAGTATCATATAGCGTGAACAGGTAGGCTTAATCCCAGGAATGTAGGGTTGGTTCAACATTAGAAAATCCATCAATGTAATCCATCACATAAACAAGCTGAAAGAAAACCACATGATCATCTCATTGGATGCTGAAAAAGCTTTTGATAAAATACAGCATGCCTTCATGTTAAACGTCTTGAAGAGATCAGGCATACAAGGAGCGTACTTAAACATAATAAAGGCAATTTACAGCAAGCCAATAGCCAACATCAAACTAAATGGAGAGAAACTTAAAGCATTTCCTCTAAAATCAGGGAAAAGGCAAGGCTGCCCACTCTATCAGTATCTCTTCAACTTGAAATTTTAGCTAGAGCAATAAGACAATGAAAGGAGATCAAGAGGATAAAAATTGGAAAGGAAGAAGTCAAAGTATCCCTATTTGCAGATGATATGATAGTATACATAAGTGACCCCAAAAATTCCACCAGAGAACTCCTACAGCTGATAAACTCCTTCAGAAAGGTGGCTGGATACAAAATCAATTCAAAAAAATCAGTAGCCCTTCTTTACACAAAAGATAGAGGAGCTGAGAAAGAAATAAGGGCATCAACACCCTTCACAATAACCACAAATAATATAAAATACCTGGGGGTAACTCCAACAAATCAAGTGAAAGACCTATATGATAAGAACTTCAAGTCCCTGAAGAAAGAAATTGAAGAAGATATCAGAAGATGGAAAGATCTCCCTTGCTCATGGATAGGTAAGATCAACATAATGAAAATGGCCATCTTACCAAAAGGAATATACAGATTTAATGTGATTCCTATCCAAATACCAACTCAATTTTTTACAGATCTGGAAAAAACAATTCTCAACTTCATGTGGAATAGCAAAAGACCCAGAATAGCTAAATCAATCATATAGAAAAACAGAACATCTGGAGGTATCACCATCCCAGATTTCAAGCTGTACTACAGGGCAATATTAATAAAAACAGCATTGTACTGGTATAGAAGCAGACCAGTAGATGAATGGAATCGAATGGAAGACCAGAAATGAACTCACACACCTATGGCCATTTATTTTGACAAAGAAGCCAAAACCATACAATGGAAAAAGGAAAGCATCTTCAGTAAATGGTGCTGGTCTAACTGGATGTCAACATGTAGAAGAATGCAAACAGATCCATATTTATCATCCTGTATAAAACTTAAGCCTAAGTGGATCAAAGAACCTCAACATAAATTCAGACAAACTAACATTAATAGAAGAGAAAGTGGGGAAAAGCCTAGAACTCATTGGCACTGGTAGCAACTTCCTGAACAGAGCACCAATAGCTCAGGTGCTAAAACAAACAATCAATAAATAGGACCTTATGAAATTGAAAATCTTCTGTAAGGCAAAGGACACTGCCCTTAGAACAAAACGATAGCCTACAGACTTGGAAAGGATCTTCACCAACCTAACATCTGACAGAGGGTTAATATCCAAAATATATAAAGAACTGAAGATATTAAATATCAAAAAATCAAATAACCCCATCAAAAAATGGTGCACAGAGCTAAACTGAGAATTCAAAGAGGAAGAATCTCCAAAGGCTGAGAGGCACTTGAAGAAATGTTCAACATCTTTGGTCATCAGGGAAATGGAACTTAAAACATCTCTGAGATTTTATCTCACATCTGTGAGATCAAAAACTCAAATGATAGCACAAGCTGGACAGGATGTGGAGAGAGAGGAAAATGTCCCCATTGCTGATGGGTGTGAAAACCTGTGCAACCACTTTGGAAATCAATCTGGAAATGTCTTAGAAAATTGGGAATAGTTTTACCTCAAGACCCAGCCATATCCCTCTTGGGCATATATCCAGAAGATTCAAAATGAAACCACAAGGACATTGCCTCAACAATGTTCATAGCAGCTTTATTTGTAATAACCAGAAACTGGAAGCAACCCAGATGTCCTTCAACTGAAGAATGGGTAAAAAATAAATAAATAAAACAAAACTGTGGTACATTTATACAATGGAATACTACACAGCTATCAGAAATTATGAAATCATGCAATTTGAAACCAAATGGATGGAGCTACAAAAGCTCATCCTAAGTGAGCTGACCCAGTCCCAGAAAGATAAACATGGTGTGTACTCTCTTAAAAATGGATACTAACCATACATATCAGGATAACTCTCCTACAACCCACAGATCCAAAAGGATAGGGACCTAGCATACATATCTAAGAAAAATTTCACCCACCAGTCAGTCATGGAATCTGCTGCCGGTTAGTGGAACACCTTACCCTAGATGAGGTGCCATATCAAGCCCCAGTACAAGTGGAATCTCTTGTCCCTCACATGACTGAAAATCTGAGGGAGTATGATATGTGAGGGCCCACTTCATTTGAAGAGAAGGAGACCAACAAGTAGAGGAACAATAAGGAAGGGAGGGAGGAGAGGGGGGAAAACTATGTTCTAGAAGTACCTTGAGAAAACAAAATAATACTTTTTAAAGAAAAGAGTTAATAAGCTTAAAAATGTAATAAAAATACAATATAAAAATTTCAAACTGCAAAGGTATACTTGCCTTACTGTCATGAAAGGAAAATGGCCTTAATTTCAGATTGGGATATTAGACTGCAGGTGGCCACATAGCTTACACAAACTTGATAGCAGCTTAAAAGTTTCTTGTTTTTTGTTTTTTGTAGATATAAAGGATATTTTCATGGTTTGGCATTAAAAATCAGGTAAGAGGTTTAAAATTCTGAAAATAAATTAAAGGTTATTGCAGTTCAACCTGCTTTTCTAAACCTCCAAGGGCTGAAAAAATTTGGAGCTAAGGTAAAATATATGAAATGAGTGGTATTAGCCCATGCCTTTAACTCTAGCAAAAACAGGAGGATCACTATACAGTTAGATGTCTCATAAATTCTAGAGTTACAAGGAACAGGGTGATGATGGTAGACACCTTTAATCCCATCATTTGAGAAGGATACAACCTTAATCACAACACACTAGAGACAGAAACCTGCAGATCTCAGAGTTCAAGGTCAGCCTGACACAAAGCAAGCTCTAATCAGATAATCTTGTTATTTAGGGGGAGAGATTGCAAGCTGTTAAATGGTCTTGTTAAATAGGTTTTGGAAGTTAGACCCAGGGATTTCTATCTTTTTCTTCTCTGTATCCTTTCTCTCCCATGTAGGGGTGAAGAGACGAGAAAAATGGGATATAGACATAATATAGGAATGATAAATAAAAAAGATAAGATTATTGCATATGTCATTATACCTTTGTTTATTGACAAAAATTAAGATTATATTGGGCTACATCAGTACTGATCTTTATATATTGATACAAATTAAGATAATATTAGGCCACATTGGTATTGATCTTTTTATATTGATGCAAAAATACGGTTAACTCTTTTTAAGATATTGTACCCTAGGTAATGTTTAAAAATGAAGCTGAGAGACACTTGAAGAAATGCTCAGCATCTTTAATCATCAGAGAAATGCAAATCAAGACGACTCTGAGATTCCATTTCACAACTGTAGAATGGCTAAGATCAAAAGCTCAAATGGCAGCACATGCTGGCTAGGGTGTGGAGAAAGGGGAACCTCCTTCATTGCTGGTGGGACTGCAGGCTTGTGCAACCACTATGGAGGTCAGTCTGGAGATATCTTAGAAAACATGGAGTAGCTTTGCCTCAGGACCCAACCATACCACTTCTGGGTATACATCCAAATGACTCCTCACCAAATCAAAAGGAAGTTTCCTTATCTATGTTCATAGCAGCCTTATTTGTAATAGCTAGGAACTGGAAACAACCTAGATGTCTCTCAACAGAAGAACGGATTAAAAATCTGTAGTACATCTACACAATGGAATATTACTCAGCTATCAGAAACAATGAAATTATGCAATTTGCAGCCAAATGAATGGAACTAGAGAAGCTCATCCTGAGTGAGCTAACCCAGACTCAGAAGGATGTGCATGGCATCTATTCACTTATAGTCGAATTTTAGCTATACAGTATAGTATACTACAACCAATGCACCAAAGGGAACATGGACCTAGACTTTTTGTTTGTTTGTTTTTTAGTTTCTCTCCCTGGCAATGAGACACTTTTCACTAGTGGTACTGGATTGTAGGCCCCCAGTGTATCAGGAGGCTCTTGGCACTCATCTAACTTCTGAACTGGGGCAGGAAACTGTATGTAGGGATCCTCCACTCCAGAGGAGTGGGATGGAAAGTTTAGGAGGTAGAGGGTAGGAGGGCAGGGCTGGTAAGGGAGGAAACAGGACAATATGATGGAGATGTAACCTGAAGCAACAAATAATAAATTTATTTAAAAAATGAAATATGAATATTTGGCCTTTTGTTACAACTGTCATAAACTGCTAGGGATAATTAAGAAATGCAAACTAATAATCATTCCAGCATGTCATTTTGTTAGGTACTAGGACAGTCTATCACAGTTATTTTCTAAGCTAATCAGAAATTAAGTTGGTAAGAGACAAGCAACATTTGTATAAGAAATATAAGAGGTAGATAGGTGGTCTTCAAAAACCTCAAGAGATCTGGAGAATATGACATTCAAAGATGTTTTCTTCACTTAAGATTTTTTTTTTGATATTGACACATGTCAGCTCCTGACAGCACCCTATATTCTACTCCAAGTAGAATATGAGCATAGAAGAATTTCCAATTGGAGATGGTTAAATTAGTGGCAAGCCTATCTGTTGGCAAGAAAAACCCCTTGCTTCAACTGTAGACAAAATGCTGTCCAAACAACTTGGAAGTAGGTAACTCTACAGCGTAGCTCTGCCAAGACAGGGTAGGCAAGTCCTTCATAAATCCTGCTCTACAATCAATGTCTGTCAGAGAAACTGGGCCAAACGGCTGAAGATTGTTGCTGTACTGTATGGAGAGCCAAATACATATGTACTAGAGATTGGGAATGTATGCTAAGCCATATAACTCATAATTGTGGCCTAATTATTTGTGTTGTTTTGTATTGTGTTTCTTGTTATAAAAGAGCCATTTGTTGGATTGAAAGGGGGAACTGTTGGGGGGGGTAAAGATATACCTTAAGCTTAAAAAAAGGAAGGGGATGGGGGTGTTGAGGGGGAAGAGCATAGGAGGGTGGGACTGGAGGGGGAAGTAGGGAGGGGATTTCGATTGAGATGTAACTTGAAGAAATAAAAAGTAAATTAAAAAGAAAAAAAAAAACGAAATCAGATTCCTCTGGCCTGGCAGGCACTGGCATTCACATATAATACCCCAAAACATCCAAACAATACATACACAATTTAATATAAAAGAAATCTTTATATTTTAAATTGATCATATTAAAAATCAAGATACTTCTAAAATTGTGTTGCAAGTTAGTATGAATGTTGAGTCAGATATAGACCTTTATACTCATGGAGATGGTTAGATAGTAGAATGTTAAAGTCAGGAGCCAAATATGTATAAACTGGACATTGGGAAGGTATACTGGGCCATTTAACTCTCATAAATGTGGCATATTTATATCTGTTGTTTTGTATAGTATTTACTGTTATAAGAGAAGGAACCATCTGTTGGACTGAAAGGGGAAACTTCTGGGGGGAAGAGGGTGGAAGGGCGGGATAGGAAGGGGGAATAGGGAAGGGTTTGTGGCTGAGATGTAACTTGAAGAAAAAAAATAAAGTATTTAAAAAAAAATCACACACAATATATATATACATATATATGTATATATATTAATATTTCCAAAACTTTCAAAAGTTGCAGAATTTGTATTTAAGCAACAACATTTGCATTAGATGTATCTCCTACATATAAATACATATATTTATCACTTATATTTACATCAGAAAAATATAAATGACAGTGCATACATAATATAATCTTGGTATGCTTCTGTGGTTATCATATATAGTAAAAATATAATAAGCTCTGCTGATTTGGATTAATTTTAATATTTGTTTGGGGAGACAATTATATCAAGAAATTAATTAAACTCGCCTAATCTTGTCATTTTCTGCATAGAGCACCATGTGTTGTCAAAAAACTGCTGTTATATTTTTATTGTAACTGGATTGTTCCAGTTGCCCAGAGGAAAATTATATTCCCAATGCTAATAAAATGCACTTTTAATTTACTTTAAAAATAACATTTCATATTACAAATTTCATTTTAATATACATTGCATCTCTTGTCATGTATTAGTTTAGTTATAAAAGTTCTATTTCTCAGTAAACTTTATATTTAATAAAGTATCATTAAAAGGCACAGGATATCTGTTTATAATGTATTGTTCAGTGCTGTCTAGAAGCAACAAAGACAACACAGGCTATTTCCACTGCTCTTGGTTTCCAACAATAATTATATTGCAAAAACCTATTTCTGAAAATATTACACACTTTATGTACAGTGTACAGAGAAATCCACCTTCAAGAACAGTAACCTTCCTCTTTGATCTGTGGCTTTCATAGTTCTGTAAGGTACTATGTGGAATGCTAATGAAGAAAAGACAATGAACTTAGTGCTGGGTCTTGTGTGATAACAGTACATCACTCAGGCAAGATGTACTCGCTTGTGCAATTCTATGAAAACTGTGTATGGGTGACACTGCTTTCTGATTGGTTTGAGTCCTGTTCCACAAGCAGGAACTCATTATTAGTTTCACACAGTCAGAAACCAGGCCAAAAGTAGTAACAGGCACAGGGAAGAAATCTTCTGATTTTATTTTTAATCTAAATGGTTGTGTTATTAAACTACTTACTAAATATTCATGTTTATACACATGGTTTTGTGCTGTTTTAAACCTTAATCAGAAAAGGTGTTATTTGCAGTAGGAATGGTTAATATAGACATTGATAACTGTATGTAAGTGCTGAGAATATAATATCACTGGTGCTCAGCTGTAAATAGGACATCATCAAACATCTCACCCTAGGCTTAGGGAATAATGTGGAAGAAGGCAGAAAAAAAGTGTAAGGGCCACAGGATGAGGAGGAGTACTCTGAAGTCCTATCCTGTAGACAGCATGCGTGTTACACACTTTTTCTATTAGGTTCAGTGAATCTTTATGTTGAGGTATTTGATCCACTTGGTCTTGAGTTTTGTGCAGGGTGATAACTATGGATCTATTTGCATTATTCTATATGCAGGCATCTTGTTAGACCCAGAACCATTTGTTGAGATGCTGGCTTTTTTTCAAGTGTGTACATTCTGCTTTTTTCTCAAAAATCAGGTTTTCAAATGTAATTGGGTTTATATCTGTGTCTTTAGGTTAATTTCATTGAACAATACGTTTATTTTTGTGAGAACATCTTGAGGTTTTTATTACTATGGTTCTGTAGGACAACATGAAATAAGGGATGGTAATACCTCCAGAAGTTCTTTTATTGTATAGGATTGTTTAATTTTCCTGTTTTTTTTTTTCATATAAAATTGACAATTGTCCTTTCAAGGTCTGAAAAGAATTTTATTTAGGGTTTTGATGGGAATTATATTTAATCTGTAGATTGCTTTGGGTCAGATGGCCATTTTCATTATGTTAATCCATGAGCATGGCAGATCTTTATATCTTGTAATATCTTCTTTAATTGTTTTATTCAAAGATTTGAAATTTTTTATCATAAATATCTTTCACTTGCTTGGTTGCAATTGTCCCAAGACATTTTATATCATTTTGTATTATTGAGAAAGGTGTTTCTTTCCTAATTCTTACCCAGTTAATTTGTATATAGGAGGGCAACTGATTTTTTTGGAGTTAATCTTAACCATACCACTAAAAGTGTTCATCAACTGTAGGCATTCACTTATGTATAGTATCATATCTCCAAACAACAGGAAAACATTTTTTACCAACTCCACACCTCATAGAGATTACTATTCAAAATATATAAAGAAATTAAGAAATTAGACACCAAGAACTAAAATTATGTTGTTTTAAAATGAGGTACAAATATACACAGATAATTCTCAATAGAACAATCTCAATTGAGAAAATCTTTTTTTAATGTTTATTTATTACTTCAAGTTACATCTCCATCACAGCCCTCTCCCTCCACCCCTCCCAGCCCCACCCTCCTACCCTCTCACCCTTCCCCCAAAACGCATAATTCTTTTTGTTTCAGTCCAACAAATGGTTCTTTCTCTTATAACAATAAATACAGTAAAAAACAACTGAAATAAATAGGCCACAATTCTAAGAGTTATATGACTTAGCATACATTCTCAATGTCCAGTCCATATGTATTTGGTCCCTGACTTTAACATTCTACTATCTAACTATCTCCATGAGTTTAAAGTTCTCTATCTAACTCAGCTTTCATACTAACTTGTATCACAATTTTAAAAACATCTTCTTAGGTCCAGAACGCCTTCTTGATTCCTAAACAACTCAAAATTTAACTATGAGACTCTAGCTATCTATTCTTCAGCCACCTCAGAGACCTGAGAGGGATAAATATATCTGATTATATAGGAAGTGCAGAGCCTGCAGCTTCCAAAACTAAGAAATGACATACCCGTGGCTGCCTTGACAGTTCCCATTTTCTCTCCATACATTACAGCATCAATCTTCAGCTGTTTGGCCCCGTTTTACTGACAGACATTGATTGTAGAGCAGGAATTATGAAGGACTTGCCTACCCTGTCTTGGCAGAGCTAGGCTGTCGACTTCCCTGCCTCCAAATTTTGTCCTTTTTGAACAGCAGTTTGTCTACAGTTGAAGCAAGGGTTTTTGTTTTTGTTTTTTGCCAAGAGATAGGCTTGCCACTAATTCAACCATCTCACACTGGGGATTCTTCGATGCTCATCTTCTACTTGGAGTGGAATAGGGGATTCTGTCAGGAGCTGGCATGTCTCAATATCAAAAAATTCTTAATTTTAGCCATCAAAGCAATGAAAATCAAAACTGCTTTCAGATTCCATCTTACACCTGTCAAAATCGCTAAAAAAAAAAAAAAAAAAAACAAGTGACAGCTCATGCTGGTAAGAGTGTAGACCAAAAGGAAGACCTCCTCATTGCTGTTGGAAGTGCAAACTTGTAGAGCTGCATTGGAAATCTATATGTTGAAGCCTCAGAATATGGAAATCGATCTACCTCAACAACCTACTATTCCACCCTTGGGCATTTACCCCAAGTAAGCACCATCTTACTACAAATAAAGTTGCTCAAACGGGTTCATTTTAGCATTATTCATAAAAGTCAAGAACAGAGAACAACCTGCATTTCCCTCAACAGAAGAATGGACAAAGAAAACATGTCATATTTACACATTCAGTATTACTCAGCTATTAAAAACGAATTATGAAAATTTCAGGCAAATGGTTCAATTAGAAATAATTATCCTGAGTGTCAATTATTATTTGAAACATGTATAAGTATATCAGACACTAAAACATAGTAAAAATGCAAACAATCTCTTCAAATATGGGTATGTTGAAACCAGACAATCCCTCTAATTAAGTAATTTCACTATGAAAGTTTATTTCAAAAACCTGATCATTACTAGAGTCATTTATTAATAAAATATCCAGCAATATTTAAAAGAAAATTTATGTTGTTCTCTTTAAAACATAAGTATCTTTATAAATTTAATGTAAAAATTCAATATTATTAGTATCCATAATATTTGAAGAGTAAGAGATTTATTATAGCCAAAAATTTACATTTATCAGTTATTTAAAATTATTATTAAATTTGAAGCACACATTGTATGATCTTAACAAATACCAAACATGTTAAGAAGATTAAATGGAAAAATCAAGAAAAAAACTACAATGTTATTTTCACATATGCTTTAACAAACATAATTGTATTCAAGTTACCTCATGAGGGTGAGCTTCTTGATTATCCTAAAGACATGATATATTTTAAGAAATGGCATCCCCCAAAAAAAGGGATTGGATAAATATTCTGCCAATCATCTCCATGGGTTTATTTCTTTATGTCATTCTATGACCAAAAGCATAATTTATATTTTCACTTTGTAAATGCTTCCTAATGTTTTTGCGTCTATAAAAAAAGCTTAGTCAAGATTTTAGAGATTTCAAAATAAAATACAATGTAAATAGATTCCTTATATGTGCTTGAAATAGAAGATGATTCAACAAATGGATACATAACTCTTACAATGACAATGTTTTATGAAGCTATGACATATTTGAGCCACTAAAACTTAAATACTGAGGATGATTTTCATTATTTTGCTCATTGCAGAGGAATAAATTCAATCCAAGTGATCACAGTTTCTATCTTCTTTTGGACAGTCTTCAAAATTTTATGAAACATGACAAACAACCATACAAATATTAAATCCAACTGTGTGATGGCAATCTTATAAGCCTGAATTTGGTAAATAAAAATAAATTCATTTAATATCCAAGTCAGTAGGCTCTCTGACTAGACATGCTATAAATACAAGAAATAAATTGATGAAATGATGTTATTAACTTATTCAACAATATTCTAAGTTACTGGGTACCAGCATGTACCTGTTTCTTTTACTGTACTTTGGAGAAGAGCAATTCACACAGCACAGATATTCAACAATGAATTAGCTTGGCAGACTATATTTTTCTATAACAGATGATTAAATATTATGGGAGGGAGAATTATGCTATGATACCAAAGGCTGAGTAGAATGAACAAAGTAGCAGAAGGTGAAATTACAGAGGTCTTCGCTATATTAAGTTACTGTTAGTTTAATTAATTAAATTATTGTCAGTATTTATTATATATATTATAGTTAATTGGTCTGTGGTGTTGATCCCTAACTCACCATTATTAATGATCACACTGAGACACCTGAAGGATTTTAATAAGTCTTAGACTGGATTGAGCAATCTTGACTCATCTAAGATATCTTATAATTCTATTCCCCAAAGAATACCCCAAAATATACATATATTTCCTTGTGATGTTATTCTCCATGATATGCCAGTGCTGCAAGTCATAAGATTCTTCTCTCTAACCCATGGCGTGTGTCCTCTTCTTCCTCCTCCTGACTTCTTCTTCCCTTGATTTTCTCTCTCTGATCTGAAGAGCCTGCCAAACTTTGCCTTTCCTAGCTCTGTCTGCCCAATCCAGGATGCAACATTTCATTAAAGAAAATAAGATACAATGGTTAGCATTCAGAGTAACACAGCATCACTTGGTGTACTTCTGTTCTATCACAGCAAGCAGGTCTCTGGGAGCAGGTTAATTAACATTTAGAATACATAACAGATCACTGCATCAAGTTACCTTCTGAAAACTTGTGGAGGGTGGTGGTAAGAACCTGCATGGTTTCAATCTGGATGGCAGGATTAAGGTTTAGCTAATTTTTAATGTGTAACTGCTGCTAATGAAGACTTTAGGCTTGTTGTGTGGGGTATGTGGTCATGCTTATGCATTAGAATATATCACATGAAGCCCCTAAGACAGGACAACAACTGTAACAGAACAGGAGAATTAGATAGCAGATACCGTATTGCTCAGGACGCTCGATGCATCTCAAAGTAAAAAAACCAATAAATAATTTAGAGGTAGGAAATTGCATAGGGACTTCAGAACTACTTGCAAATCATTGAAAGGTGAGTATTGAGGGATGTGAGCTTCCATCGTGGCAGCTGAATTGCCTTTGGTACTGAAAATGAAATGGTCATTTATTCATATCCCTGTGATCTGGGCTTCCTGTGTTACCTGTTGCTTTATTGTGGGATTTTACAGCACTTTTAAAATAAGCTTACTTCTCTCTGTTCAGCATTTTATTGAGCCATAAAATCAACATGACTTTTAAATATTTGTATAATTAAATTGTGCAATTGAAGTTGTCTTGTCCTATGATCACTGAAAATCTTTTTAATGGAAGTATTTCATTGTATTAACTACCATCACTTGCAACAACCCAAGGTCATAAATGTATTTTTTCTCACACTGGAAGTATATGTTATTCATTTTAAGAATAAGATTTTGGTGGCAGTGATAACAGTTATAGCAATGTGATAATTTTGACAGTCTTTGGGCTCTGCTTAACAGAAATTTCTTCCATAAATAAACTGATGTTCTATGTCTAAATTTTATATTCACTTTATGCCTATAGTGTGAGTATAGCAATGAGACAACTGTAATGTTCAAGTGGTATCTTGTTCTATGTACACAATTATGTCTACACTCTATCAAAAAAAATCAGCAATAAGGAACTTGAAAAATCACCTTGTGTCATCTTCACCTATATACATTAATGATTATGTACATGATAATAATGGGTCATAATAGTCTTGATGTTACACAGATAACATTATTATAACATATCATTTAACTATTACTGCTAGGTGTATTAAAAGTTTAGAATATATATAACTAAAATATAATACAAAAGAAAATGTTATATTCATGCTATGTAAAATGAGTTTATACAAATTAATTTTCTGTTCTTCAATATCAAAATATTATCTCACGTTACTGCAGCTATTAAGAATTTTAATATTTATATTAAGTAAAAGTACTACCAATAGTAGAAAAGATACTAGTTTTGAAAGATGCTACTATAAATGTATTGCTATCACTTAGAGTTTTTTTTCATAAGTTGAGGAGTACAATTAACTTACTCCTTTTCAAATTATGTCTTTAAAACTGTGATTTCATGTACATTAATGGGAATTAATTCTTATAAAATTAATAGCCCTGTTTGGCGAACACCTTAAATTTGACCAAACTGTTCATGCATCATAATTCTGAAAGTAAAATATATTACATTAAGCAACAAATGCTTATGGGACTTACCAAAGAGTTGTCAGGAATTTCTGAACTAAATATATATTTTATGTGGATAATACACAGCAAAACGTTTTAGTATGAAATCGTAATAATCCAATTTACTTATTTAATAAATGGAATAATCTGTTTCTACATTTGCCAAGTGTGGCAAAATGTAAGTTAATGGATCTAAATTCAGAAATTAGCAGTGTAATATTACCAATATGAAACATTCACAGAGTATAAAAGCTGACACTATATTGGTTATTTATTTTAGACCCATAAGAATAATTTAAAAATTAGGTTATATTCAGTTGCCATGGCTGCTGAGGCTCTTTTACAATGTTATAATAACTTTGTCATTCATATGTCCATGATTGGCATGGGTGAAGTTTCCAGACCAATTATTTTAGAGAATGCATTTGACTTAGCCTCATTTAATATTCTATTAGATCTATGTTATGCTTTTGCCAGAAATGTAACAGAGGTGCCTCCTGTTCTAATTACTTCTGATCAAGTCAAACATAATTTTGAGATGCTCTACTACTTATCATGTTAAATGTAATCACTTAACCAAAGATTTCCATGGCATATTTCTTTATTGTTAACTTACACTTTCTACTCTCTGGGAAAGATATGTTAACATTTTTATTAATATGGAATTAATCTTAAAAATCTATTAAGTATAGAGTTGCATTTTTTCATAATTAACTGTTGTAAATATAACAGTTTAACCTGGTGTTTCATTATACCTTTTACATTACTAAGATTATCACATATTTGATATCATGTTTCATCCTTGTTTTCTAGATAAGTTAAGTTGATAGTTATGGTGATCATGAATGGTGGTGGTTAAGATGATGGAGGTGGAGATGGTGGTAGTGGACGTAGTAGTGATGGGGTGATGGTGGAGGTTGTCGTGGTGTGGATGGTAATAGTGGTGGCAAGATGAGGTTGATCATTCTCCTATTCTTTCTTCTTCTTTAAGGCTTTATCTTTCTCTCTCTTTTCTTTTTTATATATTTGTTGGTTTTGATTCTTTTTTGTTTTACTTTTATTTTGTTGTTGTTGTTGTTGCTGTTGTTGTCCCCAGGTAGAGGTCCTCTGGGTAACAGCTCTGGCTACCCTGGAACTCACTTTGTATACCAGGCTGTCCTCAAACTCATGACTTTGTCTTTCTATATAGTCTGTAGACAAAGGTCCGTACGGGATGCAATGTTAAGACATGTTAATAACATATTCTTTATCAAGAACACATATTAAAGACTTTACTATTCAATGAATGAATACAGTATTAGTGGGAGATTGACAGACTGCATTTTTCTTACTTTTTAAAAAAATTATTTATTTATTGCTTCAGGATACATCTCCATCATAGTGTCCTCTTTCCGTTCCCAGTCCTGCTCTCCCACCCTCTACCTCCATCTTTTCCATCCTACTCCTGAGTGCAGTGTTCCTACATAACATTCCCCTGCCCCAGTTCAGCAGTCATATGAAGGCCAAGAATCTCCTCATACACTGGAGGCCTACAAGGCAGTACCATCAGGGAAAAGTGTCTCAATGACAGGGAGAGAAAACAAACAAACACACAAAAAAGTATATGTCCATGTACCCTTTGGTGCATTGATTGTAGTATAGATATCCTATACTATATAGCTAAATCCGACTATAAGTAAATAGATGCCATGTGCATCCTTCTGAGTCTGGGTTAGCTCACTCAGCATGAGCTTTTCTAGTTTCATCCATTTGGCTGCAAACTGCATAATTTCCCTGTTTCTGATAGTTGAGTAGTATTCCATTGTGTAGATGTACCATAGTTTTTTAATCCATTCTTCGGTTGAGGGACATCTGGGTTGTTTCCAGTTCCAAGCTATTACAAATAAGGCTGCTATGAACATAAATGAGGCAACTTCCTTGTGATTCAGTGAGGAGTCATTTGGATGTATACCCAGAAGTGGTATGGCTGGTTCCCGAGGCAGAGCTATTCCAAGTTTTCTAAGATATAGCCAGACTGACGTCCATAGTGGTTGCACAAGACTGCACTCCCACCAGAAATGGAGGAGGATTCCCCTTTCTCCACAGCCTCACCAGCATGTGCTGTCATTTGAGCTTTTGATCTTAACCATTCTGACAAGTGTGAGATGGAATCTTAGAGTCCTCTTGAGTTGCATTTCTCTGATGATTAAGGATGCTGAGCATTTCTTCAAGTGTCTCTCTGCCTTTAGGAACTCCTCCTTTGTGAATTCTCTGTTTAGCTCTTTCCCCATTTTTTAATTGGATTATTTGTTTTTTTTGGCATTTAATTTCTTGAGTTCTTTGTAAATTTTGGATATTAGCCCTTTGTCAGATGTGGGGTGGGTGAAGATTTTTTTCCCAATCTGTAGGCTGCCGTTTTGTTAGAATGACAGTGTATTTGCCTTACAGAAGTTTTTCAGTTTCATGAGGTCCCATTTATTGATTGTTGGTCCCAGGTCCTGAGCTGTTGGTGTTCTGTTCAGGAAGTTGTCACCTGCACCAGTGATTTCGGAGGGTTTTCCCACTTTCTCTTCTAGTAGATTAAGTGTGACTGGGCTATGTTAAGGTCTTTGATCTACTTGGACTTAAGTTTTGTACAAGGTGATAAGTATGAGTCTAATTTCATTCTTTTACAAGTGCATATCAAGTTGGACCAGCGCCATTTGTTGAAGATGCTGTCCTTTTTCCATTATGAGGTTTGGGTTTCTTTGTCAAAAATTAACTGACCAAAGGTGTATGGGTTCATTTCTGGGTCTTCAATTTGATTCCATTGATCCACTGGTCTGTTTCTATACCAATACCATGCTGTTTTTACTACTATTACTCTGTAGTACAGCTTGAAATCTGGGATGATGATACCTCCAGATGTTTTTTTATTGTACAGGATTGATTTAGCTATTCTGAGTTTTTTGTGGTTCCATATGAAAATGAGAATAGCTTTTTCCAGGTCTATAAAGAATTGAGTTGGTATTTGGATAGGAATTGCATTGAATCTATATATTGCTTTTGGTAGGATGGCCATTTTTATTATGTTGATCCTATCTATCCATGAGCATAGGAGTTCTTTCCCTCTTCTGATGGCCTCTTCAATATCTTTCTTCAATGGCTTGAAGTTCTTGTTGTACAGGTCCTTTACTTGCTTGGTTAGAGTTACCTCCAGGTATTTTATATTGTTTGTGGTTATTGTGAAGGTAGTTGATTTCATTATTTCTTTCTCAGCCCATTTATTTGTTGTATAAAGAAGGGTTTCTGATTTTTTTGAATAAATTTGTATCCAGCGACCTTGCTGAAGGAGTTTATCAGCTGTAAGAGTTCTCTGGTGGAATTTTTGGGGTTGCTTATGTATACTATCATATCATCTGCAAATAGGAATAATTTGACTTCTTCATTTCCAATATTTATCCCCTTGATCTCCTTTAGTTGTCTTATTGCTCTAGCAAGAACTTCAAGTACTATTTTGAAGAGATATGGCAAAAGTGGACAACCTTGTCTTGTCCTTGAGTTTAGAGGAAATGCTTCAAGTTTTTCTCCATTTAATTTTATGTTGGCCACTGGCTTGCCTTATATTGCCTTTATTATTTCCAGATATGGTCCTTGTATGCCCGTTCTCTCCAGAACTTTTAGCATGAAGGGGTGTTGAAATTTGTCAAATGCTTTTTCTGCATCTAGCGAGATGATTATGTGATTTTTTTTTCGTTCATCTTGTTTATGTGGTGAATTACGTTTATGGATTTTTGTATGTTGAACCATCCCTGCATTCCTGGGATGAAGCCTACTTGTTCATGCTGTATGGTAGTTTTGATGTGTTCTTGGATTCGGATTGCTAGTATTTTATTAAATACTTTTGCAGCTATGTTCATGAGGGAGATTGGTCTGAAGTTCTCTTTCTTTTTTGGGTCTTTGTGTGGTTTAAGAATCAAGGTAACCTTTATTTTATTTACAGTGGTTTAGCATTGTTAACTTCTTTTTTTAATTAATAAATTTATTTGTTTGTTGCTTCAGGTTACATCCTTATCATATTGTCCTCTTTTCCCGCTTCCCAGCCCCACCCTCCCATGCTCTACCCCCTGACCCTTCCGTCTTGTTCCTCTGGGATGGAGTGTCCCTGCATAACAGTCTCTCACCACAGATCAGGATTCATATGAGGGCCAAGAGCCTCTTCATTCACCAGGGGCCTACGAGGCAGTATTGCCAGTGAAAGGTGTCTCCTTGCTACTGGGGGAATACTAAAAAAAAGACCAACAAACACACAAACCCACAAAAACAAAGAATAACAACAAAAAAGAGAGGAAAAGAAAATGGAAAAGGAAAAAGAAAAAGAAAAAAAGGAAAAGGAAAAAGAAAAAGAAAAAAAAAGTTTATGTCCATGTTCCTTTTGGTGTATTGTTTGTAGTACAGATATCCTGTACGATATAGCTAAAATCCTACTATAAGTGAATAGATGCCATGGGCATCCTTCTGAGTCTGGGTTAGCTCACTCAGGATGAGCTTCTCTAGATCCATCCATTTGGTTGCAAATTGCATGATTTCATTGTTTCTTATAGCTGAGTAATATTCCATTGTATAGATGTACCACAGTTTTTTAATCCATTCTTCAGTTGAGGGACATCTGGGTTGTTTCCAATTTCTAGCTATTACAAATAAGGCTGCTATGAACATAGATGATGGGACTTCCCTATGTCTCTGTGAGGGGTCCTTTGGGTGTATACCCAGAAGTGGTATGGCTGGGTCCTGAGGCAAGGTTATTCCAAGATTTCTAAGATATCGCCAGACTGACCTCCATAGTGGTTGCACAAGCCTGCACTCCCACTAGCAATGGAGTAGGGTTCCCCTTTCTCCACACCCTCGCCAGCATGTGCTGTCATTTGAGCTCTTTATCTTAGCCATTCTGACAGGTGTTAGATGGAAGGATACAGCTGTTCAACCTGGTTTTATAAACCTCCAAGTGTCAAAAAAAACGTAGAGCTAAGGTAAAATACATGAGAATTGTGGTGTTAACCAATTAAATTCAGCAGAGACGGGAGGAGCACCATAGAGTTAACGGTCTTATAAATTCTAGAGTTACACGGAACAGGGTGGTGAGGGTGCACACCCTTAATCCCATCATTCAAGAAAAGTACACCCTTAATCCCAACACACTAGAGACAGAAACAGGCAGATCTCAGAGCTCAAGGTCAGCCTGATACAAAACAAACTCTAAATAGAGAAAAACTTCGATCCAGGAGTGGTGGAACACATCTTTAATCCCTTCAGATGGGAACCACAGGTCTCTGATCCCAATAATTAGAATGCAGAGACACACACATAGGATTTGGAAAGACCTAAGTTCAAAAGCTACTTACAAAAGGCCTACTCAATACAAACAAATTGTCCTTTGAGATCTCAAAATATGTACACTAAAGCTGGTTTAGCTCCAAAATAACAAAATAATTTCTTCTTTAACCCAGATTGAAAGATAACACTTTTTATATTGTCAAAAAACCAAATTTGCTTCAGGAGAAATATTACCTAACCCCACCCCACCCCCCAAAAAAGAGGGTAATTGTCCCAGAGTTTGGATTAGGGCAGGGCTCTGTTCTTATCTTTCCAGGAGAATCAAAGCATCCATTCAAGGAACCCAGGGACAACTGGACAACGGAAACCTCAGCAGAAAACAGAATCAGACACCAAAGAAGACGAGTGACCCAGTTGATTCAGCCTGACAGACTCCCTCAATAGCTGTTTCCATCAAAAGCCTACAACCACAACAATTCAGTATCGCTAAGACCATTCAGCTCTACACAATGCCCCAGCCAGAACCTCAGTAAAGCCTGCAAGATCAGCTTCGGCCTACAAACTCCTTAGGACATCTAAACAGCTGAGAACAGAAGGACTGAACATAAAAGGATTGTACTAACATTTTTAACCATTTTTCCATTTTGGTTCGGGCCCAAAACAGGTTTACTACGACTCAAATCAGCAGGAAGTCATTTTAAGAGAGCGACGTCCCATGCCCAAAGGTGGGGAGGGTGTTTCTCCGCCCCCCCCCCCTTTTTGGTTATTTGAAGGATAACTGAATACTCTGTTATTTAGGGGAAGAGATTACAAGCTGTTAAATGGTCCTGTTTAATGGGTTTTGGAGGTTAGACGCAGGGACTTCCTACTTTTCCTTTTCTGTATCCTTCTTTCTCTCCTATGTAGGAGTGCATGGACTTGAGAAAAATGAGACATAGACGTAGCACAGGAAGGACCAAGAAAAAGGGACAGATTATTGAATATGCCCTTATACCTTTGTATATTGATACAAAATTAGTATATTTAGCTAAAGTGGTATTGACCATTGTTTATTGTGCAAAAATAAGATCGTATTGGACTACATCGGTATTGATCTTTGTATATTGATGCAAAATTAAGATTATAATAGGCCACAATGGTATTGACCCCTGTATATGGACGTAATATTAAGATTGTATTGGGCTACATAGGCATTGATCTTTGTATATTGATACAACATTAAGAGTATATTTAGCCACAGTTGAATAGATCTTTGTATATTGATACAAAAATAAAGGTAACGCTTCCTAATGGTATCATACCTAGAGATACTTAAAAATAAAACGTGAAGCTCTGGCCTCTTGATACCAACCATCTAAAACTGTTTAGGATAGTTAAGAAAAACAAACTCCTAGTTATGCAAACATGTCACTTTGTTAGCTACTATGACAGTCTATCACAGATATTCTCTAAACTACTCAGTAATCAAGTTGTTAAGAGACAAGCAACATTTGCTTATCTAAATACAAGAGATGGATAGGGCATCTTCAAAAACCCCAAGAGATCTGCAGAATATGGCATTCAAAGATGTTATCTTAAATTAAGATTTTTTTTTTTATCGAGACATATCAGCTCCTGACAGCACCCCCTATTCTACTCCAAGTAGAAGATAAGCATCGAAGAATCTCTAGTGTGAGGTGGTTGAATTAGTGACAAGCCTATCTCTTGGCATGAAAAAACTCCTTGCTTCAACTGCAGACAGACTGCTGTCCAAAAAGGACAAAACTTGGTAGCAGGGAAGTCGACAGCCTAGCTCTGCCAAGACAGGTTAGGTAAGTCCTTCATAATTCCTGCTCTACAATCAATGTCTGTCAGAGAAACAGAACCAAAAGGCTGAAGACTGATGCTGGAATGTGTGGAGAGAAAATGGGAACTGTCCAGGCAGTCACTGGTTTGTCATTTCTTAGTATTGAAAGCTGCAATCCCTGCACTTCCTATATAATCAGATATATTTATCCCTCTCAGGTCTCTGAGGTGGTTGAAGAATAGACAGCTAGAGTCTAATAGGTAAATTTTGAGTTGTTTAGGAATCAGAGGGCGTTCTAGATCTAAGAAGATGTTTATAATAGTGATGCAAGTTAGTATGAAAACTAAGTCAGTTATAGAACTTTAAATTCATGGAGATGGTTAGATGGTAGAATGTTAAAGTCAGGGGCCAAATATGTATTAACTAGACATTGGGAAGGTATACAGGGCCATTTAACACTCATAAATGTGGCATATTTATTTCTGTTGTTTTGTATATTATTTACTGTTATTAGAGAAGGAACCATTTGTTGGACTGAAAGGGGAAGCTGTTGGGGGGAAGAGGGTGGAAGGGTGGGACAGGAAGGGGGAATTGGGAAGGGTTTGTGACTGAGGTGTAATTTGAAGAAAAAAAAATATAGTATTTAATAAAAAAAAAGAATCAGGGTAACTGTGGCCTCATAGAATGAGTTTTGCAGTGTTCTTTCTGATTCTACTTTGTAAAAGAGGTTGAAGAGTATTGGTATTAGCCCTTCTTTGAAAATCTGGTAGAATTCTGTGCTGAAACCATCTGGCTCTGGACTTTTTTTGGTTGGGAGGTTTTTTGATGATTGTTTCTATTTCCTTTAGGGTTATAGGGCTGTTTAATATATTAATATGATCTTGATTTAGCTTTGGTAGGTGAAATCTATCAATAAATTGTCCATTTCGCTTAGATTTTCATATTTGGTGGAGTATAGATTTTTATGTAGGGCCTAAACATTCTCTGGATTTCCTCAATATCTGTTGTTATTTCTCCCTTTTCGTTTCTGATTTTGTTGATTTGAGATTTTTTCTTCTGTCTTTTAATTAATTTGGCTAAAGGTTTGTCTATTGTGTTGATTTTTTGAAGAACCAACTCTTGGTTACATTGATTCTTTGTATCATTCTTTTTGTCTCTAAGTTGTTGGTTTCAACCCTAAGTTTGATGATTTCTTGCCTTCTGCTTCTCTTGGAACTATTTGTTTCTATTTTCCCAATTCATCCAGTTTGGCTCTTAATTTGCTAATATGAGCTGTCACAATTTTATTTTTTTGAAGGCACTTAGTGCTATGAACTTTCCTCATAGCACAGCTTTCATTGTGTCCCATAGGTTTGGGTATGTTGTGCATTCATTTTCTTTGTTTTTCAAGAAGTCTTTGATTTCCTTCTTTATTTCTTCCCTGACCCAGTAGTCATCTATTAAAGATTTGTTCAATTTCCATGTGTGTGTAGGCTTTCTGTTGATTCTTTTGCTGTTGAAGTCCAGCTTTATTCCATGGTGGTCTGATAATATACAAGGGGTTATTTCAATTTTCTTGTATCTGTTGAGGCTATCTTTGTGTCCAACTATATGGTCGATTTTGGAGAATGTTCCTTGCGGTGCTGAGAAGAAGGTGTATTCTTTTGTGTTTGGGTGAAATGTTTTGTAGATACCTGTTAGGTCCATTTGGTTCATGAGCTCTGTTAGGCTCATTATTTCTCTGTTTGGTTTCTGTCTTGATGATCTGTGAATTGTTGTTAGTGGGGTGTTGAAGATCACCACTACTGATGTGTGGGGATCGATGTGCGATTTAAGTTTTAGGAGAGTTTCTTTTAGAAATGTAGGTACCTTTGTATTTGGGGCATAGATGTTCAATATTGAGATATCCTCTTGATTAATATTTCCTTTAATGAGTATGTAATGCCCTTCTCTGTCTTTTTTTAATAACTTCAGTTGGAAGTCTATTTTGCTTGATATTACGGTGGCTACTCCAGCTTGCTTCCTGGGTTCATTTGCTTGGGAAAACTTTTCCCACCCCTTTACCTGAGACAGTGTCTATCTTTGTTAGTAAGATGTGTTTCTTATAAGCAGCAAAATGATGGGTCTTGTTTACAGATCCAATCTGTACCCCTGTGTCTTTTTATTGGGAAGTTGAATCCATTGATGTTTATGTATATTAGTGACCAGAGGTTGTTCTTTCAAATTATTTTGGTATAGGTGGTGGTCCTGTGTTTCTTTTGGTTTAGTTGCCATGGAGTTTTCTGTTTCTTGTGTTTTCTTGGGTGTAGTTATCTTCTCTGGGTTGGAATTTTCCTTCTAGGATTTTCTGTAGGCCTGGAATTGTGGGTAGATATTGTTTAAATTTGATTTTGTCATGGAATACCTTTTTTTCTCCATCTATGATGATGGAGAGTTTTGCTGGGTATAGTAGTCTGGCTGGGCACCTATGTTCTCTCGGGGCCTGTAGGACATCTTTCCAGGCCCTTCTAGCTTTTAGAGTTTCTGAGAAGTCAGGGGTAATTCTGATGGGTCTACCAATTTATGCTACTTGACCTTTTTTTCTCCTAAGGCTTTTAGTATTCATTCTTTGTTCTGTACATTTGGAGTTTCAATTATTATGTGGTGAGAGGAGTTTCTTTCCTGATTTAATCTGTTTGGTGTTCTGTAAGCCTCTTGGAATTTTATTGGCATCTCTTTCTTTAGGTTTGGGAAGTTTTCTTCTATGATTTGTTGAAGATGTTTCCTGAACCTTGGAGTCAGGAGTCTTCTCTTTCCTGTATGCCTATATTTCTTAGGTTCTCTCTTTTCATTGAGTCCTTCATTTTTGGATGTTCGGGGTGAGGACTTTTTTAGCTTTCTCATTTTCTTTGGATGTTGTATTGATTTCTTCTATCAAATCTTCCATGCCTGAGATTCTGTTTTCCATCTGTTGTATCCTATTTTTTATACTCATGCTCATGTCTGTAGTTCCCATTCTCTTTCCTTGATTCTCCATTTCCACTCTTAACTCTGACTGCGTTTTCTTTATTGCTTCCTTTTCCAGTTTCATGGCTTGAAAGATTTTATTTATTTTGTATATTTCCTATTCCAATTTGCTTGTCTTTGCCTGGAAATCTTTCATCTCTTTTAAATCTTTCATTGCCTTGTCTCTTTCCTGTTCAAGTTGAGCCCCTTTGGCTTGGAGCTCTCTAATAATATTATCCATTGCTTTTGCTTATAAAATTGTAGACTCTTTGAATTCCTTCATATATTTAAATTCTTCTTCAAAGGACTCTATCATTTTGCAGACTGTAGAATTGTCATCATTTTCATGTGTTTCAGCTGTGGTGAAGTGGTCAGGGCTTGCTGTACTGGCGTCGTTGCATTTTGTTGGGGTCATAACTCCCTGGCTTTTGTTGATTCTGAATTTTCACTGTCCTTTTTCCATTTGGTTGTTCTTAGCTGTTACTTCCTGTTGCCTTCTGGACTTGTAGCCAAAGGGGGAGCGCTGGTGTAGCAGTAGTATTGCTTGGTGATCAGTCACTTTCCAATGGCTGGATGGGGCCTTGTGTGGAAGTTCTCAGTGTGTATGGTAGCTCATCTCTTCCTGTTTGGTCCCAATTGGGGACTCAGGTGAGGGGTTATGATGGGGATGTGTTCCTGTAGGTTTCTGGGATCCAAGTGGTCTTCGTATAGATAACAGTGCAGGTTGGTAGACCTCAGGCTGTTGGGTCCGGTTGTAGCTTCCCTGCAGCTTACATGTCAGACAGTGTTTGTGGTCCTCCCCAGTTGCTCACAGGGGGTTCTCAGGGTCAATGTGCATCTAATAGCCAGAAGCACTGTGGTCTGGTGCAGCTTATTCCCAGGCAATGAGGAATGGCCCGGGATTGTTTCACTGCTCACAAGTCAGAGCTCTCTATATTGCACACTGAGTGTTCAGCCTTCAGCTGTTCTGCTGGTACGGTCCTGTGTGTCCAGGCACACAGACTCTGGAGGTCCCAAGTTTGGGGGTTGAGACCACCTGCTGGAGTCTTGAAAGGACCTTCAGGTGAGTCACTCAGCAGTGTCCCCCAGGTTTAAACTTCACTGATCCAGGGGTGGAACTATATATGCTTAAGCTCTGGTTTCCTGCCAGAAGGTCCTGCCCAAGCAATAGAGTCTAATAATAACCCCACAATTTGCCCATGGGTTACGCCTTGTGGAGGACAAATCTGGTTCCAACCACGCCGCCCTTTCTTCCACTCTCACAGCTCCACCTATGTGTGTATGGAGCTGGCTTTGGATATTTGTCTTGTTATTCCATGAGTTACAATGTGTTGCAATTATTCCTTTCTCAAATTGGTTGAAGTTTGACAATTATGAACCATAGAAAAGTTGCAAATTTACTATACACTCACATAATTGCACCAATATTTCTGGACTTATACAAGAAAAACCAAATCCAATTCTGTGTTTATTACTTATTTTAATTTGTGTCACAAGTATATGTTTTTTTTTTCAAAACAACCCTAATAGAATATTAAAGCAGAAAAATATTCAATGAAATTATTTTTGATGTAACTTCCAATTAAAACCAAAAACTTGTGGTTCTGGGTGTGTTCATTGCTGCAGTGGGATGTTATTTTACACTGATTTTCTCGTTGATCAGATGCAGGTTATAAATATAGTGACATATTTTGCAATGTATTAAGCATGCTATATATACACATGTATACACACACACATATTTCCAAATCCAATATATATATATATATTAGATTTCCATGTCAAGGCTTATCAGATAAAGAAATTTTCACA
Organism: Lophiomys imhausi; assembly: GCA_907164525.1. NCBI lineage: Eukaryota > Metazoa > Chordata > Mammalia > Rodentia > Muridae > Lophiomys > Lophiomys imhausi. Next base: position 817,491 of record CAJQZJ010032464.1, read on the forward strand.
GGACTGGAGAGCTGGAAATCTAAGATCTGAGTGAAGTTTGTTTTCTGCTAAGGACTCTAGCCTTAAAGTGCTTCATTCCTATTTATGTGGTGCAATGGCAAAGGAGTGTCCTAAAATCTTGTTCATAAGATGACAGGATATTAATTCCACTGATTCCATCCACAGTACCACAGCATTCATATTTTAATTATTCCCCCATAAGCCACAATTTTCAGGACTATCTTCAAGAGTATCATATCTCTAACTTTATTCTACTGTTGTATTATAATATACATATCTTGCTGTATGTAAACTTAATCCCTACAATTGATAAGTTTTTCTATCACTGACAAACTACTAACTTCATCATTCAATGCTTTTGTTAATATCTTAACATGATTTCAATACTATACTTTTTGGAAGACAAGTTTTTCAATTGGTTTAACTTTCATAGACTCCACTAATATCCGCAGGAACATTTTTCCAACTTCTTCCAATAGTCTTGTTTCACACATTTTAAATAAATTCATATTGTTTTGTCATATTCTATATTCCATTTTTGGATTCTCCTAGATCCTTATGTAATTTATTTTTAATTTGCATTCAATAAGTTCACACATTGTGCTATAATGTTCTTTGGATTTTGACAAGAACATAATGTTATATATCCATGTTATGATATTAGTATAGTTTTACAATCTAACAAATCTCATTTTTTTCTGACATATTCAACACTCTTTTCAATCCTTGAATATTTACAGATATTTCACCATCTCTATATTTGTGATACTACAGAATGTCAAATAAGATGAAGCATACATGGTACAGCCCTACTGAACTGACATCTTTGCAATGTGCATTTAAAAATCATCTACATTTTTTGTCACTTAATTTTATGTTCTATTAAATTGAACATTTATGCATGAAATCCTTTAATAAACCTACTTACCAGAATTCATCATAATTAGTTCTAGATTTTAGTGATTATGAAATTTTATAAATAAAATTTTATGCAGATTTTTATAGAATATATTTGTAAAGAAATCTTACATGGAATCACTAAATTTTATGTTAAGTCAATAATTTTTTTCTATACAACACCGAAAACCTATCAAACTGAATATACTACTGGTATTCATATTAGCAACAATTGAGAATTTCTCATGTATCATATTCTTAGCACTAATTATAATATTCATTTATTTATATTTGCAAGAATGTTATTTTGTGCTTGAAAGAGCACACTCCCACTGAAGGATAATAGTAAGTATGATGCTTTAATGTTATTTGCAATGTTTTTTTATTTAGTTTGGTAACTATTCAAAATTTTCTCCTTTATATTGAACATACTTATTTCCTCATTTTTTTACATAAGATTTTTTTGTATATTTTAAAGTCTAGTAATTATATGCCATAAAACTTTTAAACATATTCTTCATCTAATATTTGTCCATATTGTTTAGAGGTTAAGCAAGTGTAAGAAAATCCTTTTAATACTTTTTATTCCAACTCATCAGTCTTCTTCATAGTTTATGTATGCATGTTTTATTCAAAATCTTTATGTCCAAGGCTTATAGATTTTACTTTATGTTCTTTTATATACATCTATAATTCATAAATTTTATATCATCTTTGTTCTATTTGAAACATTATTTTTCTTATATGTGGTTTTTAATTTTGTTTATTTATGTTTTAATTTATTTGTGACACTAAAGATCCACTCCACTGTTCATTCTTAACCAGTACTTTGTCAGAAAGCTACATCCCCAGCTACATTCATGTTTGAATTGAAAGATTATCATTATAGAAATTAGTGCCTATGTTTGTAGGAATCTAGATATGTTTTCCTCTCTATAATGTCTTCATGGCCTTTATCCTTGTTATTCAGCTTTTTTGATGACTCTTTTTGCTCCTATCTGTAAAATGGTTATTTGTTGTTTGGTTGGGAACAAACATACTGTAAATTGAAATTGGCTTGAAACATGGCACCTCAAAAATTTCATATGTTATAATTTGGAAACTTTACAAAGTCCACAGTTGTGTAGATTTTTCATATTCTATCTTACACATATGAAGTATCCAGATATTTTTATTTATATATTTTTAATTTAATTTCCAAATGTATGCTTTAATGATATAATCAATTTTAATTTAATTTGAAAACAAATTATAATTTTTGAAATTGTGATTGAGATTTTATTGTTGATAAAGCAAAGAGAAATTGCTATTGCATATTAACTGCACCCATGGAACTACAAGAAATAAGTAATTCCACACCAGCAAAATCCAAAGAAGGGAAACACACATGCACACACACACACCACCACCACCACCACCACAAATGTAAAACAACAGAAATCAATAATCATTGTTCATTGATATCCCTCAACACTAATGGACTCAAATTCTCAATAAAAAGATAAAGTCTAATAGAGTGGATGGAGAAACAGGATCCATAATTCTGCTACACACAAGAAACACAGTTCAGCAACAGTGATAGACACTACTTCAGAGTAAAGGTTTGGAAAAAAAAGGATTTTCCAAGCAAATGCAAAAGAAAGTCTAATAAGATAGACTTTCAACCAAAATTAATCAAAAGAAATAGGTATGGAACGTTCATATTCTTCAAGGGAAAAATCCTCTGTGTTGACAACTCAATTCTGAATATCTATGACCCAAATGCAAGGGCACACACATTCATAAAAGACACATTACTAAAGCTTAAATCACTCATTGAATGCCCGCATTAAGAGTGGGAGACTTTACTACCCCACTCTCACCAATAAACATATCATCCAGACATAAACTAAACAGAGAAATAATAAAACTAAGAGATGCTATTAATCAAATGAGCCTAACACATCCCTACAAAACATTTCACTCAAACACAAAAGTCTATACCTTCTCAACACCTCATGGAATCTTCTCCAAAATGGACCATATACTTGAACACAAAGGAAATATCAACACACACAATAAAATTGAAATAAACTTTTGTATCTTATCTAACCATCATGGATTAAAGCTGGATTTGAACAACAACAGAATCAAAAGAAAACCAACACAATTATGGAAATTGAAAACTCCCTACTCAATGACCACTTGGTCAAAAAAGAAATAGAAATTTCTAGAGTTAATTGAAAAAGAAGTCACAACATACCCAAATTAATGAGATACAATGGAAACAGTGCTAAGAGGAAAGTTCATGACACTAATTGCCTTCATAATGAAATTAGTAAGATCTCATACTAGTGATTTAAAAGCACACTTGAAAACCCTAGAACAAAGAGAAGCAAACGCACTCAAAAGGAATAGACTGGAAGAAATAATCAAACTCATGTTTGAAATCACTATATTAGAAACAAAGAGAACAATACAGAAAATCAAAGAAACCAAGAGTTAGTTCTTTGAGAAAATTAACAGGAAGAGAAACCCTTAGCCAATCTAACTAAAAGGAGAGAAAAAGAATATACAAATGAACAAAATCAGAAATGAAAAAGGGACATAAAAACAGACACAGAGGAAAGCCAAAGAATAATCATGTCTTACTTAAAAAACCTGAAGTCCACAAAATTGGAAAATCTAAAAGAAATGGATGATTATATTAATAGATACCACTTACAAAAGTCAAGCCGGGAATGGTGGCACACTTCTTATTCTCAGCACTAGGGAGGTAGAGGCAGGTAGATCTCTATGAGTGAAAAGCCAGCCTGGTCTACAAAGTGAGTCCAGGAAAGCCAGGGCTACACAGAGAAACCCTGTCTCAAAAAACAAAAACAAAACAGAAAAAGAAAAAGAAAACAAGACCAGATAAATATTTTAAATGACCTATGACATCTAAATAAATAGAAGCATTCATTAAAAATCTCCCACTTAAAATACACCCAGGGACAGAAGTTTAGTATAGAATTCTACCAGACATTCAAAGGAGGTAACTCTAATACTCCTGAAATTATTTCACAAAATTAAAACTGAAAGAACATTGCCCAATTTATTTTAAGAGGTAATATTCACCCTGATATGAAAAACACATAAGGATTCAACCAAGAAGGCAATTTCAGACTGATTTCCATTATGATCATTGACACAATAATAGTCAATGAAATACTCACAACTCAAATTCAGAAACACATTAAGAACTCCATCCACTATGATTAAGTGGGCTTCATCTGGGCTGGAGAGATGGCTCAGCCGTTAAAGGCTAGGCTCACAACCAGAAACAAAAGTAGGCTTCATCCTAGGGATACTGGAATGATTTAACATACAAAAATCCATCAATGTAATACACCTTATAAATAAACTGAAATAAAATACCACACGATCATATCATCTCATTAAATGGTGAAAAAGCCTTCAACAAAAATTGAACTATCTTTTATTTTTATGATGAAATAGTGTCTTGGAGAAATCATGGATACAAATGGCACACCTAAACACAATAAAGGCAAATACAACAAGCTGATAGTCAACATCAAATTAAATGGAGAGAAACTTGAAGCATTTCCTCTAAACCCAGGGACAAGACAAGGATGTCCACTTTCACCATATCTCTTCAACATAGTAGTTGAAGTTCTAGCTAAAGCAATAAACAACTAAAGGAGATCAAGGAGATACAACTGAGAAAGGAAGAAGTCAAGTATCACTGTTTGCATATGATATGATAGGGACTATAAAAATTCTATGGGAGGGCACTCTTACAGCTGATAAGCACATTCAGCAAAGTACCTGGATACAAAATTAACTAAAAAAAAAATCAGTAGCCCCATATACACAAACAATAATTGGGACAAAAAGTAATTAGGGAATAAATACGTTTCAGAATAGCCTCAAATAATATCCTATATCTTGGTGTAACTCTAACCAAGTATGTCAAAGTTCTGTATGACAAGAACTTCAAATTTTTTTCCAGGAAAAATTTTTTTTGGGGTTTTTCAACATTTATTTACCTCTTGAAGTTACATCTCATAGCCTCCTCCCTTCTCTCTCTTCCCTGCCTCACCCTCCTACCTTTCTCCTCTTCTCCCTCCTATCTGCTTTTTTCAAAATTTAAGCTGTATCTTTTTTCTACCAACATGTCTACTTTTAGTCCAATAAAAGGCTCCTTTTCTTATAAAAATAAATACAATACAAAACAAGAACACTTAGGCAACAATTATGAAAATTATAAGGTATACCACATATTCCCAATGTCCCGTCCATATGTATTTGGCAGCTAATAATAATATTCTATCATCTATCTATCTCAATGAGTTTAAAGTTCTATACCTAACTCAGTTTCCATCCTAACTTGCATTACAACTAAAAACAATTTTCTGAGACATAGAACTTCCTTTTAATTCCTAAACAATGTAAATCTTAACTGTGAGAGTATAACTATCTAGTCTTCAATCACAACAGAGACCTGGAAAGGATAAATATATCTGAATAAACAGGAAGTGCTGAATCTAATCATATCTTTTTATGTTGATATAAAACTAGGGATATATTTCACTACATTGGTATAGATTTTTGTATACTGATAAAAATTTAAGATTAACTCTTTTTAAGGTATTGTACCTACATAAGTATTAAAAATTCAATGTGAAGATTTGGCCTTCTGATAGCACACAAACCATTTAGGATAATTAAGAAAGGCAAACCACTAGTCATTCAAACTTCTCATTTTGTTGGGTACTAGTTTAATGTATCACAGAGGTTTTCAAAGTTAATCAGAAATCAAGTTGCTAAGAGACATGCAACATTTGCTTATTCAAATATACAGAGATAGATAGATGGTCTTCAAAAACCTCAAGAGATCTCTAGTATATGGCATTGAAAGATATTTTCTTAACTTTAGATTTTTTGATATTGAGACATGTCAGTTCTTGACAACACCCCACCCCATTCTACTCCAATTAGATGTTGAGCATTGTAGAATCTCCATTTGCAGATGGCTGCATTAGTGGCAAGCTAGCAAGAGTTCTGGGCATGAGAACTACAAATTTTTGAAGAAAGAAATTGACTAATATATTAGAAGATGGAAAGATCTCCCATAATAGATCAACAGGATTAACAGAGTAAAAATGGCCATCTTACCAAAAGCAATCTACAGATCTAAGGCATTTTCTATCAAAATTAAAGCACAATTATTTGCAGATCTTGAGAGAACAGTACTTAACCTTGTATACAAAAAAAGCAAAGCAAAAGAAAACAAAAACAACAACAACAACAACAACAACAACAACAAAAACAGGTTATCTTGCACTATCGAAAACTTCAAGAGGTATCATCATCCCTGTTGAAGCTGTACTACAGAGCAATAATACCAAAAACCACAAGGTATTGGCATAAATCAGACAAGCTGAACAATGGATTAAAATAAAAAACACAGAAATAAACCCACCCACCTACAGACACTTGATTTTTGACAAAGAAGCCAAAACCATAAAATGGAAAAAAGAAAACATCTTCAACTAATGGTGCTGGTCTAACTGGATGTATTAATGTAGAGACAGCAAACAGGCACATCTCCATCACCCTGAATAAAACTAAAGTCTATGTGGATCAGACCTCAACATAAAATTGAATGCACTAAATACAACAGAAAAGAAAGTGGAGAATAGCCTTGAATGCATGGGCACAGGAGATAACTTAATGAACAGAATACCAACAGCTCTGGGACTAAGATCAATAATTAATAAACAAGACCTCATGAAATTGAAAAGCTTATGTAAGCCAACCAGACACCCTCAAAAAGACAATACAACAGCCTAAAGAATGCAAAAAAAATGTTCACCAACCCCACATTCAACAGAGGGCTAATATCCAAAATAAAATAACCCAATTAAAATATGGGGTGCAGAGATAAACAGAGAGTTCTCAACCGAGGAATCTCTAATAATGAGAAACACTTAAAGAAATGTTCATTATCCTCAGTCATCAGGGAAATGGAAATAAAACTAACAATGAGATTCCATTTATACTTGTCAGAATGGCCAAGTTAAAAAACTCCAGTGACAGCACATACTCCCAAGGATGTGGAGCAAAGGGAACAGCACTACTACAATATTGGTGGAAATGCAAACTTGTACAACTGTTTTGAAAATCAATTTGATGCTTCCTAAAAATGTTGGTTCTACCTAAAGACTCAGCTGTACAGCACCTGGGCATATATCCAAAAAAATACTCTACCATACCACAAAGATACTTGGTCAGCCACGTTCATAGCAGCTTTCTTCATGACAGCCAGAGACTCGAAACATCTAGATTTCTCTCAACCGAAGAATGGATAACAAAAATGTGGCACATTTACAAAAAGGACTACTCGACTATTAAAAATAAAGACAGTATGAAATTTTCAGGGAAATGGATGGGATTAGAAAAGTTCATCCTGAATGAGGAAACCCAGACCCAGAAAGATACCCACAATATATGCTCACTTATCGGTGGATATTAGCAATAAAGTACCGGATAACCATGCTACAATTCACAGAAGACCAAAAGAAGCTAGGTGACAAGGAGTGCCCAAGGGGAGAATTCTTGTATCTCACTGAGTAGGGGAAATAGAGTGAACATTGCGGGTAGATGAAGGGAAAGAATGGGGAGGAGATGTTGGGGGAGCAGGGGAGACTAAATGAAAGGAGCAGAGGGAGAGAATACTGGCACTGGTGGGGACAGGCAATCTCTTAAAAGGAGTTAGAACCCTAGGATAATGGAAGCTCCTGGTATTTATTAGGGTGACCCCAGCTGGGACTCCCAGCAGTGAGGGATATGGAGCTTGAAATTATCATTTCTTTTGTGCAGAAAAGATTTCTAATGGAGGGACTGGGATACCAGCTTAGTTACAAAATCTTAGGCCCACAATTTCTCCTGCCAAAATGATGTGCAGGGGTAAAAATGGAGCAGAAATTGAAGGAAACGTCTACCAATGACTGGCACAGCTAAAGAATCATGTCATTAGAGAGAACTCACACTGACACTATAAATGATATTATGCTAAACTTCCAGAAAATGCCCGGTACAGCTGTAATCTTGACGGCTTTACTCAGGGTTATGTAACAGTTGTGCAGTTCTGTCTTCACTTGGGACTCTTAATAGCAGAAGCAGGAGCTTTATCTGACTCTGTTGCCTGTCTTTGTACCCCAATCCCCTAGCTGGACTACTTTGCCTATCCATGATGGAAGAGGAAGTGTCTATTCCTATTGCAACTTTATGTGTCAGGGAAGGTTGATATCAATGGGAGGCCTCCCTTTTTATGAGTTTTTCCTGAAGAGAGTGGGAAACTGGGAGGATGCCAGGAGGTGGGGGAGTGGGGGATGTGGTGGGAGGGCAGACTGGTTGGAAAGGAAGGAGGGAAGGCTATAGTCAGAATGTAAAGGAAACAAATTACTCAAAAATATATACTAGGAAGTCATAGTAATACAAATATGTTACTGACAGAAGCTCAGACATGTAGCTCAATAAAATACAATCAAAGACCTAAACATGAGAATAACTAATTTCAGCCATTTCTTTCTTCAAGGACTTGAAGTTCTTGTCATACAGGTCTTTCACTTGCTTGGTTAGAGTTACACCCAGGTATTTTATATTGTTTGTGGCTATTGTGAAGGGTATTGTTTCCCTAATTTCTTTCTCATCCCGTTATTTGTTGTATAAAGAAAGGTTTCGGACTTTTTTGAATTAATTTTGTATCCAGACACCTTGCTGAAGGTATTTATCAACTGTAAGAGTTCTCTGGTCGAATTTTTGGGGTGGCTTATGTGTACTATCATATCATCTGCAAATAGGGATAATTTGACTTCTTTGTTTCTGATGTTTATCCCCTTGATGTCCTTTAGTTGTCTTATACACCATGATCAAGTAGGCTTCATCCCAGGGATGCAGGGATGGTTCAACATACGAAAGTCTATCAACGCCATTCACCATATAAACAAGATGAAAGAAAAATCCACATGATAATCTCGCTAGATGCAGAAAAAGCATTTGACAAAAGCCAACACCCGTTCATGCTAAAAGTTCTGGAGAGAAGGTATTTATCAACTGTAAGAGTTCTCTGGTCGAATTTTTGGGGTCGCTTATGTATACTATCATATCGTCTGCAAATAGGGATAATTTGACCTCTTTGTTTCCAATTTGTATCCCCTTGATCTCCTTTAGCTGTCTTATTGCTCTAGCTAGGACTTCAAGTACTATGTTGAAGAGATATGGCAAAAGTGGACATCCTTGTCTTGTCCCTGCATTTAGAGGAAATGCTTCAAGTTTCTCTCCATTTAATTTGATGTTGGCTACTGGCTTGCTATATATCGCCTTTATTATTTCTAGGTACAGTCCTTGTATGCTTGTACTTTGCAGGACTTTTAGCATGAAGGGGTGTTGGATTTTGTCAAATGCTTTTTCAGCATCTAGAGAGATCATGTGGGGTTTTTTTTTCTTTCAACTTGTTTATATGGGGAATTATGTTGATGGATTTTCGTATGTCGAACCATCGCTGCATTCCTGGGATGAAGCCCACTTGATCATGGTGGATGATACTTTTGATGTGTTCTTGGATTCGGTTTGCCAGTATTCTATTAAGTATTTTTGCATATATGTTCATGAGGGAGATTGGTCTGAAGTTCTCTTTCTTTGTTGGGTCTTTGTATGGTTTAGGAATCAGGGTGACTGTGGCCTCATGGTAGGAGTTTGGCAGTGTTCCTTCTGATTCTATTTTGTGGAAGAGTTTGAAGAATATTGGTATTAGCTCTTCTATTTAATATTTAAAAAGAGTGCAAGAAACATAATATACAGAAAAAACTTCAACAAACATAGGTGGAGAATCTGCATGTCAAAAATAAGAAGCAGGAATTGTATCTGTATCTATCACCTTCTCTGAATGCTAACTGAAATAGATTAGATCCATAAATGTGAAACACTGAAACTGCCACAAGAAAACATAGACAGTACCCTGTATGATCGTGGCATGCTAAAGGACTTTCTGATATGATTCCATTTGTTCAAGAATTAAAAACCAATAATACACATAAATCTGGGTATAAATATGATATATAAATAAATATAATTAAAATATGTGTATTTAAATGAAATTTTAACATTTGAGATGACAATGTTCCTAGCCCCAAGTACCAAAGACTATCAAATAACACCCTGACATCAGGAATAAAAAAAAAAAACAAACCTCTCTTTTGAATTGCTGTTTAGGTTTTCCAAAAGACTCACAAAACAAACAGGCTATTGCTATTTGCCTTGTTTGACTCTTTGAACTGGAATACAAGTCCTCATTTTGTAAGCCATCATACACTTTAGACACTGGACCCAGAACTGGAACACTGAGCTGGAATTGACCTAAATCTTTCCTCCATGAGGACTAGATTATATGATACCCAATGTTGCCATGCAAGCCTACCAAGGAGGGAAGCAACCAAAAGTTTTGCTCAGCTATGATACACGTGAATCACCTCAATGACCAGCATGACATAATGTTGATGGTGTTGTAGTGGCACATATACTTTTTGCAGTAACCAACATCTCTCTAAAGCACTAAGAGATGTTCAACAGGAGAGACATTATATCTGATATGGGAAATTTGGCTAAAAACCCAGGTCTAGTGAAATCTTTTATCTTTGAAGAGGACCTACAATCACCACATTCCCAAATGAACATAATCCATAACCACATGATAGTTAATTGTCCTCATATTCACACATGAACATAGGCCTCACAACTCATCACAAAATTTTCTATTTGTAAGAGATGAAAACCATAACCAATTTTAATGTGGAGTTGTGAAACCAGGTTCCAAGAAATACATCTAAAAAAACACTCCTGCATCTAAGGGAAAGAGAACATTGTAAAAGAAGGAGTGGAAAGATTGTAAGAGTCAGAGGAACAGAGCTTGCTGTCTGACTATGTCTCTTAGTAATATCAGAAGTTATATCAATAAAATATCTTCAGCATGACTTTCTAAACATTAATTGCACTGTAAAAGAACAATAGACAAACTAAAGGGGACAGAGTAAACCTAATACGCCCCACCACTACATAAAGAACTACAGGTAGTTGAGGAATGCTGAGAGAAGAAAAACTATCTTCCCCAGGGAAGAAAACATTAACTGCCCTTAGGATAGCAAATGGTCATCCCTGGAAATATGCACACAATAACAATATACAGATTAAGCTGGTATATTTAGGAATATATGTATGTATATATACATATATTCATTATATATTTACAATCCTAGTCATATGTATAATCTGATATATTTATTCCTGAAAATACATTCCTAAATATGACCAACTCAATCTGCATACTGTTATTGTGTGTGTGTGTGTATGTGTGTGTGTATATATATTCAACACACAACATATATTTGTATGTGTATATATATATATATGTATATAATGACAATTTCTGAAAAATTAGCCATGTATCTGAAAAAGAACACGGAGCAGTATATCGAAAGTTTTGGAGAGTGGTGAAGTAAAAGAGAAATAGTATAATTATCTCATAATTTCAAAATAAAATAAGAACAAGAACTTCTAATATGCTGAAAAACAGGTAGGGGATGTTTGTATTGCTTCTACCTCTTATAGTAGAAGTGTTTTTATTTCCAACATCAGTTATGAAGTAATTCAAATTTTTGTTTTATTAACATATTCTCTATTTTGTTAAGGATTTTTTTGTTTGTTTAAAGTCTTTTGAGAATGTTCTTTTAATGTTTATTTATTACTTCAAGTTACCAGAATGGTTTTAATAAAAGAAAACTAAAAGCTGTCAAATCATTTTTGCCGATTTGTCAACACAGTTGGTTGTATACTTGGATGTACTGCAATGAATACTTCACAATGTTAGACTGTGGAACACATTCTATTTGGTTTTAATATGTTAATTCTTTTATGTAGTGCTTACATTCTCTAATATCTAATTAAATGATTGCTAGTTAATGCTCATCATATAAATTCAGTTAGATACTTTATTTTTTATAGTTTTTATTTGTATAATTTTTGTTTCAAATTAATATTACTTGTATAATTATTGTTTTGTAATTATGTCTAAGTAAATGAGTCTCATTTATTTCTAATATCTAGAAAAGACAGGAGAAATTTAACATTATGAATTCCCTTCTAAGATTTTTTTCTATATTTTCAAAATATTAGGGTATAATTTATTTCAGTTCAGAACTTAAAAAAAACTTTTTGAGAAGTTTAGATTCATTCACTATTTGAAAAGTTACTTAATACAACTAATTTAAACTTCTTTGTGTGTTATTCAATCATGATCTAATTCTGATATACTTATTTTAGACATATGAATGTTTATATTTTGATGAAAGATTATTATGTCTTGAAGAATTTTCATGTGGACTTCTATAGATTGTATATGCTGCTATATTTGGATTAATTAATCTAATATTAATCATGTTAAGTGATGGGCATTTGGATAAATTCCAATTAATTAAATTAATTGAGTTAATACAAGGAAACGATATGAAAGTAGGTGGGAAATGAGAGGATATGAGTAAAGGGAAATATGTAACTTGAAATAAGTGAAATTTTATGTTAAAAATGAAAAGGCTCTAATTGAGAACATTTAAATGCAAGATATGAAATATATATAGTATTTAAATAATTCAATGATTGTGCACAAAAACAAAAAAGTAATATTCCATAATGTTTATATCTTTGATAGTCGTGTGTCTGTTGTTGTTTTTCTGTTTCAGTAAACACATACAAGGTGCTGTACCTCTGAGTGTATATCTTGATAACAGTATATAAAGATTCCTTTCTGGATTAATTCTAAAGCTATATGGACTTTCTATATTCTTGGTTAAGAAAAACAGAAATAGACAGAGGCATTATACTCTTTTTACCCACTTCATTCTTTGTTCTGGCATCTTAAGCCATACTGTGCTCTTCCATTTATAAATTATATCAAATCCCATTGAAAATTTTGTGTTTCTTAAGATTCAGCATTTTATTTTTATATATACCTTGTCTATTTTTCTGACTTACACCAGAGAACTTACCCTTTCACCCTTAGAATAATGACTGCTTAATTGTTCGCTGTTCCGGTATCTCAATCCTTCCAATGCACATTACACACTTTAATCACATATTTCAAATATGCTAGCATCTTATTTCTGAGGTAAATTCTATGAACTTTATTGTTCAAGTACTTAGAAAGCTCATTCTACAGTAAGGCATAATTTCACAAGACATGCCTGACTTGTCTATGCTAAGTGTCTCTGTTACAAAAAGACATTCTTATATTTTTGGTTGTGAGCCTACCCTTTAATGAGCCATCACTCCAGCCCCCAAAAAACATTCTTAAGTAAAGTATTTTTTATCATAATTTAGCTTTGATTGCATTCATTAAGCAAGATAGTAGTAATAATAGCCTGTTCAACTATTAGGAGGAAGACATATTATGTTCATGTTTTAATTGCTTTCCAAATTACATCTAAGTAAAGTAATGTAATATGGAATATTAAGCAACTGAAAAACAAGATCACAAATTCTTTGTTTTCTTTCTAATAAAGTAATTTTATTTACGTATATATTCACAGAGCAGTATCTTAAAAGTAATGTTTCCTTTAAAATGTTAAAATTTGACAATAAAACCAGTAACACTGAGTGTATTAAAAACATGAGAAATATATAGGTTCATGTTTGTTTTTTGGGATGATTATGTTAAAAATATGTAAAAAAAAATGAACTATAAAATCTGTTTGTGTTCCAGATTTTCTAAATTATGAACCCTTAATGATGAATGCTTTATGATATATTTTCAAATTAAACTAAATAACTAGCACTATACAAATTTATGATAGTCGATCTGTTTTCTTTCAAAATAATTTAAAACCTTTAAATTCAGAATCCATCAGCATACCATATGGCATGCCCTCATTCATTCTTTCATGGGGAAATAGCTTATCATTTATTTATCTTTCCCTCTGGTGACATTCCTTTATTAATATTCACAAGTAATTTCCTTTCTAGTTTATAGATACCAAGCTTTATAATGGAGAGAAACAGGTAAGATGAGCAAATATTAATAACACACTTCTCAGGATTTTTATATATTAGTACTTTTACATATGTTTCCATAATATGACTTTCTCAAATATTTAAATTATATTGACTATTAAAGAGGCCCATTATATACCAAATAATGTTTGGTTGAAACAAGTTAATTTGTAGTGACATTGCCAAATAAATATTCAGGTAATTATGAATGAAGTCCTATATACCAATCCCATATACATATTCTATTTTTTCTTTTATGGTAATAATGTATAATTGTAAGAATGGAAAGATGAAATTTTACATGTGATTTTTTTTCTGCCTTAATTTTAAAACAAGAAATATATTGTAACCTCCATTAAGTAAATAGAATAAAAGTTTGTAATCATTAAGTATAGTCATTACCTGAATCTTTGATTTTATAATGGAGATTATAAGTAATAACACTTAAAATGAAAGCTGTTTAGCTTCATCAAAATAATACATAATTTATCTTCTCGGGAGCAACACATTATTCTCAAAGCAGTACTCTATATTGTCCAGTCATGATATCTAAAATTTTACCAGAAACCCATTAAGGACTATTGGCTGAATTTGTTCCCAACATATTATTTTTAAAATCTGAGGTCTTCTAAAACCCAGTCACTCACACCCTCAGAGTAGGCTCACCCACAACCCTCACATCAAGGGCCAGCCTTAGTGTGCTTCTCAGGCAAGTTGTGGGGCCTGTTCTCCTAGGTACTGTAACAAGTGAGGGGCAAGGACAATTTTCCTGCTTTTCTGACCCCATCAGGGCAAGATCTCCTGTCTACCACTGGTGGTGAAGGCAAAAGGTAGGCAAAGGGGTCTCTTCCGTGCCAACACCACCGTGAAAGCACAAAAGGCAGGGATGACTCTTCTACACTCACACTCCTGAAGCTGACTCAACCACATTCCCCACATCTAGGGCCAGCTGTACTATCCTGCCCAGGTGAGGTGCAGTGACTGCTCTCCTGAGTGCTGTAGCATGTGAGGGGTAGGGACAGCTCTCTACTTTCATGTAAAGTTTTGTATTTATCTCTCTTTCTATCTATCTGTGTATTTATGTAACAATCTTTGTGTCTATGAATCTATGTATCTATCTATTATCTATTTATCTATCATCTATATATCTACCTATAACCTATCATTTATCTATATAAATCATCTATCTATCTATCATCTATCAGTATCTATTTACATATTTATCTAGCCATCTTTTTGTTTATTGGTGAAGATGAAGCAGAGTAAGAATTGCTTGTTTTCACAACTTGTTCAGCTTGACAGTCACATCATTTCATCTGTTTCAAACCATGCCTTCTATCTAAGCTTTATTGAGATTCAAGATTTTTTAAGAGAAACACAATTAATAAATGATTTGCATATTCATGATAAAAGGAAGAAAGTCACAGAAGAATAGAACAGACTATTAAAAGAATACACAATATAATGAAAATTTAATGAAGTATTACTAATTAGAAATCTATAAATTAATCCATTTAATTTCCTTACTCATTTCTTCCCAGTATTAAAGCCATGATTTAAAATATTCTTATGCATTTTTGTTGTGGTTTCCATTCAGTAGCCTCCACCCTGCAAAGATATGTATATACATTTAATTGTAGCGTTTATTATTTGAATTTATTATGAAATTATCAAAGTTTAAACCAACGTCTACAACAGAACACATTCTCTATGGAGCTGTGGGTTCTGTGTTTAGAAAAGCATAATTTCATTGTTTCTGATGGATGAGTAGTATTCCATTGTACAGATGTACCACAGTTTGTTTTTCTTTTTGTTTTGTTTTGTTTTTTTTTTTTTTATCCATTATTCGGTTCAAGGACATCTGGGTTGTTTCCAGTTTCTAGCTATTACAAATAAGGCTGCTATAAACATAGATGAGGAAACGTCCTTGTGGTTTGGTGAGGAATCATTTGGATGTATATCCAGAAGTGGTATGGCTGGGTCCTGTGGTAGAGCTATTCCAAGTTTTCTAAGATATCTCCAGACTGATTTCCATAGTGGTTGTACAAGCTTGCACTTCCACCACCAATGGTGGAGTGTTCCCCTCTCTCCACAATCTCATCAGCATGAGCTGTCATTTGAGTTTTTAAGCCATTCTGACAGGTGTGAGATGGAATCTCAGAGTCATCTTGAGTTGCATTTCTCTGATGATTAAGGATCCTGAACATTTCTTCAAGTGTCTCTCAGCCATTAGGGATTCTTCCTTTGTGAATTCACTGTTTAGCTCTGTTCCCCATTTTTTATTGGATTATATGGTTTCTTTTTCTTGGCATTTAATTTATTGAGTTCTTGGTAATTTTTGGATATTAGCCCTATGTCAGATGTGGGGTTGGTGAAGGTCTTTTTCTCAGTCTGTAGCCTGCTGTTTTGTTTTGTTTGAATGGCAGTGCCTTTTGCCTTACCGAAGCTTTTCAGTTTCATGAGGTCCAATTTAATGATTGTTGGTCTCAGATCCTGAGCTGTTGGTGTTCTCTTCAGGAAGTTGTCACCTGGGTCAATGAGTTTGAGCATTTTTCCCACTTTCTCTTCTAGTAGATTTAGTGTGTCAGGCCTTATGTTAAGGTCTTTGATCCACTTGGACTTAAGTTTTGTACAAGGTGATAAGTATGTGTCTAATTTCATTCTTTTACATGTCGAAATCCAGTTAAACCAGCACCATTTGTTGAAGATGCTGTCCTTTTTCCGATTTTGTACAATTTTGGGTCCATTGTCAAAAATTAAGTGACCATAGGTGTGTGGCTTCATTTCTAGGTCCCCAATTCAATTCCACAGCCATCAGAAACAACGAAATAATGCAATTTGCAGCCAAACAGATGGAACTAGAGAAGCTCATCCTGAGTGAGCTAACCCAACCCAGAAGGATGCACATGGCATCTATTAGCTTATAGTTGGATTTTAGCCATATAGTACAGGATAACTATACTACAACCAATGAATCAAAGGGAACAGGAAAATAGACTTTGTTACCTGTCAGTGAGACACTTGCCCTAGTAGTGCTACCTTGTAGGATCCCAGTGTATGAGGAGGCTCTTGGTCCTCATATGACTGATGAACTGGGGTGGAGACTGATATGTAGGGACATTCCACTCTGGAGGAGTGGGATGGAAGGGATGGGGGTAGAGGGTGGGAGGGCAGGACTGGGAGGGGTTGAAAGAGGGTACTGTGATGGAGATGTAACCTGAAGTAACAAATAACATTAAAAAATGAAAAAAAAATAGAAAAGCACAATTTCTTCAGGCCTTTGTGAAGTTAGTATCTTCCATAAAGTTACACTCTCTTATGAACCTCTTTTACAACTACTTAATGATTGATAAATGAATACACCATCCCCATTACATAAAAACAATATTATGATAATAAGAATGTTATCAATAACTTGCCCTTTAAATATATGCTGCTCCCTGAAACTAACATGAAATGACTCAAGAACTTGCTTTGTATGCTTTGCGTTAATTAACTATACCAAAGTTATGTACTTTATCTGTTTTTTGTTTTTCATGACAGGGTTTCACTGTGTATCCTTGTCCTGAACTCACTTTATAGATCAGGATTGCCTTGAACTCCCAGAGATCCACCTGCCTCTGCCTATGGAGTGACAGGATTAAAGTCATGCCCCACCATGCCTGGCAGTTATATACTTTCTAAACACGTATATTGGTCATTTTTATGCAAATTTTGGTTTAGCATTTATTGTATGCAAATATGTAGATTATTCCAAAATACTGATGTATTTATATAATTTAATTTCTGAGAGAGAGGACATAAACTAAATGTGTTAGATGTAGTGCCAGTCTATCTTACAAGAGACCCAGCATTCATATGTGATAAATTTCTTCTGAATTGTTTTAATTGCATTAAGATTACTTCTATTTCTGATTCTTATTTTTGATTAAAGAAGAAAACTATTGTAATGTCATCAATGGTTGCCTTGAATATTTTGTGGGATATAATCTACTAGTGAGCTTCCTGTGTTGATAAGATTGATTTGCATACTAAAAGTATACAATATCTGGTCCTGCTACTTTGTAATTTGTCTAGCTGTATATTTTCCACTTCTTCAAATCGACTATCATTCTCCTATAGTTTTCTGGTTCAGAAGTTAATACTATCACAATGACACATATCAAATTTTCTCTGCTTGATCATGACATTTGGTTCAATGAAAGCTAGAAGGCTACACAAGAATGTTATTAGAGTTAATATTCCATCTGATGATTCTTTTCAGTTTGCCATGTTGTCAAAGTTCCAAGATATCATTTATTTTCCTGGTAGTGAGAAAACACAGGACCAAATCAACTTAAAGAAGAAAGTGTTCATTTTGACTCACAGTTTGAAGTTGTAGGCCTCTGTGGGAGAGAAGCAACAGTGGTAGGATCTTAAATAGCCGGTCACATTGTTTTGACAGCCAAGAAGCAGAAATAAGTGCTTTAGCTCATCAGCTTGCCTAGTGTTATTCACTGGGACTCCAGCCAATAGGATGTTGATCTCAAGATTCAGGGTCTATTTTCCCTTGCCCAATATTCTAATATAGAAAATCTCTAGCAGACACAACCATGTGATTCTTAACCACATCTCAGTAAAAATTTAGATTGATATCACAAGTCTATCCCTTGTCAACTTGACATCTCTCAGATTACTTCAAATCATTATATTCTTTTTATTCTTACCATTTTCTTTATTTTTATTTGTTTCAGAATTTATTTATTTCTTCAAGTTACATCTTAATCACAGCTCCTCCCTCCTCCCCATCTTGGTCCTACCCTCCTACCTTCTTGGCCCTCTCCCTTCTATCCACTTTTTTTTAAATTTTAATTTAAGGTATATATATTTCTCCCTAACAGCTCCCACTTTTAGTCCAAAGAAAGGCTATTTTTCTTTAATATATATATATATATATATATATATAATAAATATAATACAAGCTAATAAGAACAATTAGGCAACAATTATGAAAATTATAAGGTATAGCATACATTCCAAATGTCCAGTCCATATGTATTTGGCAACTGATCATAATGTTCTATTACCTATCTCTCTTGATGTGTTTAAAGTTCTACCTCTAGCTCAGTTTCATCCTAACTTGCATTACCAACTTAAAAACATTTTCTTAGACCTATAACATCCTTTATTTTACTTTTTAATATTTATTTATTACTTCAATTTACATCTCCATCACAGTCCCCTCCTTCCAAACCTCATGGGTCCACATTTTCATTCTCCCACCCTCTCCCCCTCCTGACCTATCCTACTCTTCTGGAGTGGGGCGCCCTACATATTATCATCCCCCTTGAGTTAAGCAGCCATATGAGGGCTAAGAGCTTCCTCTTGCACTGGGGCCTACATGGCAGCTCCACTAAGGCAAAGTGTCCCACTAGCAAGTAACAAAGTCTATGTTCCTGTTCCTTTCAGTCTGTTGGTTGTAGGATAGTTATCCTGTACTATAAGGCTAGCATTAAGTAATAAGCGAGTAGATGCCATGTGCATCTTTCTGGGTCTGGGTTAACTCACTCAGGATGAGCTTCTCTAGTTCCATCCATTTGGCTGCAAATTGCATGATTTCTTTGTTTCTGGTGGCTGCGTAGTATTCCATTGTGTAAATGTACCACAGCATTTTTAGTTATTCTTCAGTTGAGGGACATAAGGGTTGTTTCCAGTTTCTAACTATTGCAAATTAAGCTGCTATGAACATCATTAAGAAGATGTCCTTGTGGACTGGTGAGGAATTGTTTGGATGTATAACCATGAGTGGTATGGCTGGGACTGCAGATAGATCTATTCCAAGTTTTCTAAGTTATCACCAGACTGATTTTCCTAGTGGTTGTACAAGTTTTCTCTACTACCAGCAGTGGAGGAGTGTTTCCCTTTGTCCTCAATCTCAATAGCATGTGCTGTCATTTGAGCTCTTTATCTTAGCCATTCTGACAGGTGTGAAATGGAATCTCAGAGTCCTGTTGAGTTGCATTTCTCTGATGATTAAGGATGTTGAGCATTTCTTCAAGTGTCTCTTGGCCATTAGAGATTCCTCTTTTGTGAATTCTCAGTTTAGGTCTGTAATCCATTTTTTATTGGGTTGTTTGTTTTATTGGTGTTTAATCTCTTTAGTTCTTTATAAATTATGGATATAAGCCCTCAGTTGAATGTGGGGTTGGTAAAGATCTTTTCCCATTCTGTAGGTTACCATTTTGTTCTACTGATAGAGTCCTTTGTCATACAGAAGCTTTTCAGTTTCGTGAGGTCCCATTTATTGATTTTTGGTCTTAGAGACCGAGCTATTGTTGTTCTGTTCAGGAAGTTTCCCCTGTTGCAATGAGTTGAAGTTTTCCTCATTTTCCCTTCTATTGGATTTAGTGTGCCCTGTTTTATGTTAAGGTCTTTGAACCACTTGGACTTAAGTTTTGTGCAATGTGATAAATATAGGTCTATTTGCATTTTTTTTACATGTTCACATGCAGTTAGACTGGCACCATTTGTTTAAGATGCTGTTCTTTTTCCATTGTAGGTTTTGGCTTCCTAGAGAGAGCAGGCATGCAAGGACCATGCCTAGAAATAATGAAGGCAATATACAGGAAGCCAGTTGCCAACATCAAATAAAATTGAGAGAAATTTAAAGAATTTTCCCTAAAATCAGGGACAATGCAAGGATGCTTTTACTACCCATATCTCTTCCACATAGTACTTGAAGTTCTTGCTGGAACAATAAGACAACGAAAGGAGATCAGGGGGATACAAATAGAAGAGGAAGAATTAAAAGTATCCTTATTTGCAGATATGATAGTATACATAAATGACCCCAAAAAATTTCCCCAGAGAACTCCTACAACTGATAAACACCTTTCTGCAAGGTGGCTGGATACAAAATTAATTCAAAACAATCAGCAATTCTTCCTTATACAAATGATAAATGGGCCGATAAAGAAATCAGGGAAACAATACCCTTCACAATAGGAACAAACAATATAAAATACCTCAGGTAACTCTAACCAAGCAAGTAAAGGACCTGTATGACAAGAACTTCAAGTCCTTGAAGAAAGAAATTGAAGAGGACATCAGAAGATGGAAAGATCTCCCATGCTCATGAATAGGTAGAATGAATATAATAAAAATGGCCATCCTATCAAATGCAATATACAGATTCAATGCAATTCCTATCAAAACACCAACACAAGTTTTTACAGACCTTAAAAGAACAATTCTCAACTTCATATGGAATAACAAAAAAAAACAGAGGTTAGCTAAATCATCCTGTATAATCAATAATAATAATAATAATAATAATAATAACATCTGGAGGTATCCCCATCACAGATTTCAAGCTATGCTACAGAGCAATAGTAATAAAAACAGTATAGTACTGGTAGAGAAACAAACCAGTGGATCAATGGAATCAAACTGAATATCCAGAAATAAACTCACACACCTATGGTCACTTAGAACATCCTCTTACTTCCTAAACAATTTAAAACTTATCTGTGAGACTATAATTGTCTACTTTTCAACCACATTAGAGACATGAGAAGGATAAGTATATTTGAATAAACAGGAAGTACAAAGCAAGCAGTTTCCAAATGTTTGTCAGAGATACTGGACCAAAAGGCTGACATCATTATATTCTACATCTTGTTTCTATTGAATCATCACCATCTATCAATATGAACAATATTGAAAAGAAAACAAAGTGTCTCCTAGTTGTAATAGCTTCACCTCTGCTCTATAGTCAAAGATGTCTTTTAAGACAGCACAAAAACTCATTTATGAACTCCCCACTCACACCCAGAAAAAATTCACATTACCAACCCACAGTGGGAAAAAATAAAGATCTCCAGTCCAAAAAACAAACAAACAAAAAGATTAATCAGTGGATAGCAAAGAAAGGTCAGAAATGCTGAGCTGAGGAAACATGAAACCTTGTAGCCATATGTCTTATATTTGGGGTTTTTAAATGATATATCTCAGCTCCAAAAGGCTTGGCAAAACTTCTAGCTCTGCTGCTTTCAGTACACATTCTTTCTTGCACTTTCTCCACTTTGTGCCTGTAGCTTTCCTCAGTGGATGTTCTGTGATTTGTCCTTGTCATTACCTTTGTGTCTTGACTGTTTCACTTCTGCAAATTCACAGTCAATCTTTGCAGGGACTCCAATGTTGACACATATTGATTGATTTAATAGTTTCTGGGGACCTGTTGCATATGACGCCATTAATCCCTTAATCCAATTATATTTCGTGCCTGCCAAAATATGACTGGTGCTCATGATCTGGGCTGTTTCCATATTCCTTTCCTCTGAAGAATGTACAATGACCTATGCTAATTTCCATAGAGCTATGAGACTTTGTTTAAGGCATGATAACAGCATGGTGCATAATACACTTTAAGAGAACATTAAGCCACAAGAGTAAAGATACAAAATAAAAGCAATTATTATTTGGGGTTCCCTTTTATAAGGTTAAAGATAAGAAGGATTTTGATTACTAGGATTATATCTCCAGGCCTACAGTTTTTGTTTGCTTGTTTTTTTTTTTTTAATTTACAGATTAGTCACAACCACATAAAAAAGAAAAGAAAGAATATTCAAGCAACATTTATTTCACAAATGTCAATTTTTAAATGAAACATGATTCAAACATCTTTGAGTAGTTTTAGTGGAAATTGGGAGATACTTGAATATTATGCAAGTGTAGAATAAAAGATGAAGTCAAATGTTGGGGTATAATTTATCTTAACATAGTAAATTTTAAAAACATGGTCACTGATAGAGCTCAGTTCCAGTGTTCTTATTACCATAATCCAGATCCCATGTACACTCTTCATTACTGCAAACAAGCACTTTTAGAAAAATATGGTGGGTGACAGAGGCCTCAACCTCCAGTATTCTGGAGTGTGATTTCACATGATCACACAGTAGAGTTCAGCCTTAGCTACTGAGTGAAAGACATATCCAAGAAAACTTACATACTTTCAAGTTTAGGTAAATACTTCTGAGTCTGTAGTTACTAATCCTTCAGGTGCTTTTGATGTTGTGTAAATAACTCCTACCATGCAGGAAATGATTGGACTACAATTTCTAGAAAGACAATTAGATCTGCCTTTCAGGTTATTGTAGTACAGTTGATGTAAAAAGCCCTTAGCTTTTTACTGAAAGATAGGCTTATGGTAAATCAGTGCAGGTGCACTATCAGCCATCACTTTATTTCCTGAGGAATCAGCTTACTTCCTCCCGTGTTCTGTTAAATGACCTTAGAATCATTTTTTTTTTCTTCTTGAGCTGGTTTCTGTCTGTTCCCCAGAGTAAAAGTTGTTTATGTAGCATGTGTAGCTCTCACTGGATTCTAGTTAAAATATGAGAACTTTACTATTGCCTTTCTCCCACTAGTGCAGGATGTGTATCATTTCCTTTGAGGTTCATGTAATGACACAGTCAATGTTTGCTGTCAGCTCCTCTAGGCAATTGATTGCAGTTTCCAGATTATTAACTTTCTCTGCTAATTTGTCCAATTTAAATTTCACACCTTTATGCCCCTTTTGCATACTATCTATCTTTTTGTCAATTTTCATTAGTAGGGCATAAGTGAAAAAACCATTAGAGAAAGGTCTATGAGTTTTGGTTGTATCACCCACAGAACATTTGAGTATTGGCTTCAGAAAGTAATTTAGTGCAGTATTCATACTGATAATATTTCTAGATTCATTGATCTTATTCTGACCATTAAACGGCCTTCTAAGTAAAAGAAGAATGTCAAATACCTTTCTGGGAGACAAATCATCTTTCAACTAGATGACTTGACCCAGTATGTTTGTAGTCAATTTCATTACGTCTTATCAAGTTTACATTGTTTAAAAAAAAAAAACAAAACAAAACTATGATTTTTCTTTGAAAACATACTAAAGTGATCAGTTTAATTGGCTATACTATTGTATGTTTGTTATCATTTTCTATATATATATATATATATAGTGTATATGTGAAGGTGTGTGTATGTGAATGTATGTGTGCAAGTATGTGTTTGTGTGTGTGTGTTTATGCATGTGTGTGTGCAAGTATGTGTTTCTGTGTGTGTATGTATGTGTGTGCATCACAGTCTATGCAGGAAAGTAAGAAGACAACTTATGGAAGTCAGTTCAATGCTTCCACTGTGTTGAACATGATAATAAAACTCTATTTTTCAGGCTTTCCCTTATACACTGAGACATCTGGTTGGCCCTTATTACCTGATTTTTCATGTCAAATTCAAACATGATGATATATTTGAGAATATTGATGGAAATATTGTGGTAGAAGATAAAAATTGTTGCATAAAATTAAAACCACTTGTAATTTTTGATTACTAGATACATATCAAAATATAATTACTCAAATAATAGTGTACTATTTTAAAGGAGATTTCAGTAGATAAGGGTTAAAGAAAATAATTGAAACTTAATGCAATCATAAAATTTTTCTTGAAAGCAGAAAAAATATTCATACGAAACTTTCACACATACTATGATTTATCAGTGATAAATTTCAAATGTTAAAAATAGATAACATGTATAATATTCATGCTTTGTCATCTGAAATATAACAATTATCTTTAGGAAATAAGTTAATCAAATATATCTCTGTGTCTGATTGCTATAATATTACCTTATATTAAGAAAGGGGCTGGAGAGATGGCTCAGACGTTAAAAGTACTGACTACTCTTCCAGAGGTCCTGAGTTCAATTCCCAGCAACCACATGTTGGCTTACAACTATCCTTATTGAAATCTGGTGCCCTCTTCTGGCCTGCAGATATACCTGCAGACAGAACACTGTATACATAATAAATAAATTTAAAAAGAAAGAAGAAAGTGACTATAGAAAAAAATAAAGGTTGTTTTATAAATATTTGTTTTAAAGTATAGCTAGTATTGACAATAGTTTTAATTTGTTTTTCTAAGGACAGATTTCAACGCTGAGTTATCATCCTTCAAAATTTTGAACAGTACTATTTAAAGCTATAGTAATATACAGGTATTTGTCAACATAAATTAATCAACTGAAATTGAAAATACACCAAATCCACTTATTTTATTAATTTAGGCCTACTGTTACTTTGAACAATTGAGACGTTTTGAGCTAACAACTATAAAATTCCAAGTTGAGATGAAGATAATTGCTTAATACAAAATATTAAGTTTTGACTTCATTTGATTGCGGCTTTATCCACAGATGTTGGAAGCAAAAACCAGGAGCATATTGTTCTTTACTTTTTCATAAATGCTCAACAGTTTCATATGGTCATTGAATTTCTTGCTCCTCAGAAGAGATGAGTCAGAAATATCAAACAAACTTATCTTCTTTGGGTCTTTAACCAGCTCCTGTCATGTGTTTTCAGTGCTCATCACACACCCAGAGAAGTCTGAAGCAACTGTAGTTCTTATGGAGTTGAAGATCTACAATCCATTACCTGCAGGTCTCTTACATAAATTTACCCTAACAAATCTGTTTCTCTACAAACACTTTAGATACCACATTTTCTTACTCAATGTTCTCTCTAAGAACAAAATTGATAGAATACATTCATATCAAAAAGAAGATTTATTAATTATTGGTTCATTGAATATGATTTGGTGGACCAGTAGTAGCTCTCTTCACAGTGGAGAAGCTTAGAGTTAGTAACTGTTCAATCTGTGAGAAAGATGCTTCAGGATTCCTTATCGGACTCTAAGGCCTGATGGTTTCCTAAAGAACCACTAGAGTTCATTTAGGGTATTCTTTCCATGTCAAATAACCTAATCAAGAAAATTTGTCAAAGTTATATCCAGGGGCTTGCCTCTTAGCTGATTGAGATGTGGTGAAATATGGGACAGAGCAGGAGGAGAAATATTTAAAGTGGTGTTCACTGCAGAGCTCCAGCACAAGTAGACAATCCAAAGTTTTCCAAAACTGACATAGAAGGTAATTTTCTTTCCAGTATCCATAGCTATCAAAAGCTAAACTCAAACTCTCATCATGACTGGCTGCCCAAAATTAACTTCAGCCTTCTGTAGTTAAGTCATTCATGATGTGTTTTAGTATAGAAATCTGCCTCTCTTCTGGTGAGTGAGTGTTTAAATCTGTTTCTTACTACCCCAGTTTGCCATGTAATTGACCAGCTGTATTTGTCAATATTGTGATTGACCAGGTTGTGGTCAATTCACTATTGATGTTCAACTGGAGTATCATAAATAGTTCAAATGCAATTAGAAATAAATATTCAGGAAGAAACCTATTGTATAATTAAAGATTCTCATAGCCAATCTTCAGGAGTCTAGGGCAGATGGTCAGATACCTAGTTAAGGACAAAGTGGGGGATGGATACATGGTAAACACACAATATATTGTTCTCAGACAGGTCCTAGAAATTGGTGGAATTGCCACCTATGTGTGTCAAGTGTTCAGACATAAAGAGGGTTGTTTCTTAATTCTTGGAGATGAATGGAGCTTATAGTAATATTTTAGTGTAATACATAGAGAAAGGGACAAGTATGTTTATCAAGTATAGATGAAGTAGCAAAGGTGGGTTTAGTTGGTTGTGAGAATCAATATTCTATGCCTTCATGATGGGCCAAGAGATGTTAGTGGGGGTGGATGGAGATAGCAGCATAAGTTGGTCCTGACAGCCTGTAAAGGTCCTGACAGCCTGTAAAGGGGGCTCAGAGGCAAAAAAGCCACAATTAGACACATGTTCCTCAAGTTGTTTGAGGGAGTAGATGGATCTGTCGGTAAAAGTATAGTGTTCCTTCCTTGATAGAGACAGTACTCAGGTAGCAGGGGTGGGTGCAGTTGGGAGCATTGGCTGATTGCATACAGTTTTATAGAAATGAAGGAAACAAGTACAAAGTTACTTGAAAGAATTTTCATAAACTGTTGCAAGGAAAAATTTATTCTGGATAAAAACAATACAATATTTGAGCATGAAGCAGTACCTAAAAGCCCAGGAAGAAATCTATCCCTGCTGTTACCTAGAAAGCCTAGGTAACAAGCCTGTTTTTCTGGAGTGTGAATGGGAGAATATTACATGGAGGAGTTCCACAAATGTCTTATGTTCATTATTAGAATGTATAGAGTATCCAAGTATCTGAACACTAAACATCTTGTGTTTTTAATAGTTTATTTTACCAAAATAATTTGATTCAAAATAAAATAAGTGGAAAGTTATAGCATATACAATCAGCATAATATTTTCTCAAGATATTGTTGAAAAATGAGATAGAAATTGTTTAAAAGGAGCAGTGGGAAAGGATTATTTTTCTTTTCTTTAATGATAGAATGAGAACTCATTAAATAAAACATGATCAGAATTAAAAAAAATATTAAGTTTTAAATCTCCAACAGATTATATGTTGAAAAGTTGCTTTATATAAATTTTATCATATTAAATATTTTCATA
Source organism: Lophiomys imhausi (assembly GCA_907164525.1). Lineage (NCBI taxonomy): Eukaryota > Metazoa > Chordata > Mammalia > Rodentia > Muridae > Lophiomys > Lophiomys imhausi. Next base: position 844,898 of record CAJQZJ010032464.1, read on the forward strand.
CTAATACATATATATATATATATATATATATATATATATATATAAGCAACCTTTTAGCATCATATACTCTTGGAAATATGATTCCAAAATAGTTATTTGAATTAAAATGGTTGCAGTTATCTTTCCATTACTATAAAACATATATCTATATCTATCTGTATCCATCTATCTATCTATCATATATATGTATATATATATATATATATATATATGTGTGTGTGTGTGTGTGTTTGTGTGTTGTCTTGACACCTTGTAATAGTATGGAGTCAGTAACTATTGAAATTTTCATTATAAACATGAATCCTTCCAAGTCTGTAGCTTAAGTAAAAATTAATAAAGCAAAATTTGGTAGAAAAAGTCTTATACAAATTCAACAGTTTTAAAAGAAACCCATAATATTGAGAAAATCAACGCACTGACAATATCCAGCAATGGCATTATGTGTGATCTGAATTATAGATCTTAGATGTGTGGTAGAAAGCTGAAAGGACTTAGGTGATTTGCAAATAATCATTACTAACAAAATGTCTTGTTAATGGGTATTTAGAAACTCTGCAATTTTTGACTCAGTTTTGTTGTGATTGGCACAGTGATGAAAATATTTGGATATACAACTGTGACAGGAGGGATGAAAATCATTGTTCTTTTAGGATCAGTCTTGATTCACAGCTGTTGACTGTGTTCATTGACTCCTTATGAGTCATATGGAGACAATTACACCTCTGTCTTTGTGCTTTGAAATCTCAGAGGTGGGGAATCCAAGATGGTACCCTCAATAGAGCTTTGTATCTGAGTAGTAGCAGAATGAGATTAATCACTGTGGCGTGAATGTGAGGTCTTGTAGCCAACTGTGAAACACAGACAATGTCTGAATTTCCACTATGAACAGTCTTATTACCATGTAGTTCCCCAAAACACCACCCTGAGGTCAGGCAGCTAGGTCACTCATCTGGAGGGGAGAGCCAGTCATAATGGACTTAGCCAACAAGTGGATTAAGCCCACAGTTCTAGCAATAGATCAGTGGTCCCACCTGTCTGCCTGGAATCCAACCTCCAAGTGGACATAACCAGGAAAAACAGCTGGGCCAAAAAAGCAAAGGTAAGAAAAATTTACTTTTCAGAGTGCCCAGCATGGCAGCCCAGTGTGCACTTTAGCTGAGTAGCAGGGACCATACCCAGCCGCAGAAAAGAGATCAGGAGCCGAGTCTGACTGCAAATCCAGTGGGACACATTGTGTTCCCCACAAACATTGGGGCAACTCACTCAGATGAGCACCCAAAATTTTGAGGCAGTCAGCAATACGCACCATTTTGGGTGGAGCTCTCACCCTATGCAGTCAGGCTAGCTGCTGAACCAGAATGACTGTGTCAGGGAGGGAAGAGCACATGCCAACCACAACTTGATCTGCCTTCCAGAGGAGATCCACCAACTCTCCGGTCCTGTCAGGATAACCCCCTCCACACTCTAATCCCCTGTATATAGGTCCAATTGGGTCACAACAAGTTGAGGAGAGCAGCAGGCAATCTCCAAGAATCTTCCCATCATCCGGAGATGGACACCAGGGTCTCAGGGTCACCCAGCCCCCAGAACAGGGGGTTTTCCTGAGCACCAAAGGCAACTGGTTTCAGAAACAAACAGACAACCCCAGGGCCAACCAGATGACTAGAGGTTAGTGCTAGAACAATATCAAAAAAAAAAAAAAAAAAAACCAAAGCAATATGACAGTCACCAGAACCTAGCTATAATACTACAGGTAACCCTTGAAATCCTAACAAAATTGAAACAAAAGAAAATGACCTTAATCCTAACCTTATATTAATAATAGACAGCTTAAGGGAGGAAATAAAAAGCCTCAGAGAGCAATAACAACATACTACAAAATAGGTGATGGAAATGAATAAAGCCCTTAAAGGAATGGAAGAACTAAAAAGGGAAGTTGAAGCAGTAAGGAAAATACAAGCCAAGACATCCATGGTACTTAGAAACCTCAGGAAAAGAAAAGGAATTACAGACACAAGCATCACCAAAAGAATACAAGAGATGGAAGAAAGAATTTCAGGGATCAAAGATAAAATTCAAGAAATTGATACATCTGTCAAAGAAAATGTAAAATAAAAATATTCCTGACACAAAACCTTCAGGAAATCAAGAACACTATGAAAAGATGAAATCTCAGAATAATGGGAATAGAAGAAAGAGAAAATTCCCAGCTCTAAGGACATAAAATATCTTCAACAAAATCATTGAAGAGAATTTCCCAAATCTATAAAACAAGATGCCCATAACTGTACAAGAAGCTTACAGAACTCCAAATATATTAGACCAGAAAAGAAAATCCACCCACCACATAATAATCAAAACATTAAATGTACAGAACAAAGAAAGAATATTAAAAGGTGCTAGAGAAAAGAACCAAGTAATGCATAATGGCAAACCTATCATAACCACACCTGACTTTTCATCAGAGACACTAAAAGCCAGACGGGGCTGGACAAACATCTTGCAGACCTTAAAAAATTAAAATTCTAGATCAGACTACTATTTCCAGCAAAATTGTCAGTCAACAAAGATGGAAAGAAAAAGGTATTCCATTAAAAAAAATAAATTCAAACAATATCTATGTACAAATCCAGCTCTACAGAACATGTGAGAAGGAAAACAGCAACCCAAAACATTAACTACACACAAGAAAACAGAGGAAGCAAATAACTCAATGGCAGCAAAATCAAAAGAAGGGAAGCTCACTCATATACTATTTACCCGAACATCAAGATGACAGGAAGTAAAAATCACTGGTCATTAATATCGCTCAACATCAATTCACTTAATTCCCCAATAAAAAGACACAGGCTAGCAAAATGGATGTGAAAACAGAAGTTTGCATCCTGCTTCTTACAATAAACACACCTCAGCAAAAAAGATAGGCATTATTTCCAATGAAAAGGGCTGGAAAAAGACATGAGTCCAAGATAAAGTCCAAGAAAATGGACTCAAGAAGCAAGAGGAAGTGGCCATTTTAGTATCCAACAAATTAGACTTTCGCCCAATGTTAATCAAAAGAGATGAGGAAGGACAATTCATACTCATCAAAGGAAAAATCCACTAATGTCATCTCAATACTGAACATCTATGCCCCAAATGTTAGGACACCCACATTTGTTAAAGAAATGCTATTAAAGCTCAAATCCCACATCAAATCTCACACATTAACAGAGGTAGACTTCAAAACACCACTCTATAGATCAACAATGCAGAAACCAAACAGAGAAATAATGAACCTCACAGATGTCATGAATCAAATGGACCTAATTGATATCTACAGAACATTTCACCCCAAAACAAAAGAATACACTTTCTTCTCGGCACCTCATGGAACCTTCTCCAAAATCGACCATATAGTCAGTCACAAAGCAAGCCTCAGCATACAGAGGAAAATTGAAATTATCCCTTGTAGTTTATCAGATCATCATAGAATAAAGCCAGACTTCAACAATAACAAAAACAACAGAAAGTCTGCAATTACATGGAAACTGAACAACTCTCTATTCAATGACCTCTGGGTCAGGGAAGAAATAAAAAAAAAAAATTAAAGTCTTCTTCGAATTCAGTGAAAATGAAGGCACAACATACCAAAAAATATGGCACACATTGAAAGCCATGCTAAGAGGGAAGTTTATAGCACTTCAAAAGTTTAAGTGCCTTCAAAAAGAAACTGGAGAGTTCCCATACTAACAACCTAAAAGCACAGTTGAAAGAGTTAGAACAAAAAGAAACAAACACTCCCAAGAGGAGCAGATGTCAGGAAATTATCAAACTCAGGGCTGAAATTAATTACTTAGAAACAAAAAGAACAACACAAAGAACTGACAAAACCAAGAATCACTTCTTTGAGAAAATCAACAAAGTAGACAAACTCTTAGCCAAACTAACTAAAAGGTATAGGGAAGTTACCCAAATATACAAAATCAGAAATGAAAAGGGGAAATAACAACAGACATTGAGGAAATCCAAAGAATCATTAGGTCCTACTTCAACAACTTGTACTCAAAAAAAAAAAAATGAAATACCTAAATGAAATGGGCAATTTTCTTAATAGAGTCCACCTACCAAGGTTAAATCAGGAACAGGTAAACAAATTAAACAGCCCTATAACCCTTAAGGAAATAGAAGAAGTCATTAGAAGTCTCCCAACCAAAAAAAGCCCAGGGCCAGATGGTTTCACCACAGAATTCTACCAGATATTCAAAGAGCTAATACCAATATTCTTCAAACTCTTCCACAACATAGAAACAGAAGATACATTGTTTAACTCATTCTAGGAGGCCAAGTTCACACAAAGACCCAACGGAGGAAGAAAATTTCAGACCAATTTTTCTTATGAACGTGGACGAAAAAGAACCGAATAAAATATTTGCAAACTGGATCCAAGATCACATCAAAAGAAATCATACACCATGATCAAGTTGGCTTCATCCCATGGATGCAGACATATTTCAATGTACAAAAATCAATCAATGTAATCCACCACATAAACAAGCTGAAAGAAAAAAACACATGATTGTATCATTGGACACTGAGAAAGCATTTGACAAAATCCAGCACCCCTTCATGTTAAAAGTCTTGGAGAGATCAAGCATACAAGGATCATATTAAACATAACAAGGGCAATTTACAATAAGCCAATAGTCAACATCCAACTAAATGGATAGAAACTTTAAAGCATTTCTTCTAAAATCTGGGACAAGGCAAGGCTGCCCACTCTCTCTGTATCTCTTCAACATAGTACTTGAAGTTTTAGCTAGACCAATATAACAACTAAAGGAGATCACAGGGATAAAAATTGGAAGGGAAGAAGTCAAATTATCCCTATTAGTAGATGATATGATAGTATACATAAGTGACCCCAGAAATTCCACCAGAGAACTCCTACAGCTGATAAACTCTTTCAGCAAGGTGCCTGGATACAAAATTAATTTTTTTTTATAAATACTTTATTTTTTTTTCTTCAAGTTACATCTCAGTCACAAACCCCTCCCTATCCCGCCCTTCCACCCTCTTCCCCCCAGAAGTTTCCCCTTTCAGTCCAACAGATGGTTCCTTCTCTTATAACAGTAAGTATTATACAAAACAACAGATATAAATATGCCACATTTATGAGAGTTAAATGGCCCAGTATACCTTCCCAATGTCCAGTTTATACATATATGGCCCCTGACTTTAACATTCTACTATCTAACCATCTCCATGAGTTTAAAGGTCTATATCTGACTCAACATTCATATTAACTTGCAACACACTGACAGCACCTCTATTCTACTCCAGACAGAGGATGAGCATCAAAGAATATCCATTTGCAGATGGTTTTATTAGTGGCAAGCCTGTCACTGTGCAAGAAAAATCCCTTGCTTCAACTGTAGACAGAATGCTGTCCAATAAGACAAAACTTGGAAGCAGGTAAGTCAACAGCCTAGCTCTGCCAATACAGGGTAGGCAAGTCCTTCATAATTTCTGATTTACAAGTAATATCTGTCAGAGATACTGGGCCAAGAGACTGAAGATAGCTGCACTAATGTTTGGAAAGAAATTGGGGACTGTCCAGGCAGCCAGTTCTCTGTCATTCCTTATTTCGGAAGCTGTTGGCTCTGCCCTTCCTGTATAAGCAGATATATTTATCCTTCTCAGTTCTCTGTTGTGGTTGAAGAATAGATAGTTATAGTCTCACAGTTAGATTATAGTTTAGGAATTAAAAGGATGTTCTAGGTATAAGAAGATGTTTTTAATTTGGTAATGCAATTTAGGTTGGAAAATGAGTTTTAAATTCATGGACATAGGTAGATAATAGAATATTAATATCAGTTTGCCAAATATGTATGGAATTGACATTGGGAATGTACATTACACCTTATAATTTTCATAACTGTGGCCCAATTATTAAAAAAAAAAAAAAGAATTATGAGTTCTGGGAGAATGGAGAGAGGGAGGGAGGGAGGATAGGGATGGGAGGGATAGAGGGAGGGGACTATAATGGAGCTGTAACATGAAGTAATTAATAAACATTAAAAATATTAATATAACAATAAATAAATAGTTTAAAAGTTAAAAAATATTCTCAGGGATGTCCTTGCAATCTTGTCAAATATATTTGAATAGCATGGGGAAAGAGCTATATAAAATGTTATATTTTTTGTTCAAGTATTCACTAAGATGCTACCTACTCATTAGTTTCATTTCTATAACTGTGATCTGATTAATGTCTTTTTCTAGTTGTGTCACAATATTGGAACTATAAGAATTTGTGATTTCTAGTTTAAAGCACTGCAGATTAGAGTTTCAATTTCTGTACCCAGTAGTAATCTGACCACTGTCCCAGGTGCTGACACTAGTGATATCATGAGTATTGACTATATAGACCAATTTTCTGCTTTTCTTTTGTTTGTACTTAGATGACAATGTCAAGAAACATCCTTAGAATTTCAATCATACCATCTAATTTAGAGGACTAATAATGAGAGGAAAATACTACTATTCAATTTATTTCCCCCCTGGGAAGACATGAAGAAAAGTCTATTCACCTCAATTTGGGACAACCACGAGAGCAAAGAAAGAATCTCACACAAATAAGCTGGTCAATCAATACGTTAATGTGGCTTTTTTTAAAACAGTATCATTTGTGAGGGCTCATATGCAGGAACATGAATAACTCATTAAAAGTGTACATTAGCATGAAGGACCACAGCAGCATAGTTGAGAGCTCATGAAAGCTATAGCCAATGAGGTCCCCCTAAAGTTTCAGATAACAGCACTGATGATACTCTCTACTCTCGTAGAAATTTTTCTCTGTTGCTATGCCTTAGTGTGGGGTCTTTTGTCTTTCACAGCTCTCTGACGTTTTTTCAATGTAATATGTTTTGTAGCTTTCAAAGTTTTATGACTTTCCCATTCCCTCCAGGAGGAAATGTTTCAATTTGATGAAATAGTTCCACAACATACAATATGATATATAGAGTAAGTTTTGTCTGAAAACAAGAAAATATGTTCCCAGGGTGAAACAGAATTAGGTACAAACAAGGTCTCCAATGAAAACTAGATATTAAAACTTATCAACCTACTGAAATAAAGACTTTGTTAGCACATAAAATATGAGCCTTCTTAAAAGTTATTATGTTTTCTGCAGTTGAATGTTGTGCTAGCATATATGTCTGTGTTCCACATGTATTCCAGGTACCAACAGAAATAAAATTAGGGCATTGGATATCACATAACTAGGCTTATTGATGATTATAAATGCCATGTGACTGCCATGAATACAACCCTGGTCCTCTGCAAGGAAAATAAGTTCTCTTAATCAAAAAGCTATCTGTCTAGCCCTAAGGCCATAAACTTAAAATAAGAAATATCAGATTTTGAAGGGGCAGCATTAGGAATCACCCAGAATTTCTGCTCATTTGAGGATAACTCTATCTTTTTACCGCTTAATCTCTACTTAGACAATCATTAAGAATGAATGGAGAGTATTTGTATTTCACAAAGTATCTTAAACAATTAAAACACCATAGTCAATTATTTAATGTTATAAGATCATTCTTGTGGCACTTAAAATTTCTAAAAAGAAGGTATTTAATTTGCATTACCTAATTTTTCAAAATATTTTCTTAAGGAATGTACATACAAGATCTTGGGAACCATCATTCAGAGCATTGATTTTCATGCATTTTGGATATTTACTTAATATTAGAATCAATTACAACATCTGAATATACCATTATTTTAATTCATTTATATATTATTAATAGTAAAATATATTTATTAGGAATGTACCAAATTATATAGCAGAATAGGAAGACAATAGCTAGTTTGGGGTCCCACTTTTTACTACAAAAATTTTTCTTTTGTAAATATTCAATAAAAGTAGTTAGAAGAACATAGAGTTGATCACTGTCATGTTTATATATATATATATATATATATATATACAATTAATTTCAAAGATAATGAATTGTTAGTTTACTTGCTGAGAAAATTTTTCAAAAATAAAACCAGAGGGGACTTCATTACAAATCTAAAACAAATCATGAATATCTCTCCCTCCTTTTCATAATACAAGATATTTGTGCCTAGAAAAGGGTGAATACAGTTTTCAAATTAAACGTATGTTATAAAACAGCAGTAGGGGTAATGGGGAATCATATTTCCTTTGGAGAGTTAGTGGGACTATAGATATTCTCCTGTGAAAAGTATCAAAGCAAAATAACTATCAGGAATTAATCAGTTGCTTAACCTTCTTCCTTATTGTACTGTACAGATCATAAGAGAATATTTGTCAATAGAGATACACCAACATAATGAAATCAAATTGCTTGCATTAAGGTGGATTTTTCTGTCATTTTTTTTTTTTAATTAGAGGGGCCACTGTGTCATGAAAAAACAGTCAGTACTTCTTGCTAAATTAAATTTTAAAAGGTTTCAACACCTTCATAACAATTAAACCTTTCCAGATCAGGACCTGGAAAGAGAAAAGAGAACCCATAATCAAGAAGATTATATGGTGGGAAACAGACTTGAACATTGTCTTTCTAAGTGCTCTTACAAATCTGCACTTGTAAAAACCACAAATTTTACTGGAGAGGGAAATCATACCAATTGTGGAGCAGTGATATTTGGCCTTTGAAGACTGCAAGTAGCTCCTGATTATAAGGTTACCATTTTATTTAGGCAACATGCTGCGTGCAACTTGCACTTTCAACTGTCATCTAAATGGTATTCATCTCTGGCTTAACATGCATTCAGATCATTGAAAACCTTGGAGAACTAAATTTAATACACTTTGAAAGGTAAGGAGAATATATAATCTCTTTCCAGTGCAATTCTGGCTGACAGACACAAATGCTTGCATTCCCAACCATTCAAATTATTTTTTTTAAACCTAAAGAAACAAATGGTGATGAACTGACTTGCATCTAAAGAGTCATTTCTGCCTTTAACCTGTAGTCACTTCCTTGTCTTCAAAATACAATGGGAGAATCAAAACCTATACTTTTCTGAAGATTGTGTGGACTAGCATTAGCTACAAACAATAATTTTGTTTCAAACACTCATTCACTTAAGAATATGAGCTTATATCCTGAAAGAGAACACTCACATTTCTTCACTCCGTAATTTTCTACATTTTTAAAACTCTCTCCTTTCTTCTAATTTTTCTTTATATATTTTCTTATGTTACTTATATTTTTCTTAATAGAAATCACACATACTCCATACAAAATAAAATAAAACTTTTAAGATACCATATACTAGGTGTGCCTTATCAGTTTTCATGTGATAGATATTAAAATTTTGTTCTAATACTTAAGGAGAATTCTCTGAGGGAATTTACAAGTTTAGCATCAATTTTCGATGAGATGTTAACCAATCTTTCTAAAAGTGCATAAAAATATACATTGTGATCTAATTGAAAGTATAGAAAACAGTCTTCAGCCACACAATACATTGTAAAGAAATACAGTTTTTTAAAAGTTCTGTATATGAGTACAACTCATGGGCTTCATTATGTGTTCAACTCCACTCCGGCAATATAGAAAAAGAACTACAGAATATTTTACGGCTATTATGTGGAACCTATTCTCATGTATAAATTAGTAGAGTAGACTCATTATTAATGTAAAATTTAACTTCACAAAACTCAATTGCATATTCATTTGCTCCTTCTATCTTTTCAATTTTATTTAATTATACCATAGTACAGAATGGCCTTTTAAGTTTCACTCCATTTATAAATTTATTTTTGACCATTTCTCTGGTTATAGCTTTCTATAAATGTTAGGGTCTAAATTGTTCAGAAAAGATATGCATCTAATTGAAATTCAATTTTATATAATTTTATATGTATTAGACTGTTCTGTTTTGAACAAATCAGACATACATATCAAACAAATATAGTGTCATTAAAAAAAGAAACTATGACAATATCCATGATAAAAATTATCTAAAATTGAAGAGCATTGGTATTAGCTCTTCTTTGAAGATTGGTAGAATTCTGTGCTGAAACCATCTGGTTCTGGGCTTTTTTTTTTTTTGGTTGGGAGATTTTTAATGCCTGTTCCTATTTCCTTAGGGGTTGGTTATAGGGCTGTTCAATCTGTTAAACATAACTTAACTTAACTTCGGAAGGTGGAATCTATCAAGAAAATTGACCATTTCACTTAGGTATTAAAATTTGGTGGAGTACAGATTTTTAAAGTAGGACCTAAAGATATTCTAAGTTTCCTCAATGTCTGTTGTTATTTCTCTCTTTTCATTTCTGATTTTGTTGATTTGGGTTTTTTCCCTCTTCCTTTTATTTAATTTGGCTAAGGGTTTGTCTATATTGTTGATTTTCTCGAAGAACCAACTCTTGGTTTCACAGATTCTTTGTATGGTTCTTTTTGTTTCTAAGTTGTTGATTTCAGCCCTAAGTTTGATGATGTCCTGATGCCTTCTGCTCCTCTTGGGAGTGTTTGCTTCTTTGTTTGTTTGTTTGTTTTTGTTCCAGTTCTTCCATTTCAGCTGTTAATTTGCTAATATGAGCTGTCACAATTTTCTTTTTGAAGGCACTTCGTGCTATGAACTTTCCTTGTAGCACAGCTTTCATTGTATCCCTTAGGTTTGGGTATGTTGTGCCTTCATTTTCGTTGGATTTTAAGAAGTCTTTGATTTCCTTCGTTATTTCTTCCCTGACCCAGTAGTCATCCAGTAAAGAGTTGTTCAGTTTCCATGAGAGTATAGGCTTTCTGTTATTTCTGTTGTTGTTAATTCCAGCTTTATTCCATGGTGGTATGATAAGATACAAGGGGTTATTTCAATTTTCTTGTATCTGTAGGCTTGCTTTGTGTCCAACTATACGGTCTATTTTGGAGAAGGTTCCATGTGGTGCTGAAAGGTGTATTCTTTTCTGTTTGGGTGAAAGGTTCTGTAAATATCTGTTAGGTTCATTTGGTTCAAGACATCTCTTAAATGCATTATTTCTCTGTTTGGTTTCTATCTTGAACTCTTTCACAAAATGGAAGAAGAAGGAACACTGCAAAACTCATCATATGTGGCCACAGACCCTGATTACTAAACCATACAAAGACCCAACAAAGAAAGAGAACTTCAGACCAATCTCCCTCATGAACATAGATGCAAAAATACTTAATACAATACTGGCAAATCGAATCCAAGAACATATCAAAAGTATGATAGATACACCATGATCAAGTAGGCTTCATCCCATGAATGCAGGGAAGGTTCAACATATGAAAATCCATCGACATAATTCACCATATAAACAAGTTGAAAGAAAAAAAACCACATGATCATCTCCCTAGATGCTGAAAAAGCATCTGACAAAATCCAACACCCCTTCATGGTAAAAGTTCTTAAGAGAATGGGCATACAAGGACCATACCTAGAAATAATAAAAGCCATTTACAGCAAGCCAGTTGCCAACACCAAATTAAATGGACAAAAACTTAAAGCATTTTCTCTAAACTCAGGGACAAGACAAGGATGCCCACTTTCACCATATCTCTTCAACATAGTACTTGAAGTTCTTGCTAGAGCAATAAGACAGCTAAAGGAGATCAAGGGGATACAAATTGGAAATGAGGAAGTCAAATTATCCCTTTGCAGAAGATATGGTAGTATCCATAAACGACCCCAAAAATTCCACCAGAGAACTCTTACAGCTGATAAACACCTTCAGCAAGGTCTCTGGATATAAAATTAATTCAAAAAAAATCAGAAGCCCTTCTTTATACACCAAATAAATGGGCTGAGAAAGAAATTAGGGAAACAACACCCTTCACAATAGCCACAAACAATATAAAACCTGGGGGAATATTAACTAAGCAAGTGAAAGACCTGTATGACAAGAACTTCAAGTCCTTGAAGAAAGAAACTGAAGAGGCCATCAGAAGATGGAAAGATCTTCCATGTTCATGGATAGGTGGGAAAAACAAAATAAAAATGGCCATTTTGCCAAAATCAATATCTTTATTGTATTCAATGCAATTTCTATCAACATACCATAGCAATTCTTTATATCTGGAAAAAAAAAATCCTCAACCATATATGAAATTACAAAAAACCCAGAATAGCTAAATCAATCCTGCACAATAAAACAAACAAACAAACATCTGGAGGTATCATCATCCCTGATTTCAAGCTGTACTACAGAGCAATAGTAATAAAAACAGTATGATATTCGTATAGAACCAGACCAGTTGATCAATGGAATTGAAGACTCAGAAATGAACCAACATTCTTCTGTAATGAAAAAGGCACTCCCATTAAAACAAAATGGCAGCCTAGAGATTTGGAAAAAAATCTTCACCAACCCCATATCTGACAGAGGGCTAATATCCATAATTTACAAAAAACACAAGAAATTAAATGACAAGAAACCAAATAATCCAATCAAAAAAATGGGGAACAGAGCTAAACAGAGAATTCACAAAGAAGGAATCCCTAATGGCTGAGAGACACTTAAAGAATGCTCAGCATCCTTAATCATCAGAGAAATGCAACTCAAAATGACTCTGAGATTCCATCTCACACCTGTCAGAATGGCTACGATCGAAAGCTCAAATGACAGCACATGCTGGCGAGAATGTGGAGAAAGGGCAACTCTCCTTCATTGCTGGTGGTAGTACAGGCTTGGGCAACCACTACGGAGATCAGTTTGGTGATATCTTAGAAAACTTGGAATAGCTCTGCCTTGGGACCCAGCCATACCACTTCTGGGTATACATCTAAATGATTCCTCATCAAATCACAAGGAAGTTTCCTCATCTATGTTCATAGCAACCTTATTTGTAATAGCTAGAAACTGGAAACAACCAATATGACCCTCAACTGAAGGATGGTTTAAAAAACTGTGGTACATCTACACAATGGAATACTACTCAACTATCAGAAACAACGAAATCATGCAATTTGCAATCATATGGATGGAACTAGAGAAGCTCATCCTGAGTGAGCTAACCCAGACTCAGAAGGATGCACATGGCATCTATTCACTTATAATCAGATTTTAGCCATATATTACAGGATAACTATACTACAACCAATGCACCAAAAGGGACAGGAACATAGACTTTGTTACCTGTCAAGGACACACTTTACCCTAGTAGTGCTGCCTTGTAGGCCCCCAGTGTATGAGGAGGCTCTTGGTCCTCATATTACTGATGAACTGGGTGGCAGACTGATATGTAGGGACACTCCACTCCAGAGGAGTGGGATGGAAGGGATAGGGTTTAGAGGGTGGGAGGGTGGGACTGGGAGTGGTGGAAAGAGGACACTGTGATGGAGATGTAACCTGAAGTAATAAATAAATATTAAAAAATATCCAAAATTATTAAAGTGGAGCATTATATACATATAGTTAGGAGAGAAAATAGGTATGTAAACAATAAAATTTTTCTTTTCACTAGAAATATTTTTGCAAAAATATTTCAATACATCTCAATACCATTTATTGTTTTAGATTTAAGTATTTTCTTTTTATTACACGTTTCTCAGTCTTTTGGCACATCTGGTTTTTCTGTACTTATGATTCTTGGCTTTTGATCTTTTTAATCCATGTTCTTCATTGAAGAAGACTATAGTGTTTAAAGATGCTTGACAAGGCCTCATAAAGAAATTGAATTGTGACAGTATGAGATGGAATTACTTTGGTTGAAATCTGAGACAATGTGGGAATATCACAGACTATAAAATGTAGACAGATGAGACAGGAGGACAGAGAATACTCTAAAAAAGTAACTAATTCCATTCAATATGCATAGTATTTGTAGCTCCAACACTGGCAAGGTACAGGCAGGAACACTACAACATTTATATCTAGACTGGTCAACATAAACAGAAATAGTATAGATGGAAAACCATGGGTTATTTCCTTGTTTCCTTACTTATGTGTATTTTAATGCATGGAAAAGGTAAAATGAACAAAGAAAAATTTAGAATTGTACACTGGTGGACTTACTTCTGAGAAAAGATTTGTATGTTGGCACATATGCTCTTTGTCTATCTGTTTCTGTCAGTCCAGGTTTGTTTCTTTCTCTGTCTCTCTGTTTCTCCCTATCTCTCCATCTCACGCTCTGTCTCATCTTTGTCTCTCTCTCTCTCTCTCTCTCTCTCTCTCTCTCTCTCTCTCTCAGTGTTTGTGTGCGCGCGCGTGTGTGTGTGTGTGTGTGTGTGTGTGTGTGTGTGTGTGTGTGATTTTTACATCAGTAGTTGAAGACATTACACTATATACATTTTTTGAGTGTGTTTGGTGTCAATTGAGTTTTGAACATCACACACTTTGAGTAAGTTAAAAATAGAAGTTTGGATTTTGCACTCACCGTTTTCAAAGTAGGATGTTTCTTGATAAAAAACAGCACATAATGATAATGAATTAAACACAGTGTGTATATTTTGTGAATATTCAGTATTAATGTCATATATAGATTTGCATGTTATTTGATCCTTCCATTGTGATAGGTTTCATACAGTGCAGCAGTTATTTTATTTTTCTTCTCCACAAAGCTTTGTCAATTTTAGGCACTTATTCTATTTTCATGTATTAATTTTTGTCCTACTGTAAAATATGTTTGGATAGTGGAATGATTCTATGAGTCAAACCCTTGTTATGTTTGTACTCTAACGCAGCACATGCCCATCTGTTCCTGGCTCCACAGGCAACTTGAATCACATCTGTTTTACTTGTTTGTTGACATCTATCAGCATTTGTAATATGGAGAATCTGCTCATTCATCATTCTGCTGATCCTGAAGGAACTATTCCAGAGCTGATTTCAGAGATTTAAAGCTCTTTCTCACTGGGACATGTGCTTCACAGAATGGTTGAGTAGTTATGTTTTGGAATTTCTTTGTTATTCTTATTTAATGCCTTTGAATATTTACCACTAGTATTTATTTCTTTATAAAGAATGCCTTTAGTCTTAAATCCGGTTGGTTAAAAGAGTTTAAATAAGAAGCAATCTGAAAAAAATAGCAAAAAGCAAATGTCAGAACATTTTAAACTTAGAGATGTTATCGTCACTTAAAAAAATTAGCAATGTTTATATCCATCCATCTCTCTCTCTACATATATATATATAATGTGTATATATAAGCATACATAAATATATTCATGCACATATACATGTATACATATATATTATATATGTACACATTTATACCAGTATACATATATGTATATTAATGTGCATATCATATATATCAAGTATTTATATTTATATATATGCATATATGTATATATGTGTATGTGTGTATATAAATATACATATGTATACATATATGTGTATGTATATGATGTATATGTGTCTACATGTGTACATGTTGACTAGAATATTATATTACATTTTTCTATATAAAACATATTAAATTTTTATAAGAACCAAGGAAATTAAATTCATAATTATAAGCTTTGACATTGTAATTCAATGAAAATAGTGAAATAATATTTTTTATGAATAATTTTTATAAAAGCACTCAACTCTCAAGTTAACGTGAGATGGCATGCTGTTTCTTCTTAGCAGTTGTGAATTACAAGAATTTCACAATTTAACAATTATTACTTGGGATTATTTAAAGAAACTTTTTCATATTATCATTGCGTGTGTGTGTGTGTGTGTGTGTGTGTGTGTGTGTGTGTGTGTGTGTGTGAGTTCCCCTGTGAGTGCAGTAACACATAGATGTCACAATGAGCCTATGTTTATGTGGTGCTCCTGCATAGAACTCAGTTTGTTAACCCTGCACAGGAAGTGAATTTACTCCCTGAGCCATCTTGCTGCTCTTGTTTTAATGACTTTCTACTACAATATTTCTTAAAAAAAAACTTTAACAATATTCTGTTATTTTAAATTTTGGATACTTTATCCCATGATTGTACAGAAATAATAAATGTATAAATTAGCATTTGAGATTTTTTAAGGAAACAAATTAGTCAAAGGAGTATGATTTATGTGGAGTGACTGCTCTGTGGAGTGAAACTTCTCTATGGCTAGCAAATCACCAAGTCGTGGATAATCAATTACTGATAGATATCGGCAAGCATCAGTGACCATGAATACATCTTAGTAAAGCTTATTCTGTGTATATTTTTGGTGGGATGTAATTTCTATCAAAGCTAGATAAGTAATGAATGTTTAAAAACCAATTATATTGAACTTTTAAATTTCCTCAATTAAATTATTTTACTCATGTTCATGTGGATCAGAGTTGATTCAGTTTCTTCCTACTGTCATACAGTTACTCTTAAGATCTTTGAACATAATGTTTCATAGAATATAATAGAATGATGGTTCAAGATATTTGAACACTAAATAATACACCTTGGATGTCATTGGAAGTATTGACTATAATGATTAAATGACTCTATTTCAGCCACATAGAACAATGCAGAGATGGATAGACTCCACTGGGATACAATATTGAATCCTATTATAAGGATAAAAACCTATCCTCAGAAATTTATTCAATATTGATGTAGAATTATAAGCATCTTTTTAAAACATAGTAGAATAAAAAATGGAAATAAGTAGTTGTAATATTTTCTTTCTACACTTTGATATTTTTCTAATAGTGACAAAACATGATGAAATGGGCATTATTTATAGAATGTACCTGAATTCTTTGTCACATCCTCAGTGTATTTTGTAGTATGAAAATATATTTCATTATCACTTAAATATCTTTGGATTTAATATATTTTTAATGTGCAAATTTAACCAGTTTTTACTTTTAAACTTTTTTTTTTTGGTCAGGCATGGTGATGCATGATTCTAATCCCAGCACTTGGGAGACAGAGGTGGGCAGATATCTGTGAATTTGAGGCTAGCCTAGCCTACAATTAGTCCAGGACAGTCAGGGATACACATAGAAACTCTGTCTCAACACTCCCCCTTCCCAAAATAAAACTAAATAGCCTCTTTTGGCATATAAATATGTGATCAGGCGTATGCATATTTTCCTTCATGTTGTAGGTTAGATTAATCTTATTTCTTTTTATTTTCACTTACCATGGAATATGAAGTATTTAGTTGCCCAACTTTAACTATGACATATAATTCATTTTGATCAAAGAATGATGCATAGTATAGGCAGAATAGAAGTCCCACATGGATTGTACCATAATAACATTCATAGTAGAAATGATTTGAGAAAGTTAAAAGGACGAGTGTGAATTTTGTTGCCTAGACCAGGACCAGTCACTTTAAGGATAAGAGTTTTGATAAGAAAATAATATTTGATGAATTCCAAAGATTGAGATGGTAGTTAACCACATTATTGTAGCAGTAAGTGAAATAATAAACTGTAACTAACATATGCATATAATTTGAAGAACAATTATGGGAAAATATATGAAATGATGTATGTATTATTAGATTCAAAGTCACTAGCATATTGGTTTGTATAAGTACATAGTATGAAATGGGATATTTAAAAATTAACTTTAATTAACTCATGTGGAATGTTATACATTGTATTTTGATCATAATCATTCATTTCTCTGGAGTACACCCAGATCTATTTGTCATTTAATCTGCACAAAATTTTGTGTTCTCATTTGTTTTAATCCATAATTTAGTTAGTGATTCTTGGATATGTTACTACCTTATGCAGCCATAACTACCAAGGTCTATACCCCTACAGCATGAAAACTCTCCCTCTCTCAATATCTGTCAACTGTCAGTAACTCCTTTCCATATGTGGAACTTTGTGAATCCCTCCTCTTTCCACCCTTGGACTTTATCTGGCTTGAACTTGGGTAGATCTTACATAAACTATAATAACCATTCTTATATCATATGCATAACAATATGCTGTGTCTAGAAACAACGTTTCATTGTAGTCATATGCCACCTCTGGCTCTTAAAAATCTTTCTGCTCTCCTTTTGTTAGGCAGTTATCCTTGAGCCTTCAGAGAAAGTGTGTGTAATAGATATTCTACTGAGAACTGGACACTTTATAATGTCTTATACATTGACAAGTTTTGAGACTTTGTTAATTGTCATATACTGCAAATTAATTTTTTTGAATTAATTTTGTATCCAGGCACCTTGCTGAAGGTGTTTATCAGCTGTAAGAGTTCTCTGGTGGAATTTTTGGGGTTGTCTATGTATACTATCATATCGTCTGCAAAAGGAGAACCTTCTTCCATTGCTGGTGGGAGTGCAGGCTTGTGCAACCACTATGGAAGTCAGTCTGGCGATATCTTAGAAAACTTGGAATAGCTGTACCTCGGGACCCAGCCATACCACTTCTGGGTATACATCTAAATGATTCCTCACCGAATCACAAGGAAGTTTCCGCATGTATGTTAATAACAGCCTTATTTGTAATAGCTAGAAACTGGAAACAACCAAAATGTCCCTTACCTGAAGAATGGTATAAAAAACTGTGGTGCATCTACCCAATGGAATACTACTCAGCTACCAGAAACAATGAAATTATGCAATTTGCAGCCAAATGGGTGGAACAAGAGAAACTCATCCTGAGTGAGCTAACTCAGACTCAGAAGGATGCACATGGCATCTATTCACTTATAGTCAGATTTTAGCCATATAGTACAGGATATCTATACTACAACCAACGCACCAAAGGGAACATGGACATAGATTTTTTTTCTCCCTGTCAATGAGACACTTTTCCCTAGTGGTACTGCCTTGTAGGCCCCCAGTGTATGAGGAGGCTCTTGGACCTTATATGACTGCTGAACTGGGGCAGGTGACTTTTATGTAGGGATACTCCACTCCAAAGGAGTGGGATGGAAGGGTTAGGGGGTAGAGGGTGGGAGAGCGGGACTGGGAGGGGTGGAAAGAGGACACTACTATGGAGATATACCTAAAGCAATAAATACATAAATTTAAAAATTAAAAAAAAAGAAAAAGAAAGAAAAGAAAAAATTCACAACTATCTATGATGTAATCAGGTCACATGATCATAAACCAGACATGTGGGGCTTAGGCCATATACTATGTTAAGTAAATAAACTTTGGAAGCTAAACCACAGTAAGTTTTTCTCTACTCAAAACATATAGATTTTTTTTTTTTTTTACCAGAGTCTAGCCACTTGAGTCCAGGATCCAAAACAAAACTTAAACAACACACCAAAAGGATCAGGAACGTAGACTTTGTTACTTATTAATGGGACAATTTGCCCCATGGGTGCTACCATGTAGGACCCCCAGTGCAAGAGGAAGCTCTTAGCCCTCATATGACTATTTAACTGAGAAGGGCTGATATATAGGGACACTCCACATCAGAGGAGTGGGATGGGTGGGATAGGGAGAAGGGGTGGGAGGGTGGAACCAGGAGGCATGGAAGGAGGATACTGTGATGGAGATATAACTTTAAGTAATATATAAACAAAAAAACTTTCCATGTTATAAATGCACAGTGATTTTAATAGAAAAGTCACAGATCTGATATTGAAAGAAAAATGGATTATTTTTTATATCTGTAGGTAATCCATCACTAAAGTACATTTGATAAAAAAATTTTTGTTTTTGAGACAAACACTAACTCAATAGAGCCATCATTATTTAAAATTAGATGTAATTTCTCCTGATGAAAAGACTGAATTACATCTGGGCTTTTTTTTTTTGTCTGTCATGATTCTCTTTATATGTCATTTAACAACTTACAACAATTAAAATATATACAATAATATATATAATATATCATATATATATATTTATATAGTGAAGAGTGTGGAAAGCATCTACTAAGGTTTTGTAATAGATAACATGGCTATTACAAAGAAATCCTGACACTTGAAGGAATGTATAAACTGCATATTTCACATATCTAACCACCTAGATCAAATGAGGATATTCTGTAATTTTTGTACAATAAAGCATAAAGAAGGTTTTCTGACAAGAATATGTTAGGAACCCTGGACATAGTATGTGATGATAGTTACAAAACAACAAAACTTTGAAATTTTAATAAAATAAGAGGTAGAGTCAACTTCGAATATTTAACA
This sequence comes from Lophiomys imhausi, assembly GCA_907164525.1. Taxonomy (NCBI): domain Eukaryota; kingdom Metazoa; phylum Chordata; class Mammalia; order Rodentia; family Muridae; genus Lophiomys; species Lophiomys imhausi. Next base: position 864,908 of record CAJQZJ010032464.1, read on the forward strand.
AGAAGTGTCTCAAAAAAGCAAAAGTGCTTGATTTTTGAGCAGGGAAATTGGAATCATTTATCTAAGGAGAGAGAAAATTACCAAAGAGGACTACATGGTCTCTCAGAACTTTGAAATAAAAAAATTAATAATGGACATATTTCCACAAGGTCCCCATAACTTGATTTTTTTTTTTTTTATGTTAGAAGAAGTTTTCAGGACAATTACCCCAAGCTTGACGTACATTTTCAGTTGGGACCTTTTTCATATACAGCTAGTTTTTAGGATACTTGCCCTGTATTATCAATGGATCTTGTGGGGTCTTTTTTGTCTTAGGCTTTCAAAGTAGAATGGGCTCTAGTCGATGCATATATTAATAGAATTGTAATTAAGGTATTGTTCAGACTGAATAATTTTAAGTTGCATCAAATCCACTGATTAAAAAGGAAATCAGCACCTGTCTGGGAATCTGTTTTATTATCATGTTTTTGTGTTTTGAGCTTACAGACAAAAATCTTAAAACATATATTTGACTTGTCATCCCAGAAGGAAAAAAATGAGGATAAACTATAAACCAGCATTAATTAGGTGATTAAAGTGTGATGGAAAGAAGCAGAATGAGAAAGGAAAGAATTTAAATAATTTATACTTGGTTAAGCAAAGGAATGAAAGTAATTTCATTTCAAGAGGGCTCACTAATCTGTTCTTTTAGAATGCTTACACAATGTGTATTGGTTGAAAGTGAGTTGTGTTTTCATGTGCATGTTATTATAATTGCACAGTTCACTGGCAAAACGATAATCTTAGAATGCTTATTATTAACAGTTTTTCATTTGGTTCAAATTGTAAATTGTGAAACAGTAGATATGCAAGACAATATTAAAGAACCTCCTGTAAAGAAGCAGAAATTTGGACCATCGCATGCTCAATATTCATATTCACATCAAATCTATGTAAATCTTCAAAGCCTCTTTGAAGCCAGTTTGTCTTCTGTTACTGTAACATGGTCAAGAGAACTTGGATTTATGCTCAGCTTGTTTTTCTGTCTACTTGCCTTTCCTCATCCATACACTCACTCAGGTTTAAGTGTGTTTGTTCTTTACTCTCTTGCCTATTGATTCTTTTATTCATGACATTCTCATTTTAAAGTATATTAATTAGCATTATACTTATCAGTAATAAGAAGCCTGCTTCGTTATTTGTAACTTTTATATTATCAATTAATCTGATTTTTTTTAATGTTGGATATGTGGATAATGTCAACTTGGTTTTGAGTCTATTCACAGACAGAGTTTGTGAAAATCTGAAAAGCATTGCAGAACATAACAGAAAGCTGTCAATTGCTTATTGACAAAAATGAGGAAAAACAATTATTCCTACAAAAAGTGTTATTTTGCAAAGTCTTGAATAAGTGCCAATTAATGAGAGACTCTGAAAGGAAAAGGAAAATGCAGTAACTTAAAAAAAGATCCCAAGTGCCTACCTTCTCATGAATGGTTTCCTCTACCCAAATGCGTTGTGAGAACTTTGTAACAACCTCGTTCTAGACAGAAAAGGGGAAGTAAATAGTAAAGAAATCTTCAAAAGTTTACCATAAATAAAAAAAATTAATGGGTTGATTGTTCAATAAAGGTTGGATAATGGCAGGAAAAGTACATCATGTACAGAAGAAAAGACTTTTTCCAGCATCCAACTCCTTGTCCTGGTCAGATCATTGCACAATATTCAGGGCACTGTTTTCAGGCACATGCATGTCCCATGAATACCACTATCAAAGGAAATACCTTAAGAGAAAATGGTATACATGAGAACTCATTTTATTGTCTTTTTACTCAAGGTGTGCCCATAACTGTGAAATATCTGTTGCTAATTAAATTGCAAATCCTTGTAGAAAATGTTGCTCTTTTGAACTCTTTCTCCTCTGTTGAAAATAAACTCTAGACAGGTTTTCTCTTCTTTAGGATGTTTAGTTTAACTATGCATATTTGGTGGAGTGTTTGCCTCTTTATCTTCACTTGTACAAACTTGAACACTCCACACAGTATCCAGACAGAACCAGTAACTTGGAAATACTGTTTGTGAATTTTCTGTCCAAGAACTACATATATATATATATATATATATATATATATATATATTATTCATTTATTTATTTATTATCTATTTACTTTTATTTTTAGCTATGAAGTGATAACTCTTTTCTCTTTTCCATTTGATGGAGACTTTCCTGTCCTGTCCTGTTCTTTTTTTTTTTTTTTTGTCTGAGAAAAGCAATCATATACACAGGGATACAGGGATGATGTTTCTGATGTGTTGTCTTTGAATAGGATTTTGAGAACTCACTGAAAGACTTTCTGAAAGATATCATGATCCAGCAAGGACATATATTTTCTTTTTCTTTGTTTTATGTAAACTAAAATCTTTACTCATACTCAAGGTATTTTGAAAACACCTTTCAAAGTCTGTATATTTGACAAAATTTGACTAAATTCATTACCCTATTGACAAAACTAAGATTTGTTTACTAAGCAGCAAATTATTGGACTTTATTGGCATATTTTATCTAAAAATGTAGAGTTGACATAATGTTACTTTTTTAAGAAGAAATAAATATAGACTTTTCAAGGAGAGAATCTTTGCTCTAGCTTTTTCCATAAAATCCTGCAGATACAGTTACTGAGAATATTTTTTACAGCAAGAAATGTGAGATTTTCTCAGTCCTGTATTAATAAGTACAACTTTTTTTGCAGTTGACTTTATTATTCAGTGTTGACATTTTCAGTGTGGGAACTGGGTGATGTTTTGTTAGAATTCATTTTAGCATGACTTGGCCTTTGCTTCCTGTGATATGCTGTCAGTGAGTATGAACACACCTACAGAAATTCTGCTGCTAAGTCAGAAGAGAGAAAAATGTGTTTTCAATTACTGTAAAAGAGTTTTTAAACAGTTCTGTAGTATATGGAATGCACTACCCTGAACTAGAAAAAACCATCCTGGGTGAGGTGACTTAGATCCAGAGTACACATGGTATGTATTCACTTATAAGTGGGTATTAGCCATACAGTACAGGACAACCACACTACAAACCACCAACCCAAAATAAAGCTAGGTAACAAAGTGAGCTCAAGGGAAGATGCTTGAATTTCACTCAGAAGGGAAATAAAATAGACACCACAAGCAGATGAAGAGAGGGAACTGAGTTATTGAATCAGGTAGAGTGCGGGGAGAGGGATTAGGGGTGGGGAGGGAGGGAGTGAAATGTGAGAGGGATGAGAGAGAGAAAGGAAGCTGATCAGGGGTATCTTTGAAATAAGCAGGAGACCTCTAGAAGGATATGCTCCTGGGAGAATAAGAGAGTGACTGTAGAGACTCCTACCAGTGAGGGATAGAGAGACCGAAGTGGCTACCTCATTGTCTGACAGGACTCCGAGGGAATAGTGGGGGACAGTAACTCACCTACAAAACCTTCAACTCATAATTTACCCAGTCTACAAGATGTACAGGGATAAAGATGGAACAGTGATGGACAGAAGAGCCAATCAGTAACTGGCACAACTTGAAACCCACTCCATGGGAGAAAACTAACCCTGAACAGTATTAATGATACTTTGATATGTTTGTACACAGGAACCTAGCATGATGGTCCTATGAGAGGCTCAACCCAGAAGATATCCCCACACACATGCAAAATGAAATATTATATATTTGAAAAAATATGATAATATATATGAAAAAAAAGGTCTTGGATTTCAGAGAACAACAGAAGTGGGTCGATAGGATAGTTTAAGCTAGGAAAGGGAAGGGGAAATGATGTATTTGCATTATAATCCCAAAAGAAGGGGGAAAAGACTGACAGATGCTAACCACAAAAATAATCTTAATATTTGAACAAGTGTTCAGATAGTCTTTGCCTATGACAATGATGCAGAACAATTTTAATAGACATAGGATTACATTTATATAATAAGTTCAGTTTATTGTGGTTGCAGCAGTAGTATCTGGCTCTTATGCTAAGGTAAAGATGCTGAGCCCTAATGTCTGGTATCTGTGCAACCTCACTTTGGTAAATGGAGCCAATGATTGTTTAAATCAGGGAAATACTGGGTAGAAAAAGTACACTAATGGAGATGTGTAGGACCTTTTGCTTGAGGGTTGGTGTGAGGAAGAATAACATTTATTCTTAATATAAAAGGAGAACATTTTTACTAACAGTATTGTAAGAACCAAAGAGCAATCAGAGGAAAGTTGGTAAAGACTGAACAAGACTGTGTCCAAGGCATTTTAGCAGGATTAAGAATGCATATATAAAGGAATTTGATGTTGAGGGTTGACTTCTTCCTCTTTCTCTTCCAGAAAATTCACCTTAAATAACTCCAAAATCAAAGGGGGATTTGGTTGTGATATTTTTATAGTTTCTCTGAGGTGCTTGGTAGAAGTGTTGCCTTCCCATCACTCTAGAACTCCTCTGGAAAATTCCACAGATGAGACTTTCATTTTGTTTTTTGTTTTTCTTTTTTAATTATCATCAAACTTCATCTGAAAGATCAGAAGATTTTCCAACCCTATGTCAAAGACTTGGTGTTGAAGACTGTGATGTATACCAGTGGGTATTCTGGATCAGTATAGATCCCCTGGGAAATTAAGGTCAATACTACTGAGACTAGATAAACCATTCAGTACTTAGAGACATGTAAAGTGCTCTGTGACATACATGCCAGGAGAAAATGTAGCTTATTAGGTTTAATATTTTTCAGCTTTTATCAATGAGCATCCAGGGTGAAGTTAAACATCATTGAAAGGCCTGACAGTCCAGGCAGCCACTGGTATGTCATTTCTTAGTTTGGGAAGCTGCAGACCCTGTACTTCCTATAAAATCAGATATATTTATCCCTCTCAGGTCTCTGAGGTGATTGAAGAACAGATAGAGTCTCATAATTAAATTTTGAGTTGTTTAGGAGTCAAGAGAGTGTTATAGATATAAGAAGATACTTTTGCTTGTCTCTTAGCAACTTGATTTCTGAGTAGCTTAGAAAATAACTGTGATAGACTGTCATAGTAACTAACAAAATGACACGTTTTCATGACTATTGGTTTCCGTTTCTTAATTATCCTAAACAGTTTATGACAGTTGGTAGCAAGAGGCCAAAACTTTACATTTCATTTTTAAGCATTACTAGGAACAATACCTTTAAGAAGCGTCACTCTTAATTTTGTATCAATATACAAAGATCAATAACAATGTGGCAAATATAATCTTAATTTTGTATCATATACAAAGATCAATACCGATGTAGCCCAATACCATCTTAATTTGCATGAATATGCAATGATCAATACCAATTTAGCCAAATATAATATTAATTTTGTATCA
>CAJQZJ010032464.1:870657-881193 GCA_907164525.1 Lophiomys imhausi
CTGGAGTAGTCTGTGGAGCTGAACGATCTTAGCGATTTTGAGTTGTTTTGGTTGTAGACTTTTGAGAAAACTACTCTTGAAGAAGTCTGCAAGGCTGGATCATCTGGGCCACTCTTCTTCTTTGGTGTCTGATCTGTTTTCTGCTGAGGTTTCTTTTGTCCAGTTGTCCCTGGATTCCTTGAATGGATGCTTTAAATCTCCTGGAAAGATAAGAACAGAGCCCTGCCCTAATCCTAACTCTGGGACAATTACCTTTTTTGTGGGGGGGGGGGTCAGGTAATATTTTTCCTGGAGCAAATTTGTTTTTTTAACAATATATAAAGTATTACCTTTCAAGTTGCTAAGAGACAAGCAATATTTGCTTATCTAAATATAAGAGATAGATAGGGCATCTTCAAAAACCTCAAGAGATCTGCAGAATATGGCATTCAAAGATGTTTTCTTAAGATTTTTTTGATATCGAGACATGTCAGCTCCTGACAGCACCCCCTATTCTACTCCAAGTAGAAGATGAGCATCGAAGAATCTCCAATGGGAGATGATTGAATTGGTGGTAAGCCTTTCTCTTGGCCAGAAAAACCCCTTGCTTCAACTGTAGACAGACTTCTGTCCAAAAAGGACAAAACTTGGAAGCAGATAAGTCGACAGCCTAGCTCTGCCAAGACAGGGTAGGTAAGTTCTTCATAATTCCTGCTCTACAATCAATGTCTGTCAGAGAAACAGGGCCAAATGGCTGAAGATTGATGCTGTAATGTATGGAGAGAAAATGGGAACTGTCCAGGAAGCCACTGGTATGTCATTTCTTAGGTTTGGAAGCTGCAGGCCCTGCACTTCCTATATAATCAAATATATTTGTCCCTCTCAGGTCTCTGAGGTGGTTGAAGAATAGATAGCTAGAGTCTCATAGTTAAATTTTGAGTTGTTTAGGAATCAAGAGGGTTTTTTGGATCTAAGAAGATATTTTTAAAATTGTGAGGCAAGTTAGTATGAAAGCTGAGTTAGATATAGAACTTTAAACTCATGGAGATTGTTACATAGTAGAATGTTAAAGTCAGGTGTCAAATACATATGGAGTGGACATTGGGAATGTATGCTAAGCCATATAACTCTTATAATTGTGGTCTATTTATTTCTGTTGTTTTGTATTGTATTTATAGTTATAAGAAAAAGAACCATTTTTTTTGGACTGAAAGGGAGAGCTGATGGGGGGAAAAAGAAATACCTTAAACTAAAAAAAAAGAAGGGAAGAGGATGAGGGCTTGAGGGGGATGAGGGTTGTAGGGTGGGACTGGAGGGGGGAGTAGGGAGGGGATTGTGAATGAGATGTAACTTGAAGAAATAAAAAATAAATTATTAAAAAATAATAATAATAAGGGATGCAGGCCCTGCACTTCCTATATAAGCAGATATATTTATCCCTCTCAGGTCTCTTAGGTGGTTGAAGAATAGACAGCTAGAGTCTCTCAGTTAAATTTTGAGTTGTTTAGGAATCAAGAGGGCGCTCTAGATCTAAGAAGATGGTTATAATAGTGATGCAAGTTAGTATGAAAGCTGAGTCAGTTATAGAACTTTAAACTCATGGAGATGGTTAGATGGTAGAATGTTAAATCAGGGGCCAAATATGTATAAACTGGACATTGAGAAGGTATACTGGGCCATTTAACTCTCATAAATGTGGCATATATATTTCTGTTGTTTTGTATAGTATTTACTGTTATAAGAGAAGGAAGCATGTGTTGGACTGAAAGGGGAAGCTGTTGGGGGGGAAGAGGGTGGAAGGGTGGGATAGGAAGGGGGAATAGGGAAGGGTTTGTGACTGAGATGTAACTTGAAGAAAAAAAATAAAGTATTTAATAAAAAAAGAAGATACTTTTAAAATTGTGTTACAATTAGTATGACTGTTGAGTCAGATATAGAACTTTAAACTCATGGAGATGGTTAGATAGTAGAATGTTAAAGTCAGGTACCAAATACATATGGACTGGTCATTGGGAATGTATGTTAAGCCATATAACCCTCATAACTGTGGCCTAATTACCTCTGTTGTACTGTATTGTATTTATTATTATAGGAGAAAGAGCCATTTGTTGGACTGAAAGGGGAAACTGTAGGGGGAAATAAGATATACCTTAAACTTAAAAGAAAAAAAAAAGGGAAGAGGATGGGGGGTTGAGGGTGGGAGGGTGGGACTGGAGGGGGAATAGGGAGGGGACTGCGATTGAGATATAACTTGAAGAAATAAAAAATAAAGGAAAAAAAATCACCATCTGCTGCAAAAAGAAGCGTCATCGGCAATCACATCTCTATCCCCGCCCACTCCTCTGTCCAATTACTTGCCACCCCTCCAAACTGCACCAAAGCAACTGACCTTTTAATAAATAAGCCCTTTAACACCAAAAAAAAAAAAAAAAGAAAGGCCTGACAGTAAGAAAATACTACTAAATTAACACATATTGTTTTGGATAACTTTCTTAATTCTACTCCAGGAATTGACTGGGATCATATTAGTCTATGACAATGGTGATGTTTGCTGCTAAAATGATCACATATTTATCTTGTCAAATAAATTTTAACAACAAAATTAGAGGCATATTTTAACATCGGTGTCTGTCAGTCTTAAAAAAAAAAAAGAAAGAAAGAAATACACACACACAAAGAGTAAAGGCCTGAAGAAAATAATTCATTGGTGAAGTATAATCAAGGGTATGGTGGTACAGGCTGTAAGGGTAGCATTGAAAGGATGGGTACAGAAAGGATCTCTGGGATGCCAACATAGTTTGCTTGAAAAACTTCCTTCCAGTGAAAAAACATTGTCTCATTCAGACAAGGTACAAATCATCTGAGGTCAGCACAAATATCTGAACTCTGATTCCAGGCAAAAATGAACAAATGGACACTTGCATACACTTAAGCACATGCATGTACACAAACACAAGGGTGTCAAAGACAGGAACAGAGTTATTGAATTAAACTTGATTTAGCTGGCTGTAGAACACAGCCACACCAGGTGACTTTACATCAAAGTCACTGTAAAAGAAATGGTAGCGAAGTATAAAATGGAGATTGCATTCATTCTCAAATCTTTACAGATTAATTCCAAAAGATGAGGGATCCAAGATGGCGGCGGCCCCAGAATGAGCAATTTATTGACAGGATTCCTGGATAGTGTTCCCATGTTCTAAAGTTTCTCAGCTACCATAATAAGATCAGGAAAAATAAGCCCAGAATTATGAAATAGATATCTTGCTTATCAAATTTTTTATCTGTTTCTGACACATGAAGCATGATATGTTTTTGCTTATTTCAGTTAATTCACTGAAAGTGTGATGCATGACTTTATGCTATTTATTTCAAAACTGTAAGTCTCACTCTGTGTATGTGTCCTAGGTGTGTGTATGCACATACTTGCACTGTGTGCCTGTTTACCCCTCAAGTGAATGTGCACATGCATTTAGAGATGGTAAGGAGCTGATAGTGGACATCGTCTTTCAAAGTTTTACACCTTATTCAGAGTTTGCTTGCTTGTTTTTTTTTTTTTTGTGTGTGCTATTCTGTTTTGTTTTTCATTGTTTTGTTTTTGAGACAGGATTTATCAGTGAGCCTGAGGTTCACTGAGTTGAGTAGGATGGCTGGTTGGCTGGCTGGCTGGCTAACCAGTTAACTTCAGCAACTTACCTCACTGCCTCCCAGTGCATGTGTTGCTGAAGTGCGATTAGATGACCAGATGTAACTGTTAGAGATTGGAATTTAGGTCTTCATGTTTGTAAAATATTCACTTCAGCCACTAAACAATCTCCCCACCACTAATTTGCTTTTATTATCTTAATTTTAGATATATCAATGATATTTCCTCCATTCAGGTTTTGATAAAAGATAATATTTAGCAAGCAAATATGTGTTGCCCAATCATTTTCATCAGAAAGATTATTTATTGAATTTTGAATTTTCTGAAAATTTTCTTTGTGTTTTGAAACTAGTTTATTTGGATCATAAAGATTTCTGAAATAAATTATTTTTCTTTGAAAAAAGAAAATAATGTATACTTGTAGGAAGGTTAAAAAGATGGTGTGATCAACAGAAACGTGTCACTCAAAAATTCATGTTTTAACATTCTCCTTAGTGCCACAGAGCACAGTCATTGTATTTGGAGATAGGGGTGTTAGTTTAACAGTATCTAACAATTTCCTTAGATCCCACTGCAACACCAGGCAGGGAAGCAGATAGTTTAATTGCAAATCTTCACTTCTATTCTCTCTTCCAAATAGAATCTTCCAGTCTCATCCCTAGTTCTGTAGCAGACTACCTTTTCTGACCTCTCTTGACTCTGCTCCCATTCCAGGAGGACTAAATAGATCTTAGTGGAATATTCTGTTTTCCTCCATCCTATGATCAGTCTAATGCCATCCTCCAGCCCAACCCCATTCCTAGTCAGCTTTTAATACCTAGAAACACATTTTATCTGAACCCCCAGTAGCCAAATGTAGCAGAATCCCAGAAGAGTTCTTCTAGAACTGTATTTTTCTATTCTTGCTAGAGCTCAGCAAATCTATAACAGTAGTCCCCCAGAATTGCAACACAAATGAAGCCCAGGAAAAAGACCTTAAAGTCTTCTTAATCAATATGATAGATGTTGTCAAATAGGAAATGAGTAAATACCTTGAAGAAATCTATTTTGTAAACACAAACCATGGGCAGAAATGAATAAGATTATTCAAGACCTGAAAGTGAAAATAGAATAAAAAAAGAACACTTAAATTGAAGGAAATCTGAAAACATAAAATTTAGGAAATGGAACAAGAATCTCAGTTGTAAAACTCACAAAAAAAAAAACCACAAAAAAAACAAAAACAGAACAACAACAACAAAAATAAAACAAGATATGGAAGAAAGAATCTAAGGTATTGAAAACACAATAGAAGAATTAGATACCTTGATAAAAAATGCTAAATCTAAAACAAACAAACAATCTTGGCACAAAACATCTACTACATTTAGGGGACCAAGTAAAGTGCAAAGGAAAAGAAACCTAGGAAACAGCACAGAAAATGCTTTCAATAAACTTATTCATTTAAAATTTCGTAACGTAAGAAGAATAGACCAAGTAAGAAAAGAAGTTCCCCTTGGCAAATGATAACCAAAACACTAAACATAAAGAACAGAGAAAGTATATTTAAAACTGTGAGGGAACATATAAATAAAGGGAATTTAGAATGCAAAACAAGCATCAAGAATGCATAGGCACAAAGATGGGGGACACAGGAGAAGACAGATAGTATACAGCTGTCTGCAATGCCACCACAGTCTTGGTAGGATCCCAAATTATGTCCACTTGATCTTTTAACTTATACCCAAAATTAATTGTTTAAGCCATACAATCTGTGGTATTTTGTTATAGAAATTAGAGCAAACTAATGTAAAATAATACAGCTCGGTACTGTGGCATTGTAGACAAATTTTATACTGAGGGGATTAAGTAGTTCACATCATTAAAATTATCCATTAGAAAATTTAGTATCTAATTTGGAAATAATGGTGGGGAGTAAATGCAGTGATTGAGAAGGTAGCAAAGTGTGGTAGACTCTATTTGCCATAATAGATATAGGGTTTGCATTATTTGAGAGATTAAGAGCTATTTCAGTATTTTTAAGTTAAGCTCTACAAATTGATTGGTGAATAAAAGACTGTGACATGAAGATGATTTAAGGTGTGCTGTCATAAGGGGAATTCTGAAGGACTAATAAATGTAAACATTTAAAAGTTACATGACAGACTGGAGAGAGCCTCATTTGCTAAACAGCTAGGCTCCTAAACAAAAACATAAAAGTTATATGGCTTCCTCATCTTTGAGAAATGGAAGAAAAGTGACTGGGTTCTGTGGAATATTTTGTCTTTCAAAATAATTTTATTCAATAATAAACAAATAGTTTTGCATATTTAACATGGGAATAATGTTAATAGGTACAGCTTGTACAAAAAGCTATTTTGGTACCTAACATGATGGGATAATTAATACCTTATGTAAATTTTTCTCTGCCCTGATTACCCAACCATATGTTTTTAACAATTCTGTCTTTTTTTTTAACTGACAAACTGGTACAATGTATAATACTTGACTGCAGTAAGACAGAAAAGGATAGAAAGTCTCCTATTTGTCATAATTTCTTCAATGAAAAGAAAAGTAAAATCAACATAATCCAATGAAAGCTTGAGGTACTACAGAAATTTAATTTTAAAAATTAAAGGGGGATTGATATGTGGAGACTTCCCTCATCTGAGGAGAAGGAGAGGAGTGAGATGGAGAAGAGGAAGGGAGTGTGGGACCTGAGGGGGAGGAGGCCGGGAGCTTTGATTGAGATGTAACTACATAAAATAAAATAATCAAAAATAAATTCTAAAGCTGGGCATGGTGGTTCAGGCCTCTAATGCCAGCACTAGGGAAGAGGCAAGAGGATCTCTGTGAGTTCAAGATCAATCTGGTCTACAAAGTGTGTCCAGGACTGCCAGGGCTATTTCACAGAGAAGCCCTGTCTTGAAAGAAAAAAAAAAGTAAACCAATGAATAAATACTAAGAAGAAAATAAATATTGCTTACTAAAGTTAACTTGAAATATCAATATGTAAAATAAAGTATATGTTTTTATGATATACTTATTCATATTTCTTAGATAAAAGTAGAAGGAAATACAATGAAGAGGAAGAGAAAAGGAAGAAGAGTGAAAAGAAGCAGAAGAGAATGAGGATGAAGAAGAAGAGCAGGAGGAAGAAGCCATGACTTTTAAAATACACTATATTGCTCAGATTCCTGGGACATAGACTGTATTTTTTTACCTCTTTTTTTTGGAATATGGTGTATTCAGTTGTTTTCAACCAAAAAGGTAAGAGCAAACCAATTTTAAAATATGTCACTGAACTCTCAGATCTGCAGGGTTAATTATAGAAAGAAATACAGAACATAAGAGAAAGGTTAAAAAAAAAACAAATTACCTCCCTGCAATATCCTTTCAGCTTCATGACTTTTAGTATACAGAAATATTTGGTTCATAGTTTCTAATGGCATCTGTGATGTCAAGATTTAGAGAAGGGGAACACTCAAAGTGACATTTATATTAAATCTGCCAAGACTGAGGTATTAGGAAAATCATTTCAGTGTGAGGAATGCTTTATGAAAGAAATGCAAAACGCTACACATTTGTGGAAGAATTTGTGATTTTTCAGTAGGAGAAAAATAGAATCTGACCTGGCATCATTTCATTGCACTTTCTTTATGGTCTATTTTGTGATTAAAACTTTTAGAAATATAAGTTATATCAGCCCTAAGGGGGGTTATTTTTGCAGAATATTTTATGAGGAAGCTGGTGCAATGGATGTTAGTAGGGGTTGTTGAGTATTTATGAGGAAAATAGAAAATATCTGGCTAAGTATATAGTTCAAAGGTAGAATGTACTCTGAACATGCATGGAACCCTGGTTCTGTTCCCAGTACAATGAAGAAAAGAAAGTAGAGGAAATATGAGCTTTCAAAGCTCTATGAGGAGTTTTTATTTCAGGAGAGCAAATTATTAAGATGATTAAATAATACTGTGACATTTGTAGATTCTCAAAAATCTCCAAAACCAACCAACCAACCAAACAAACAAGCAAATAAATAACTACCAAAAGCTCAATGCTAGTATGATTTATCAAACTAAAGTGAGCTTTTTGACATCTCGTTACATGCAAATATTTTAAAACATGGAATTATAGGATGAGGATGACACATTTCTATTTATAATAATGGGTCATTCACACTTGAATGAGATTTTAAATTACAAAACCATGTTGGTTTATTTTTTAATAGATAAAAGCATACTGAGAGATGTCAGGTGTGGTGGTACTTGTCTTTAATCCCAGCACTTGGGACACAGAAGCAGACAGATCTCTGTGAGTTCGAGGCTAGCCTAGTCTGATGGGATGATGTTATACATTCTAAATGTTAACTAACCTGCTCCCAGAGACCTGCTTTCTGTACATAAAGTAATGCTGTGCTACCTTGCTTTCTAATCATTGTCTCTGATTGGCATTAATAAAATGCCAAGGCCTGTGTTTGAGAAGAGAGGAAAGGTAGGCGGGGCAAAGGGTTCGCTGGCTTCAACGGCAGACAGAGAGCATCTTGGGTAGAAGAAGCAAGAACAGGAAGGCAGATACACCATGGGTTTGAGAAAAGAACCTCATTCCACATGGCCTGGAACATCAGCATCTTGTGGAGAATAGCAGCCCAGGGGACATATGTATATATAGGGTTGTATTTGGGGAATAGAATTAAGGGCTAGCTTACATGGGCTAAGATTGTACAATCCAGGCTAAGGTTTGATAAAATCCATCAGGTGTCTCTGTGTGCTCATTTATAATGGTGGGCCAAGAATTAACAGTGCCATCCAATTAACTATAATTTAAATACTGCTAAATAATTTAAAAGTACTTCTATACTGGTCTACAAAGTAAGTCTGGGAAAGCCAGGGATACACAGAGAAACTCTGTCTCAACAAAAAATAAAGTAAAACAAACAAACAAAGAAGAGATAAAGACAGAGATCATTGTGTATATTTTTCCTTTCAGTGAATTTTTTTTGTTGTTGTTGTTCATTTTACATCCCAATCAACTGTAGCCACCTCCTTCCCTTCCCATTTAGATCCTCTGCAGCTTGGAAGTTGTCAGAGGACACTTATGCTATTCTCCTGTCTGTAGTTATATATGATTATCATTAATAGTGATAGGGATATTTGAAGGTTTGCATGTGTCTCTTTCTCCCTTTAAATTACATGAGAGTACTAAATATAGCTTGATTTTTTTTTGTTTGAGTGAATAATATTTTTGTGTACCTTTCCTTGGAGTCATTGAATATTAATAAGTGACAATATTGGTCAGAACTCAATGAACTATAACAATTATTTATAAATACCACAGAATTGTCCTAATAGGGTATGGGAAAATGCACTTTGTCTTTTTGAGCTGGTTGCTGAATTGGTGAGAAATTCACTTCTTTTTGTTGTTATTATTGTTGCTTTTCCTCTGGTTTGTTACTTGTCAAAACTCTTTTCCAAATTGCTTTTGATATATAAGATTTGAAGTTGTAGTTGGACATGATCAGTGTGTCTCTCCTGACAATTCCTATATCCAATCAAATCGCTAATGTCAAGGTTTCCAATTATATTCCTGATTTAATTAAAATTAAATTATGAGGCATGGTTTCTGTCTAGATTAGTTTTTTGTGCATTATGTATGGTTATTTTCACAGCTGTGGATTGATCATTTTGCAGCATTTGAAGTCATGTACTACTCATGCTAAAGTAATAAATTCATCACAGCCAGAAATTGGAAACAACCTAGATGTCTGTCAGCCGAGGAATGGATAAAGAAATGGTGGTACATTTACACAACAAAATGCTACTCAGTTATTAGAAACAATAACATCATGAAATTTGCACATAAATGGATGGAACAAATAAAAAAGATCATCCTGAGTGAGATTACACAGACCCTGAAAGACATACATGGTATGTACTCACTATATGTAAGTGGATATTAGTCATTAACTAAGGATAACCAAGCTACAATCCAGACCCAAGAAACTCAGTAACAAGGAGGGCTCAAGGGATGATCCTTGAATCCCTCTCAGTGGCAGTTATGTTAGGTTCCTGTCTAGTTCCCTCTCTCATGTCTATTTTATTTCCGCCACTTAGAGGGATTATCCAGTAGATAATGGAAAAAAATACAGAGACTCACAGTCACATTAGACAAGAAAAAATTTTTAAATATCTAAGAAGAGAAAGTACTTCCTTCTTCAGCATATGTCATAGATTCATTTTCTAATGTTATACATAAAACAGTTTCATAGTGTGATCTCTTTTCTTTGTACAGTAATTTTCTAATATGCAACCTTATTTCAAATGATCTTTGTGTATTAAGCAGACTTAGTTGTTCAACATTATTCATGCTTTACTCTCATTTAGCAAGATGCTTTCTTTTAAAAAAATTCCCTCCATCATAATTATTTTTGACATGGTCAATTGATTTAGTATACCATTTAATTTTAATAATAAAATAACAATAGAGAGTTATAATTTGTGCTTACATTTCTCTTTATCACATTTATAATATATCCCCTTGGGAGAATTACCAAGAGGGACATCAATAAATGTTGACTTAGCAGTTTTACCTTTTAATTATGTTTTAGGAGATGGAGATCAATGCATATGCTCACATATGACCTGCAGAGATATTTTAATGGTCAAGAACACTTGCTGTGAAAGCAAGAAGATTTAAAAAAACACCATTTAAAAGGAAGGTATTATCTTTCATGATTATAACCACCAAATTAGTGGAGACAGATGGGTTCCAAGAGTTTACTAGCCAGCCATCATGGATACAACTGTTAGCTTCAGTTTCTGTAAGGACCATTTGCCATATAGTAAGATGTCAGCTTCTAGCCTCCATATCTGTGTTTTCTGTGTACACACACACACACACACACACACACACACACACACACACACACACAC
>CAJQZJ010032464.1:891166-912296 GCA_907164525.1 Lophiomys imhausi
TGTGTGTGTGTGTGTGTGTGTGTGTGTGTGTGTGTGTGTGTGTGTGTATTGAAGAGCTTGAAGATGACTTTCAGGAAAGAAAAGGATAAATGGTGTATAAGAGCATACATAAAATACTTGCATGTAGGTTGAGCTTCCCTGAATCCAAGCACTGTGGACAAATTGCAAACTCCACATCGTAACTTCCTGTTGGCACCTGTCTTGCACCTCAGCTGAACACCCAGGCTATAACATAGAGAACTCTATCCCTGGGGCAGTGAAACAACTCTGGATCATTCCACACTGCCTGGGCTACATGAGCTGCACAAGATCACAACGCTTCTGTATGTAAGTTACAGATTGAACTTGAGATCCACCCAAGAGCAGTTTCAGAGGTCCACAATTATGGACCTGAAGACCTAGGTTCAGGGAAACTGTTACAACCCCCACTGGCTCCAGCAGGATGTCCTGGAACACAGTGCTCCACGTGAGAAAAGGCGGGTAACTTCTCTGAGTCAAAGTGCTGTAGACATGTTGTGAACTCCATATTGGAACTCTGCTTTGCTGGCATTGCCCCTTGCCTGGGCAACCAGGCAACAACACTCAGAGCTCTGGTCTTAGAGCAACAAAGCAATTCTTGACCATTGAGTGCTGTCTGAGCAATGTGGGATGTGATAGATCATAGTACTTCTGGTTGAGAGGTGCAGTTTAAACCTGTGATCCCTAGAGAGCAGCTTGAGAGGGTCATGACTATGGACCTGATGTGTAAGCTGCAGGGGAACTGCAGTTCTAACCTACAGTCTATAGCCTGCTGACCCCCACCAGCATCACTAGGAAGACCAGCTGGATCTCAGGAACCTGCAGGTGGCAATAGCATGTCCTTTCCTAATCCCTGAGCAGAGTAGCCATTTGGGAGAGAGCAGGAAGGGGTGAGCCACAGGAGGCCCACTGAGAAGCAACCCCCAACACAAGGCCCCACCCATTCTGTGGAGAGATACTGGTCACAAGTTTATGGTCTCCACACCAAAGCTCCTCCCTTGGCATCAAGCCCAGAAGGTACCAGGAACAAACAGCTAAGGATAACAAGAGGACTAAAGGCCAGTGAAAGAATAGAACTGACAAATGTCAGGGAACTGTGACTCTGGCAAAATTCAGCTATGATTGCTAATAAAGCAAGCCCTGACCATCCCACCACAGCTGAAACAGAAGAAAATGATGACAATCTATACTTAAGAAAATGATAGATATATTAAAGAAGAAAATATATTCTTTAAAGAATTAAAGAAATCGCAATTAAACAGATGAAAACAATGGAAAATTCAATTAAATATCTTCAAGAAAACCCAATCAAACAAGAGAGGGAAAGGGACAAAGCTATTAAAGAGGCCTTAAACGAAGGAAATAAATCCCTTAAAGAATTTAAAGAAATCACAATTCAACAGATGAAACCAATTCCATTAAAGACCTCTAAGAAAACTCACATTTTCTTGAGATCAAGAGAGGGAAAGTTACATGGCCATTAACGAATTGCAAGCAAAAACAATCAAATGTATAAAACACTTCAAGACCTGAAATTGGAAATGGAAGCAATAAAGAAAACACAAGTAGAGACAATCCTGGAGGTAGAAAGCCAAGGAAAGAGAACAAGAACTACAGACATGAATATCACAAATAGGATACAAGAGATGGAAGACCGAATCACAGGCATGGAAGATTCGATTGAATAAATCAATACAACAACCAAAGAAAAGAGAAATCTAAAAAAGTTCTCACCTTTAGCTCCCAAAAAATCAAAGACTCACCAAAAAGTAAGCCTAAGAATTATGGGGATAGATGAAAGAGAAGACTCCAGACTCCAAAGACCAGGAAACATTTTCAACAAATCATACAAGAAAACTTCCCAAACCTAAAGAGAGAAGCTTCAAAAATCCAAGAGGCATACAAAACACCAAATAGATTGGACCAGAAAAGAAATTCCTCACACTACATAATAAACTCCAAATATATATAACAAAGAAAGAATATTAAAACTGTAAGAGAGAAGGCCAAGTAACATATAATGGCAGACCCATCAGAATTATGCCTGACTAGCTCTACGTCAAGCAAGACCCAGCCATACCTTCCTGGCATACATCCGAAAGATTTCTCACCAAACCACAAGGACATCTCCTCAACTATGTTCCCAGAAATTTTATTTGTAATAGCTAGAAACTGGAAACAATCCAGATGTCCTTCAACTGAAGAATAGATAAAACAAAACAAAACAAATAAAATAACCTCTGTGGTACATTTACAAAATGGAATACTACTCAGCTATCAGAAACAAGGAAATCATGCAATTACCAGCCAAATGGATGGAACTAGAAAAGTTCATCCTGAGTGAGCTAATCTAGGCCCAGAAGGATGCACATGACATGTGTTTATTTATAACTGGATTTTAGTCATATAATATAGGATAACTATTCTATAACCAACAGACCCAAAGGAACAGGAACATGGACTTTGTTACCTATTAGTGGGATAGTTTACCCTAGTGGAAGTGCCATGTAGGCCCCAGTGAAAGAGGAAGCTCTTAGCCCCATGTGACTGATGAACTGTGAGGGGCTGATATTTAGGGACATCCTACACTGGAGGAGTAGAATAGGTAGGAGTGGGGGTAGTCGGTGTAAGGGTGGGAATGGGAGTGGTGGAGGGAAATGGCTGCAGACTTTTTCCGAAAAGTAAGATTTTATTAAAGCATTATAAGCTATTTAACCTGAATTTTTAAGTGAATATATTGCAAAAAAACTATGTATTTATTCAGAGAAAATTTAAATTTCCATATAAATTTTTAACTTATTTATTTCATTCTTTCATTTTACATCTGGATCATAGCCCTCTCCTTCCTTTCTACCTGTTCCCACCTTCCCATCCTCTCCTTCTTCTCTCCTCCCCTCTTCCTCAGAACAGGGGTACCCCTGATCAACTCACTCCCACTCTTCAAATCACATCAAGACTAAAAGCATCTTCTTCCACTGAGGGCAGACAAGGCAGCCCAACTAGAGTAAGTTGATTCACATGTCAGGCACAGTCTCTACTCCATTTGCTAGAGGATCTACAGGCATGCAGACCAAGCTGCTAATCAGCTACATATTTGCAAGGAGACAAATTCCAGAACATGCATGCTTTTTGGTTGGTGCTTTAGTCTCTGGAGTCACAGGGGACCTGGGCTAGTTGACTTTGTTTGTCTTCTTGTGAAGTCCATGTACCCTCCAGATCCCTCTATTCTTCCTCCTATTCTTCTACAAGACTCCCTGAGCATCACCCAATGTTCAGCTATGTGTCTCAGCATCTGCTTTTATGTACTTCTGGGTGTGATCTCTTAGAGGTTATGCTAGGCTCCTGTCTGGAAACGTAGCAGAGAATCATTAATAGTTTGAGAGGTTGGCTCTCTCCCATGGGGTGGGTCTCAAGTGTGACAGTTATTGGTTGGTCATTCCCTTAATCGCTGCTCCATCTTTATCCCAATACTTCTTGTATGCAAGGTAAATTATGAGTCAAGGTTTTGTGGGTGGGTTGGTGTCCCCCTCTTCCCACTGGAGTTCCTATCAGACTAAGAGGTACCTAGTATTGTCTCTGTGTCCATAACTGCTAGGAGTCTCAGCTAGGGTTCCCCATATACTCCCAGGAGAATACCATTTCTGTGATCTCCCACTTGTTTCAGTGCTGACCCCTCCATCAGTTTCCCTTTTCTCTCCCAGGGCTCTCACCACTCACCCCTGCTCTCACCAAATTTCATACGCACCCTCATTCCACTCCTCCATATCTCATCCCACTCAGCTCACTCTCTTCGTCCATATAAGGTTTTTATAGATATGTTGACATGTAAATGTTTGTACTTTTGACTAACGGTCAGTATAAGAGAAAACTATTTTCAGCATTCCAGTTAAGTATAATTACTTCTTGATTTTTGTTATTAATATTATATAATAGCCTAGTTTAATGATTATAAATGATGTCAAACTTTCCTAATTACTGAAGTGAAACATTCATAATTTTCACAAAAATTGTTAGAAAATTATAATATTTGGCAATTGTTAGTACCTTTTAATACTCTTACATGGATTTTATCACTTTTTATCACATTTAAATGTTTAAATAAATGTTAATTCTTTTTGTTCTTTCCTTGAGACATTTACTCTACAGTTGGTGAGTTGGAAGACAATATGAGGCACATGTTTCTCTAAACTTGTAAAGATCCATGATGCTTCACTTTCTAGATTGTTGAGATTATAGATTTAAGTTACATATTTTTTATTGTATGTTATTTTCCTCTCTTTATGGGTGGAGCTGCCATTTAACCTAGGGACTTTGCAAATGATAAGTTATTATTTTATCTTTGAGTCATATCTCCAGCACATCTTAATTCCCTTATCTTTGAGCAAACAAGTAAACTATTTTATTAGTTTTATATAATTCTCACTTATAAGTGATTTTTGTAAAAATGAATTATTTAACATATTATAAGTTTTTAATTATGATTATTATATTTTAATTAATGTATTGTGAAAAGATTAGACATTAACCCAGAGAAAATAAAGATATAAATGTAAGATTTCAAACTATGTCATATTTTCTCCTCTCTAAATTTCTACTTCAATTACATACATTAAAGACAATCAATCTTGAGCAAAAAAAAAGAAAAGATAGACAGAACTCACATTCTGATTTTAAAGAACATTACTTGGAAAACATACATTTCAGAAGAAAATCAAGCTCATCAAACCATAAGACAGAATAGAGATAAATAATGAGTATGTTTGGGGACAGTTAGGTGAGTTTTGGAAAAGCTTCCATGAGTACAGAATACAAAAAAAAAAAAAGATAGTCTCATCAATAATTTCTATCTAATAAGTTCTATTAATATTGGATACCATTGTTTTTATGCATAAACGTCCAAACAAACTATCTTTACCATTTGTAATTTATATGGTACATAAATAGGTAAACTTCCTCTACTAAATTTGTTCTAATTAAAACTTCAAGTATTGTCATTCTAATAGAA
This sequence comes from Lophiomys imhausi, assembly GCA_907164525.1. NCBI lineage: Eukaryota > Metazoa > Chordata > Mammalia > Rodentia > Muridae > Lophiomys > Lophiomys imhausi. The sequence continues at coordinate 896,190 of CAJQZJ010032464.1, forward strand.
TATTTCTGAAGCTCTTATTCAATGTTAGTTGAGGTCTTACTAAATTTCATAACACTGATTTTCTTTTTTTTATGTGAAGGTTTTTTTTTTAATTTTCATTTTTTAATAAATGTATTTATTTATTGCTTCAGGTTACATCTCCATCATATTGTCCTCTTTGCCTCCTTCCCAGCCCTGCCCTCCCACCCTCTACCCACTAACCCTCCCATCCCACTCCTCTGGAGTGGAGTGTCCCTACAAAGCAGTCCCCCACCCTAGTTCAGTCATATGATTTTCTTAACGTGAAGGTAATACTTAAAGTTTGATGTGTTTATATTTTATTTAGTTTGCAATAATTATTGTGCTCATTGTATGAGGAATATGTATATGTATTTTAGTATAAAACATCTTTATTGTTTTTTTATTTTGTGAATTTTACATCATACACCCTGTTCCCTCTCATCTTCCACCTCACCTCAGACCCACCCTCCACCTTTGAAACCTCTGTCAACATAAAAAAAAATCATTGTAGAAGTTATAGTATGTTTCAGTGTGTCGCACAATATTTCATTTTGTCCACACTTTTTTGCTTGCAAATGTTCATTATAATGATTCCTTGGTATGGTAAGAGACCTCTAACTTCTGTTCCTTTGATATTACTGGGACAATACCTCACTGGGACTCAGTTATCCTGTTGTTGTCCTGTGTCATGGAGATCCTGTAGTTTTGAGTCTATGGAACTGGCCTCTTCATGCACTCCAGTAGTTCATACAAGGGCCATTTGTTGGTGTGTGCTAACTCAAAGCCCTGGTGCTGGGCCTGCAACCCCTACATCTAGGTTCAGTTCTACTGTGCTACCCATATAAAATGCAGGGCATGTTCTCCTGAATGCTGCAGCAAGTAAGGGGCTGGACCAATTCTTCTTCTCTCATGAGCCCATCAGGGCCAACTCTCCCACCGGCTACCGGTGTTGAGGGCATTAGAGAGTGGTAGGAATCTCTTTCTCAACAACACCACAGAATAGCAGACAAAAGGCAAGTCTGGCTCTTCTACACTCACTCTCTAGGGCAGGTTCACACACATTTCACACATTCAGACATACTGTGCTGTCCAGGGGAAGTGAAAGACCTGCTCTTCCAAGTCCTGCAGCAGATAAGAGGCAGGGCCAGATCTCCTGTCTGCCACTGGTGGTGAGGGTAAAATTGAGGGGAGGGGATCTCTCCCTCACTAATACCACTACAAAGCAGACAAAAGGCAGGGATTGATGTCCCACACTCACCCCCATTGGAGTCCGCTCAACCACAACCCCCATATCCAGGGTCACCTGTATCGTTTTGCCCAAACAAGTTGCAGGACTTGCTCTCATAAGTACTGCAGCATATGAGGGGCAGGGACAGCTCTCTTGCTCTTGTGACCCTAACATTTTCAATTACTGTTTTATAGACGTAAATTGTTTTTAAATATTTTTATTGTAACGATATTTTATTTATTCTTTGATAATTTCACTATGTTCTGCCCTGACCTGCATCTAGAACCCTCAAACACATCCTCCTCCAATTGCTGTGCTCCTTATTCCTTTTTCTTTTATAACCACTGAGATCACTTAATGTTACCCTTATATACATTGTTGTTGGGTCATTCACAGAGGATGAATAAACTGCTAGGATTGACATCTTGCAAGGAAAACAACTTCTCTCCTGTAATAGAAACAATTTCCTTTCTTCCAGCATCTATCAACTGCCAATAGCTATTCAGCTCAAATTGTACTTCATAAGCTCCTTTGTTATCCATGCTATAATGTTAATAAACTGGATATTTTTTTTCAAGAAGCCACAGCTTCTTTGAGCTCGTGAGTGCAAAGACCATATGATGTTCAGACAGTAGTGCTTCACAGCACCCTTCCCCATCTCTAGCTTTTGCATTTTTCTGATGACTCTTGATGGGGTGGTGTTAAGCATTCTAAATATTAATTGGTCCTGTTTGCTGTCTGTTATGCAAAGACCATATGATGTTCAGACAGTAGTGCTTCACAGCACCCTTCCCCATCTCTAGCTTTTGCATTTTTCTGATGACTGTTGATGGGGTGGTGTTAAGCATTCTAAATATTAATTGGTCCTGTTTGCTGTCTGTTACTTAACTGACTCTGATTGGTTAAACAAATGCTGAGGCCTGGAGATTGGACAAAGTCAGAGATAGGTGGGACTAAGGTTCATGGGCTTTTTGATAGAGAGCATCTTGGGAAGAAGAAGGCCAGAGAGAAGCCAGGGCAGACAAGGAGGACATGCCATGGAGTAGATTAAAGAAGATCCTGCCATGTGGCCTGGAACATCTGCTTAGCGTAGAGAATAATAGTCCAAAGGGATGTATGTATATATGGGGTCATATTTGGATAATAGAATTATGAGCTAGCTTAGATGGGCTAGGACGGCACAACCCAGGCCTAGGCTTGTTAAGATCCATGTGGTATCCTGTGTGTATTCATTTATAATGGCGGGTTAAGAATTAATGCCGCTGAATCAATTAAAGATAATATAAATACTGGTTAAACAATAATATTAGCTATTTTTTCCAACAAACTCTTCTATGATATTCCCTGATCCACGGAGTAGGGATGGTGTAGATGTTTCCTTTACAGCTTATCACACAACAATCCGTTATTTTCAGTGTTTTGACCTGCTTTTAATATACATTAACCACTGTACACTACAAAAAGAACATCTCTGGCCAAGGTTGAAAGTAACATTAGCTATGGTTTTAATCACTGATATTGAGAAGATATCTTGACTACATATCTATTTGACAAATAATCAGTAGTACGTTCATTCCCCTAAGAGCTGCTAACCTCCCCATCACATGCTTTTGACAACTTAATACCAGGAATGGATTTTCTCCCATGGAATGAATTTATAATGCAATCATAATTACCTCATAACAGTCATGATAGTATTGCATTAGTGGACACATCTTGCCTGGCAAGTTGGTATTCTAGTATTTAAGATCCACCGTTAATTAAAACCCTTGTTGGCTTTCTTCCACAGTAGCTTGAATAACACCTGGAACTATGATAACTAACCCATTGTAAAGAAGTTTCCATGTCAATTACTATCCATTTCTCTATCTTCTACAACAAAAGTTTGTAATTGCACTAAAAGCTCACCATCTGGTTATGTTGAGCAACTAAGAGCAAAGGCAATAGCCGATGTTGTTTGAGGGGTCTCCAGGCCTTCTTAACCAACAACCCTTAGAATGTTCACCTTAGTTGGCAAAAATATTTTTCTTTGGTAGCTCATGTCTTCTGGAAGCAGCATTTTTTTTTTCCGTTTCTTTTGAAACTTGAGTATCACACATAGGATGAATTTAAACCTTTCATTAAACCACGTGTATAAATCAAAACATTATGGTTGTCAAAACTTTATATAGTTTCCTATTTTTTCTTTTCCATTTGGCTATGCCTTATTACTTAGTAATATTTACATCTTTGATTTCACTTTTATATATTAGGAGTTAAAAAGAAAATTACAACATTAATAAATTATAATATTATTAATTAGACATTCATTATTTTCTAAATTGAATTAATTACAAGGAATTACAACAACAAATGAGTATTTTCAAATATCCATGCATCATAATCCATTCAGGAATTATATGCAGAGACATATGGTTGTACACCCTTAATAAAAACTGAAATCAGACTGATATATTGTAAACTTAAGTGTTACTATATGTTTTCAAATCAAAAATTCTTAAACAGTTAGGAGAACTTGTCATTTGTATTCTGAATCATCTATAACACTAAACTTTTATGAAGTGTTTTATTATTAGGCATTAACTACAACATTACATTTTAATGGAATCATAAATCTTCAATTACAGTTCAATATGTGGCTGACTTGAATTGCTTTTATACTGAGACAATTCTATTAAAATATACACTATAAAAAGGCAATTTATTTTACCTAAAATAAATACACTATTTTCAAAACATAAAATAGATACACTTTTCAATGCATATGATTTTGAATAAAACATTACTAATACTGGGCTTCTTCTATCAAATACAAATTTATATGTTTTTCACCAACCAACAAAAAGTCACAATGACATTAATTGTGTAGGGAGTTTACATATTGTTTGGTCAAAATACAGTAGAAATCGGGGTTGACATTCTTTATTATTTGACAGTTTTATACCTATATGTAATGAATTATAGCTGTTCACACTCCAACTCCATTTGTCAACCTATTCCTTCTTTCATAAAAACATTTTGCTAACAAGTTCTTAGAAAAAACTTCTACTTTCAAGAGATCTTTGTGCGTTTGTGTGTGTGTGTGTGTGTGTGTGTTCCACTAAATTTAATTAGAATTTCTTGTGTGAGCATGGGTGGGAGGTGTTTTTTAATTTATTATTTACTATCATAAATTAATAATAAATTTAATTATAACTTATAAATTACATTTATTTACTATAATAGCTTTTATTATAAATGTAGCAATGTTAACATAAAACAAAACAAAAATAAATAAAATGAAAGAAAGAAGTTGGTTGCACTCATAACTCTCATACCACATTTTACACTGGCCATATTTTCCATGGCAGGTCAGGAATGTACTTGTAGGCTTCAGATTATGTAAGATGTATTTTTGCTCCCAGTAACTTATGCAGCACCTTCCAGTGCCTTGAAATCTAGCAGCGAGGAAGAAGTTTCCTCGTAAGCTCAGGATTGAATTCTATTTATTCAATAACCAAATTACAATGACTCCAGCAATAAAGTCTTATTATATGTTTATGATGGATAGTCAAGAACAATTTCAATAGTCTTTTTTTTTTTATTCAGTGATATTGCAGGATCCCTAATCAATAGCTTGTAGGAAGTTATTCAGTGCCTTGTAATGAGTTTTAAAATTTTTATTAGTTTCTCCTTTGGCTATAAGATAGTTTATTTCATTTTTCATAGTCATTGCAGTTTGGTTAATCATTCCTATGAATCTTTTCCTCTCTAACACTTTGATCTCCTTCCTTGATTAAAAATCCTCATCCAAACCATACTTTCCCTTTATTTTGTTTTTAATTATATTCTACTATTCCTTCTTCCTCAAATTATTCTTCCTCCCAAAATAGATCCTTTGTACTTAATTGTTTCCACATGTCTGCATGTTAAATAAATAAAGTTAGGAGCCTTTTATGATAAAGACATATGGCATTGATGTCTGGTTCTGGATTGCCACAATATAATTTCACCAGTTGATTCTATTCATTTGAAAATTTCATAATTTAATTTTTACAGCTATTTTATATGTATATGTACTACATTTCCTCTACCCATCCATTAGTTGATACACATCTAGTCTTATTTAATATCATATCTATTTTGAAGAGGCCATCAATGATGCTGATATGTAGATATCTTTTCAGTATGACTTAGTGTTATTTGGGTAATGTGCTCAGTAGTTCTACTGCTGAGTCTTATGCTTATTTGTAATTTTTGAAAAAACTTCAAACTGATTACACTAGATAACAGACCAACAAACATGTAAAAAATACTTCTTTTATCCAGATTCCTGATGGTATTTGCTGTCAGTTCTATTTTGATGATGGTTGATAAAAAGGCTTATTGATTGTTTATTGATGCTGTGAGAGGGTGAAACATAATAGATTTCAATTATCATATGTACCCATACATTAAATTCAACAATCATATGTGAGTGGCAGCATTATTTAATAAAACCTCTACAAAGAACTGAATGTTAGGTAGGAATAGAAGGATGAATGATGGAGGAAATTAGTTCTCATTTAGAAAAATCCGTCATGACTATATCATGTATGTATCATCTACCTAGCATCAATAGATTATATATCTATTAATCATATAAGTATCTATCATATATGAATTATATAACATCCCTCTATCTATAATCTATCTATATGTATCCCTCTATCATCTATTTATCTATTATATCATTACTATCTATCATCTATCTATGTATCATTTTGCTGGAAGAGAAACACATTTAATATGTGAAGAAACTTGGAGAGGCAGGAAAAATTTTTCTAAGTTGAAAGGTAGATATAAAAATGGAAGTTTAATTTTTCTCACAAAAGTTTAACCCTACATCTGAGATACATAAATAATGATATGTCATATACTCATATATACTCAATATGATATAATTATCAAGAGCTTACACATTCCTTGAGAGTGAGCAGAAATGCTCACATAAATGTCTTATTGTAAAGTGATACTGAATCTTCCTTTAAAAAAGAACATAAAGTATTGTTGTATGAGCTTACTTTTCTTTAAACATTAAATAGAAAGGTATGTATCCACTGATGTAGATAAAATTAAATAGAACCCTATTTTGGTGTAGCATCATAAAGTTGGTGTTCCTATTTCTCAGATATATCTGTACTGTTTATTTCTCAGTTTTCTTAATTAAAAATTATACATATTTATAATTTATATGTATGTAATCATTTTATTATTATCACATTAAATATAATAATAAAAGATCACTCAGATATTGTTACATATAATTTCTAATATATGTTAAAAATTTTAAGCTATGTTTTCTAAGATCATATTCTCTATTGATGAATTAACTGGTCATTGCAGTTGTCATTATAAATTGTGGGTAAGTCACCCTCCATCAAAAAAAAACACAACAAAACATTTCTTTGTAATAGACCATGACCATTACATAAAATCACAACCAAGCAAAATGCAGAGTTGTGAAACTCAATATTAATGGATACATCAGTAAAACCACTCCCATGATTAAGGCTCAGGTAATGTTTATGAAGATAGGACAGAAAGATTGTAAGAGCCAGAGGGTCAAGTAGTATCTTGTGAGATGATCTCCCAGTAATGTTAGAACCAGCACTCATAAGATCTCACCAACATGACTGCCTGAACATAATATGAACAAGAACAGAAATAGACACACCAAAGTGGACGGGGGAAAGACTATGATGTCTCAATTGTTCACCAAAAAAAAAAAGCAAGCAAACAAACAAACAAAAAACTATGGGAACTATAAAAGGGCTGAGAAGAAGGAAAATAATCCCTCTCAGGGAAGAGTTCACCACTTGATTATCCAAACGAAATTGTCAGACCTGAAAATATGTATATGTTATACATGCACATATCAACAATGATTTTAAAAAGTCCATGAAAGTGAGAGAAAGCAATGATGGTATATTAGAAGGTTTGAGGGAGAAAAGAAAAGAGATAAGTGACGTAATTATATTTTAATCTCAAAAGGAAAAAAGTTAAATCATAATTAGGGCCAAGAAAACTATTGTTAACAATGCCTAGAAGTCATTATACTATCCAGGTGTGGTGGCATACACCTTACTTCCAACACTCTGGAGGTAGCAAGCAAATCTCTGTAAGTTCCAGGCCAGCCATGTCTACAAAATGAGTCTAGGACAGCCAGGGCTGTTACACAGACAAACCCTGTCTCAAAAACAAAACAAAACAAAACAAAACAAAACAAAACAAAACAAAACAAAAACAAATCAGAGGGATACAAGAAGGCGGCAGCCCACACGGACACATTTTGATCTTGGGGAAAACATTCACAAAGACACAAAGGCTGTGCAAAAATTCTGAGTGACTGAAACCACCTGGATTTCACCCAGCTACCTAGGGATGATTAAAAGTCCCTGGGCAGGACTCTCCCTCCCATTCTCAGACCTGCACAGAAGCCGCTGAATCCAGGATTCGGGCACCTCCACCAGGAGAGACGCTGGGTAAGATCCACTCTAATACCCAGCAGGCAGATTCAGACCCCACACAGGGTTACTCACCAGCCTACTGGATCCCCCAGATCTCATGCAGGCGTTCTGGCTATTTAGCGAAAGGTTTAGGACCCGTGGGAGTGCCACACACACTTGGCAGCACACGCTGGGCATGCATCAGCTGGGCGTGTGAGGTTCCACAGGGCATCAGCCCAGTAGCCAGCGGGTCCACACCTGCATTTGGAAAGCCCAGACATATCTGTACAACCCCAGAGGGGTGCTGGACAGGCACCCCTATTGGATTTACAGTCATTGGGAAAAATTCCTGCAGCTCAATCGAGCTGCAGGACACCCTTCTGGCTGCAGGTTACCTTCCATGGCGGCATACGGGAACTTGGATGACAGAGGCCCCATTTTCCAGTATCCAAAGACAGCTCCATACACACATAGGCGGGGCTTTGAGAGTGAGAGAAAAGGCTACAGGGGGTAAAGGCTGATTTACGCACCACAGTGTCCAACCCTGGGAAAACTGTGAGGTGTTTATTATTATTATCAGACTTTTTTGCTAGTATGGGCCCCTCTGGCCAGGAACCAGAGTTTAAGTATATATAGCTCCACCCCCTGGTTCAGTGAGTTGAACTGGGAGGCGCTGCTGAGTGACTCACCTTACAAGGGTGGAGTCAAGCTCTCTCAGGACTCAAACAGGCCTTGGGACCTCCAAAGTCCACAGTATCTGTGCCTGGATACACAGGAACATAACACCAGTGTCACTGCAGGCTGAACACTCAGTCTGTCTTGGGAGCAATGAAACAATCCAGGGCCATTCCTCATTGCCTGGGAATAGGCTGCACCAGCTCACAGTGCATCTGGCTATTAGATGCATATTGACCCTGAGATCCCCTTGTAAGCAGCAACAGATCACCAAGCAATTCGACTGCTACACCAAAGCGCCCCCTTTGGATCCAGGCCCAGAAGACAACAGGAGCAGACAGCTAAGAACATCCAAATGGCCAAAGGAGCAATTAAAAACACAAATCAGGGAGACATGACTTCAATAAAACACAACTATGCTAGTTAAGCAAATCCTGACAACCTCACCACAGCTGAAACACATGAAAACGATGACAATTATACATTATGGAAAGTGATAGAGTCCCTTCAAGAAGAATTTAAATCTATGAAGGAATTCAAAGAAGCCACAATTTTTACAAGCGAAAGCAATGGATAATACTATTAGAGAGCTCCAAGCCAAGGTGGCTCAACTTGAACAGGAAAAAGACAGGGCAATGAAAGATTTCCAGGCAAAGACAAACAACTTGGAGAAGGAAATATACAAAATGAATGAAATCATTCAAGACATGAAAATGGAAAAGGAAACAATAAAGAAAACAGTCAGAGTTAAAAATGGAAATGGAGAATCAAAGGAAGAGAACAGAACTACAGATATCAGTATCAAAAGTAGGATACAAGAGATGGAAGACAGGATCTCAGGCATGGAAGATTCGATGGAAGAAATCAGTACAACATCCAAAGAAAATGAGAAAGCTGAAAAAAATCTCTCACCCACAACATCCAAGAAATCAAGGACTCAATGAAAAGACGGAACCTAAGAATTATAGGCTAGAGGAAAGAGAAGACTCCCGACTCCAAGATCCAGGAAATATCTTCAACAAAATCATAGAAGAAAACTTTCCAAACCTAAAGAAAGAGATGCCAATAAAAATCAAAGAGGCTTACAGAACACCAAAGAGATTAGATCAGAAAAGAAACTCCTCTTGCCACATAATACATAATAATTGAAACTCCAAATGTACAGAAAAAAGAAAGAATATTAAAAGCTGCAAGATAAAAAGGTCAAGTCACATATAATGGCAGAACAATCAGAATTACACCTGATTTCTCCTCAGAAACTTTAAAAGCTAGAAGGGCCTGGACAGATGTCCTACAAACTCTAAGAGAACATAGGTGCCCAGACAGACTACTATACCCAGCAAAACTCTTTATCAACATAGATGGAGAAAACAAGATATTCCATGACAAAATCAAATTTAAACAACATCTACCCACAAACCCAGCCCTACAGAAGATCCTAGAAGGAAAATTCCAACCCTGAGAAGATAACTACACCCAAGAAAACAGAGGAAATAGAAAACTGCACAGAAACTAAACAAAAAGAAGCACAGGATGATCACCTATACCAAAATAATGGGAAAAAACAACCACTGGTCACAAATATCCATCAACATCAATGGACTCAACTTGCCAATAAAAAGACACAGACTTACAGATTGAATCCCTAAACAAGACCCATCTTTTTGCTGCATACAACAAACAGATCTAACTATCAAAGATAGACACTATCTCGGAGTAAAGAAGGGCTGGGAAAAGGTTTTCCAAGCAAACAGTCCCAGGAAGCAAGCTGGAGTAGCCATCCTAATATCAAACAAAATAGACTTCCAACTGAAGTTAATAAAAAAAGGCAGAGAAGGGTATTAAATACTCATTAAAGGAAATATTCATCAAGAGGACATCTCAATAATGAACATCTATGCCCCAAATACAAATGCACCTACATTTGTAAAAGAAACATTTCTAAAACTTAAATTGCACATTGATCCCCACACATTAGTAGTGGGAGATTTCAACACCCCACTCACAACAATGGAAAATCATCAAGACAGAAACCAAACAGAGAAATAATGAGTCTAACAGAGATCATGAACCAAATGGACCTAACAGATATCTACAGAATATTTCACCCAAACACAAAAGAATACACCTTCTTCTCAGCACCTCACAGGACCTTCTCCCAAATCGACCAAATAGTTGGACACAAAGAAACCCTCAACAGTTACAAGAAAAATGAAATAACCCCTTGTATCTTAGCAGACCACCATGGAATAAAGCTGGACTCTAACAGCAAAAGAATCAACAGAAAGCCTACACACACATGAAAATTGAACAACTCTTCACTGCATGACTACCAGGTCAGGGAAGAAATAAAGAAGGAAATCAAAGACTTCTTAAAATCCAACGACAATGAAGGCAAAACATACCCAAACCTATGGGACACAAGGAAAGTTGTGCTATGAGGAATGTTCATAGCACTAAGGGCCTTCAAAAAGAAAATTGTGACAGCTCAAATGAGTGAATTAATAGCTAAACTGGGTGAATAGGAAAAAAAAAAGAAGAAGAAGAAGGCAACACTCCCAGGAGGAGGAGAAGGCACGAAATCATCAAAATTCGGGCTGAAATCAACAACTTAGAAAAAAAACAACTATACAAAGAATCAGTGAAACCAAGAGTTGGTTCCTTGAGAAAATAAACAAAATAGACAGACCCTTAGACAAATTAACTAAAAGGCAGAGGGGAAAAAATCAAATCAAAAAAATCAGAAATGAGAGGGATAAATATATTTGCTTATATAGGAAGTGCAGAGCCTGCAGTTTCCAAAGCTAAGAAAGAACATACCAATGACTGCCTGGACAGTTCCCATTTTCTCTCCATACATTCCAGCATCAATCTTCAGGCTTTGGGTCCTGTTTCTCTGACAGACATTTGTTGTAGAGCAGGGATTATGAAGGACTTACCTACCCTGTCTTGGCAGAGTTAGGCTGTCGACTTCCCTGCTACCAAGTTTTGTCCTTTTTGGACAGCAGTCTGTCTGCAGTTGGTGCAAGGGGTTTTTTCATGCCAAGAGAAAGGCTTGCCACTAATTGAACCATCTTACAGTGGAGGTTCTTCGATGCTTATCTTCTACTTGGAGTAGAATAGGGGGTGCTGTCAGGTGCTGATATGTCTCGATATGAAAAAAAAATCTTGATTTAAGATAACATCTTTGAATGCCATATTCTGCAGATCTCTTGGGGTTTTTGAAGATGCCCTATCCATCTCTTGTATTTAGATAAGCAAATGTTGCTTGTCTCTTAGCAACTTGATTACTGGGTAGTTTAGAGAATATCTGTGATAGACTGTCATAGTAGCTAACAAAGTGACATGTTTGCATGACTAGGAGTTTGTTTTAACTATCCTAGACCGTTTTAGACGGTTGGTATCAAGAGGTCAGAGCTTCACATTTTAAGTATCTCTAGGTATGATACCATTGGGAAGCATTACTTTTAAATTTGTATCAATATACAAAGATCTATTCAATTGTGGTTAAATATACTCTTAATTATGTATCAATATACCAAGATCAATGCCTATGTAGCCCAATATAATCTTAATATTACGTCCATATGCAAGGGTCAATACCATTGTGGCCAACTATAATCTTAATTTTGTATCAATATACAAAGATCAATACCGATGTAATCCAATACAATCTTATTTTTGCACAATAAACCATGGTCAATACCACTTTAGCCAAATAAACTACTAATTTTGTATCAATATACAAAGGTATAAGGGCATATTCAATAATATGCCCCTTCTTCTTGGACCTTCCTGTGCTATGTCTATATCTCATTTTTCTCAAGCCCATGCACTCCTACATAGGAGAGGAAGAAGGATACAGAAAAGGAAAAGTAGGATTTCCCTGGGGCTAAACTCCAAAACCCATTAAGACAGTACCATTTATCAGCTTGTAGTCTCTTCCCCTACATAACAGAGTTTTCAGATATCCTTTAAATAACCAAAAGGGGGGCGGAGAAACACCCTCCCCACCCTCTGGACATGGGACGTCGCTCTCTTAAAGTGACTTCCTGCTGATTTGGGTCGTAGTAGACCTGTTTAGGGCCCCAACCCAAATGGGAAAAATGATTAAAAATGTTAGTACACTCCTTTTATGTTCAGTCCTTCTGTTCTCAGCTGTTTAGATGACCTAAGGGGTTTGTAGGCAGAAGCTGATCTTGCAGGTTTCACTGAGGTTCCTGTCGGGGCATTGTGTAGAGCTGAGCGGTCCCAGTGACATTGGATTGCTGTGGTGGTTGCAGGCCCCCGATGGAGACAGCTATTGAGGAAGTCTGCCAGGGTCACTCGTCCTCCTTGGTGCCTGATTCTGCTCTCTGCTGAGGATTCCGCTGTCCAGCCGTCCCCGGGCTCCCCTAATGGGTGGTTGAAGAATAGACAGCTAGAGTCTCATAGTTAAATTTTGAACTGTTTAAGAATCAAGAGGGTGTTATAGATCTACGAAGATACTCTTAAAAGTGTGTTGCAAGATAGTATGAATGTTGAGTCACATATAGACCTTTATACTCATGGAGTTGGTTAGATAGTAGAATGTTAATGTCAGGGGCCAAATATGTATAAACTGGACATTGGGAAGGTATACTGGGCCAATTTACTCTCATAAATGTGGCATATTTATATCTATTGTTTTGTATAATACTTACTGTTATAAGAGAAGGAACCAGCTGTTGGACTGAAAGGGGAAACTTCTGGGGGAAAGAGGGTGGAAGGGCGGGATAGGAAGGGGGAATAGGGAGGGGTTTGTTACTGAGATGTAACTTGAAGAAAAAAAAATAAAGTATTTAAAAAAAATCAGAAATGAAAAGGGAGAAATAACAACAGACATTGAGGAAATCCAGAGAATATTTGAGACCTGCTTTAAAAATCTCTACTACACCAAATTTGAAAACTTAAATGAAATGGACAATTTTCTTGATAGTTTACACCTACCGAAGCTAAATAAAGATCAAGTTAACAGATTAAACAGCCCTATAACCCCTAAGGAAATACAAACAGTCATTAAAAATCTCCCAACCAGAAAAAGCCCAGGGCTAGATTGTTTTAGCACAGAATTCTTCTGGACCTTCAAAGAGGAGCTAACACCATTACTCTTCAAACTCTTTGTATTTTCTAAAAGTATAGAATGGAAATAATATATCACTGGATATATACTGTATGTAACTGATACTCATATATGTTTTAATTTTTTCTAACTCTCAGGGAAATTTTTGAGATTCCACCTTACTTGTCTGTTGCTATTGTTTGATTAACATAAAATGATTGAAACAGATTTTCTACTGAGTTTCAAGATGCAAGATATTTGTAATGGTCCTTCCAAATGTGACCAGTCAAACAAATTAGAAGAGGTATTGCTCTGTGTATTTTCAGGAAGGTATTGCAAAGATGTTTTAACTTAGTGAATAGTTTCTTTAGACCTTAGTATATTTCAGTGACTCTCTAACCACATATTTTGTATAATATTGTTAATTTTAATATAAGTGCAATTTATATACTCTAGCAAAGTAATAGAATAATAAATTTAATGTAAGAATTTTATGAGACAAAATTGCAAAGAGATACTTCCAATTGACTATTAAATAAGGAACTGAGAAACTATTCAAACAAATATTTTAAATGAATGTTAACCTTTTCTTTATAACTTACACTTAGCAAACATGATTTAATTCTCTCTCCTTTCCTGTTCAACATAGTACTCAAATGCCACATAATGATGTTCATTGGCATCTATTGCTTACAAATTCACAAATTACTCTTTATCACACTTCCATTAGTATATTAATAAAGTAATAGAACAGACATTTTTTTATAATGAATCACAAATAAATACAAATTGGACTCATAAATATATTTAAATGATCAGTTTCTAAAATGTTAATAATATTTCAAATATTTACATATTTGCTTACATTTATTGAAAATTTTAATCTAAAATATAGCTTATTTTCTTAACTTTTAAATTTTAAGATACTTTGAAATTCAAAACTTTCCCAAATTCTTTGTAATCTTGCTTACAAACATATTTTTGATATGCTCTAAAGAACAGTTTATTTCCTAAAAAATTGTCATTTTCTCTATTCTACTCAGTTAATAGCTCATTAATGAGTTTTTTGATATTTTACCATAATGTAAGTAAGTTCACTCTTTTGAGCTTCTGCCCTAAATTTCATTCAGCATATTAAATTTTAAATTGATTATTTAAGTTGTTTGACATATGAAATTGGAGATACAAAATAAAACAAGGAATATCAGTGAAAAAACAAGTAATTTTGAGTTAATTGATATTATAAACCATTTCTTGTTGTTCAAGGGAATTTTGTCAAAAATTCTTCTTTAGTCAAAAGTACTTCTTTAGTAATTTCCTTCTAGTTTACTAAAGTGCTTAGATTTCTATCATATGGAAACCTTGAGACATTGGCTATTCTATGAATGGACTATTGTAGTATATGAAATACTTCTATTAGTGTAATTATATATGACTATTTGCAATAAGTATAGTTTTTCTTTGTGTATGGGGTATTTAATGTGTGTGTGTGTGTGTGTGTGTGTGTGTGTGTGTGTGTGTGTGTGTTTGAACCTGTTGCAAAAGTGTGAGCACCTGGTGGCCAGA
Source organism: Lophiomys imhausi (assembly GCA_907164525.1). Taxonomy (NCBI): domain Eukaryota; kingdom Metazoa; phylum Chordata; class Mammalia; order Rodentia; family Muridae; genus Lophiomys; species Lophiomys imhausi. The sequence continues at coordinate 911,206 of CAJQZJ010032464.1, forward strand.
AGTCAACATTGTCTTCTCCAATTATGCTCACTTTATTTTTTGAAATAAGATCTCCCTCTGAACTTGTAGCTCACTGATAGCCTAGACTGACTAAGCATCATGCTCCAGTAATTCAGTGGATTCCATCAAACAGCACTTGGATTACAGATACACTTTATAGTGCATGAAAAATGTGATAAGGTTATATCCTCAAATTTTGGCTCTCATACTAACAGCAAACACTTTATGGTTTGGGCCAACTCCCCAGACCTCAATAACTATGTATTTTATGTGCGATTCTTGTATTTTAATTTATTTCAATCATAAAATTTGATTTAAATTTGTATTTGTATGATTCTGTGGCAGAATTTATAATTATTACATTCTAATAAAATTGTGTGAAAATAGATATGTTTTGGCCATCTTCACAGTCACACACCCAACTCCATACCTATTTTCAGTATACTCTCTTTGTTTGTGAGCCTTTTCTTTTCCAGAGTAAGTATAGCTATTATTTTTCATCAAAGAAGTAATCTTCTCCTTACAGTCAACGGACATCATTACTTAAAATCACAACTGGATACAATGCAAAGATCAATGGATTGTGTGGAACCTTGCCAAAATGAAAATATATGCAGAACAACTCCTGCATCTATGACTCAGGAGAGATCATGTATGACTGCCTTGAATTCTTATAAGGACTAGACTATCAGAAAGTCTGCTGTGAGATTGCCTCTATTAAAAGTGACTGCATAGCTAAGCCTGAAGAAATGACAGTATAAGTACGTATGCTAACAGGAAAGGGCAAATAATCTAATAGGGTCTCACCTCTAGAAAAAGAACTAGAGGCAACGAATGGCTGCTGAGAGAGGGAGCCTCCTCTAAGAATGGAGACCCCTATTTGATAATACAATACAAATTTATTGGTCATAAAACAATAGGCATAGAAACAAAAATACTCTCAGCAGGTTGTAAGTATATATCTGTGCATGTATGGGTGCATGCATGTACAAACACAAACAGACTCACACATACACACACTCACACACATGTAACAATAATAATCATTAATATACAAGGGTCAATACCATTGTGGCCAAATATAATCTTAA
>CAJQZJ010032464.1:912696-963716 GCA_907164525.1 Lophiomys imhausi
AAAATGAAATATATACATATAATTAAAAATCCAATATACATAATTATTATAAAATAATAATAAATCAAATATATATGAATAAAATATAGAAGGAGACTCCTTGGGAAGACTATGTAGTCAGTAAATTTATGGGGGGGCAAGAGAGGAGGCAAAAGGGAATGAACAGCATAGGACACATTATATACACCTATGAAAATGTCACAATAAAGGCCAAAAGTTTGTAAAATGAACATTGTGAAATCTACAGATGGAGAGTAATAAAGGTAAAATATGGGTTTCCAAACATTCTTAGTACTCTACTTAGCTAGAAACAGTGCAGTACTGGTGTTAAGGATAGAGAGGCCACATAAATTATAATTATTAAATATGTCATGTCTTATTTATTTTCACCAAACTAATATTTGTTTCAATAAAAGATAAAACATATACAATTAGTGCAGATTCTAAATTTAATGATGAATAAGTAATGATTAAAATGTCCAAAAAATTTTTCATAAAATATATTGTTTTATCACCTAATTTCCCATTAATTTACACATTTCTTACCTAATTTTATATCTCATCTTTTCTCAACAGGATTCTGTTGATATTTCAATTTCCTCAAATGCTGACTCTGTCTTCTCAAGTTTCTGTCTACCTACCAACTGTCTTCATCTTTATCATCATCATTTTTTCATAATTATTTTAAACAGAATACTTAATTACTGCACATTTGGCTATGCCATTCAGGGATCATTTCACAGAATTAATTGTTCCTTATTTTATGTGCTTGTAGATTTTGATGCTACAACACAAAACTCAAGGACGTGCACTGTATGCATTAGTTTATTCCCAGCTTAGACAAGGTAGATCTGTAGTTGGAACTGATTTAAAGCAATTCATCTGATAACTGTAGTTTTCCTAACTTACTGGAGAATATCATAAGATTTTATACTCTACTCATCTCTCATTATATAGCTGTAAAGTAAATATTTAACTTTTTATATCATTTATTAGAAAATTTGAATGTATTAAAAATTTATTTTTCAAGGTAACATTTTATATGAACCACAAATATATGATACTTCATGAAGAAATAAATTATGTGTACATAATCTATTTGTATAATCTGCCTTGTACTAGGATATAAGAAAGTGTGTGTGTGTGTGTGTGAGAGAGAGAGAGAGAGATAGAGAGAAACCAAAATGAAATCCAGCATATTACCGAACTTCTTGTTTTCTTGTTTCTTAGGTAATGTTATTGTTCTATCATTTCTCGATATCAGTATCTACAATTTGAGTACATAAACAAAATAGATTCTCTTCTCAAATTTAAAGTAATAAATAATACGAATGTCTACATTGTTTTTAAATGTACTTATTTGTTTAATTTACATTCCAAACTCAACTCTCTCCCTCCCCTTCTCCCAGTCCCATCCTCCCACCCTCTTCCTTCCCTTGTACCCATCCCCCCACCAACCCACTCTGGCACATGAAATTACATCAGGACAAAGGGACTCCACTTCCACTGAGGCAAGACAAGGCAACTGTGCTAGGGAAATTGGCACCAGAGGGATGCAACAGAGACCAAGTCTAAGATAGTCCCAGCTCCAATTGTTAGGGGAACCACTTGAGGACCAAGCAACCCATGAGGCTCAAATGTGTAGTGGGCCTAAGACCAGTTCATATAAGTACTTTGATTGGTGGTTCCATCTCTATGAACCAACTCGGTCCAAATTAGTTGGCTATGTAGGTCTTCTGTGGTGTCATTGACTCCTCCAGTTCCCTTGAGCCTTCCCCTAAGTTCTCCCTCAAACTCTTCCACAAGGCTCTCTGAATTTTGTCTAATGATTGCCTGCATCTGTTTCCATTATCTGCTGGATAAAGCCTCTCTCATGGCAGTTGTATTAGGTTCCTGCCCAATTCTCTCTTATTCTTAAAAGGTGTGTGACAGAACCTTTAAGACATTTTGTGTTTTCTTGTTAATCGTTAACCACACTTTACTCTCACTCACATAAAAAAGTAATTGACCAATATCTAATAAAAGCCTATCAATAAACGTCTGAATATAAACCAACATTGGAAGTATATGTTAATTTATAGTTTACTATATAGATACATGGTTCAGAAATTGAAATTTTATGTAACATGATGTAACATGGGATATTTTTTACTTAAGATCCAGTGACTTAGTATATAAGTTCTTCATTGTAAGATTAGATTCTTTTAGATAGAGTGATCCCAAATTCCTTCCAAATGATGCATCCTCTTCCTCCTCCCGCCTATATACATTGGGCAGAAGTGTCCCTTTATAAGTGAAAAAATAGACTATCACAAGTGGAAAAGAAGACACAAAAGATCAAGAGCAAACCTTAGCATTCTAGAGGGCCTTCTGTTAAAATAGTTACTTTCTATTTTAGATCTAATTGCTCTCAAAATTTATTTCTCTGGTTTTAATTGGGATAGTGATGAACAGTAATAAAGAAAAATTATTCTTTGGTTGAATTATACCAACAAAGATCAGAGCATGAAAGAAAATAATTTTAAAATCTTTCAGCAAAAATAAAAGTAGTATGGATATTTTGTCTAGGTGTTATAAAACGAAAAACTCTTTGTAGGGTAACGTTAGATCTATCTTATCTGTGATCTCTGGATATAAGTACCAAGAGAGTAGGTTTCACAAAAGGAAGGAGAGTGGGGAATATTTATATCCCCACATGCCTGTCAAATATTAAGATACAAAATAATGAAGAATGATGTCTCTTTGTGGCACAATAGGAACAGATTGACAGGGCAGCAGTAGAATAATATTCTGAAAAACTTATGTTACATCAGATGTGCTGGTCAAGTTTTTTTTCAGCTTTTGGCACAGTGAGAGTCATTTATAATGAGAGAATCTCAACACAAATGCCTCCATAACTTGGAATTTAGGCATGTATACTGATGATTTTCTCAATCAGTGATTTATGAGGGAGATTTCAATCTATTAGGGATCTTGCTCCTATGGGCAGGTGATCCTGAGTTGAACAAAAGAAGCAGGCTGAACAAGCCACGAGAAACCAAGCCAGTAAAAGGCGCTCCCCATTTGTTTCTGCTCCAGTTCTGCTCCTGGTTCTCCCTGCCCTCTGTTCCTGTCTTAACTTTCCTTTGTGAAGGACAGAAGGATGTAAGTTGACATAAACCCTTTCCTTCCTAACTTGCTTTTTGGTCATGTCATTTCAGCAAAGTAATATAAACTTAACTAAGGCAGAGAGATTCTGAATAGAACTATCTTTCACAGCTCATTTGTGCATGACTAAGTGACAAATCTCTCTTTGTTTTCCCATTTGCACTTTTAGATTATGGGCTGCACATCACAGAAAGTTAAGTCTATGGCAAACACCAAAGATCTCCAATGTTTCAAGTGACAGCTAACCTAGAAAAAGTAGCTATAAAATAAAACAAAGACTGAGTCAAACAATGTAGAGGGCAATAGCCAACACTATAGACATGCTCTGACTTCCACAGAGGTGCTCACACTTACATAAAACACTGAATATGAGTACATATAAACACCCATCAAGCATATAAACTCACACACACACACAGACAGAGAGAGAGAGTGAGTGAGGCAGAGACAGAGACAGACAGAGGGAGAAATACATTTATAATGTAACAAGGATAGAATTGGAAAGCATCACACTAGGACTTATAAGCCAAATACAGAAAGACAAATGAAACATATTTCCACTGTCTACACTGACGAGAAGACAGAATTTTTGGCACAAGTTTGGAATCATCTTAATGGCACATACAAACATGAATCAGCAATGTAATCATCCAGGACACACATGGGAAAAAAAGTCCATTGGCAAAAGTATATTTCCAAATGTGAATTCAAATAAAAAAATCAATGATAAAGAATTGAATTATTCTAAAATTCATTGTTTAGCACTATAATCTGATGAGTTGGACAAGTAAATGCATGACTTTAATAAATATGATATTGGACATTTTCAGACAGTTAAAATACATTGTGATAATTCTCTATAGTGTTCCTCTACTAACTTTCAGGTTAGCTGCTTGGAACCATTGATCAAGCATCTAAATTACTGGAGCATTATATTCTTTTTAATTTAATATAAACAATGTCAAAACCTGCGGGCCCTGAACTTCCTGTATAATTATATATATTTATCCCTCTCAGGTCTCTGAGGTGGTTGAAGAATAGATATCTAGAGTCTCATAGTTAAATTTTGAGTTGTTTAGGAATCAAGAGGGTGTTCTGGATCTAAGAAGATATTTTTAAAATTGTGAGGCAAGTTAGTATGAAAGCTGAGTTAGATATAGAACTTTAAACTCATGGAGATTGTTACATAGTAGAATGTTAAAGTCAGGTGTCAAATACATATGGACTGGACATTGAGAATGCATGCTAAGCCATATAACTCTCATAATTGTGGCCTATTTATATCTGTTGTTTTGTATTGTATTTATAGTTATAAGAGAAAGAACCATTTGTTGGACTGAAATGGGGAGCTATTGCGGGGTGAAAGATATACCTTAAACTAAAAAAAAAAAAAGGGTAGAGGATGGGGGTGTTGAGGGGGAAGAGGGTGGAAGGGTGGGAAAGGAGGGGGGAGTAGGGAGGGGATTGTGATTGAGATGTAACTTGAAGAAATAAAAAATAAATTATAAAAAAAAGAAAAAAATTAAAAAGGTCAAAAAATATTCATCCTATCCTTGTTTTTTAAATGCCAATTTTTTATATTCCTCCATGTTTTTAATGTATATTTACTTAATCTAATTTTATTGCTTGGTATATTCCTGTGACTGATTTTATGATGGGGCTGTATTATTTATCATAACTTTCAGTCAGATATCATTGTTATTTACACTTATTTTATATCCTTTCCAACACTTAGAATTTCTTGGGCTTTTATTTTCAGCCACTCTGATAATTGTATATTTTTCCATAAGGCTTTAATCTATATAACTATATAGATGACTACATATCTTGAGTATATATGGATACAGATTTTCATTATGCATATTTTAGGGAGATACACTCTTCAATATTTGCTTCTATTTTTGTTTGTTTGTTTTGTTTTTTCTGTTCACTGTTTCTCTTTGTGAAACTATAGCTGTACTAAAACTTGTTCTGTGGACCAGGCTGGTCTCATATTCACAGACATAAGCCTACCTCTGCCTCCTGAGTGCTGAAATTAAAAACACATGCTACCACCACCCAAAAGTGGAGCAAGGCAGAGTAGACTCGGCAGGGTGGCCTTGAACTTGTGATCCCCCTGCCTCTGCCACCTTCTGGAAATCCTACTGACATGAACCACAAGAACAAGCTCATTTTTTGTATTAACAATATTGTTTTTGTCTAACCCCAAAATAATTAGATTTTAAGATATATCAAAACTAGAGGTTGTATATTTAACTAATTAGGATTTGTAAAAAAAAATAATAATAAATTAATGGTGGTTGGGAATGTGGTTCAGGTGTGGAAGGAATTGACTGTGCTAATTTGATGACCTCATTTTGACCCCCAGATGTCAGTGGATCAAGAGAACAAATCACTAAAAGTTGTCCCCTCACCAGTACATGTGTGCTTAGATGCAAACAAATACACCTGAAAGGGAGATAAAGATTCTTCTTTCAGGGGTACAAATTATGAAATGATGCTATGGTAAATGAGGTATTATTTCATCCTGAAACAAGGAATTTGACATATTTCGTGTATTAATATATCTTCAGGCCAGTAATTTATATTTGATGATTGTAAAATGTATATATTTTTTGCATTGAAGCCCCAATTTGTTCTTTAATTTTATTTTTGTCTTCACTGCAGTATTAGCATAGTTATAAAAAATTTGTTTAACAATCTGTGTCATCATTTCTGGTTTTGCAAGTCAATTCACTTTTTTTTTTGTCTTTTTAAATCAAAGACCTTTGTGTTTCTTGCCAGATAGTATCTCCTTTAGTTCATTTAGTGTTTTAGTATTTTTAGAACAATACTTCATGTATGGTATTTAAATTCTTAGCATGTATGTTTGCTAGATAGTTGGGTCCTTTCATACTTTCCTGAGCTTTGTCTAGACTTATGTTTCATTTGGAGTTTAAAAACTGATACTCCAAGTTCTCTCTCTCTTTTTTTTAAGTTTTACTGCAAAATCAAGGTGTATGAGAACTCTTCAATAAATGATGATGGAGACCTACAGGATCTGTCCATAAATCATACAACGACATACTCCATTCTACCTTGACCTTGCAGAATCTCTTAGAGACCTGTTCCTGCCACTTTATAGCTATGAAATCAGGTTGGATCCAGGGCATGTCTGTAATTCCTACACAACATCCTTCTCCTTTCCAGTTATTTTTTCTCTAAAATCCACTGATTTAATAATAAAAAAAATACTGATCTCACACATAAGCTGAATGTAATTTCCTGTACTGTGTGAATTTGTTGAATCCATGAAAGTATGTACAGGAAAAAGATTGTGGATATAGAACCATCTGATTCCCTTATCTCATCTGATATATCTATACCACATTGATTGGTAAAATATTGAAAAATAATTATAGTGATATGTGGAAGGAGAGGTTAGAGATTAATAGTCTCTCCATTTTAATCAGATATGGCTGTTCCTTTATTTTTGATGTGGTTTTTAAAACAATTATCTCAATAAAATAAACAAGGTTTCATAACTGTTGAACAGAATACCTGTTTAATGTAAACACCTTTAAAATGCCCTTTACAAAAACTATTTTCACACATTAAGGAAAATATTGCTTTTATTGTTGTTATGATAATTTATTGAGAGTATAAAGAAGCTTGTGTGACATAATTACACTATTCAAAATTGTAACATTTTTCAGGATTCTGCTGATGTTAATTCTCACTAGTATGATAGTCTTCTAACATCAGCAACAAATGTACACTGGGAAATATTAGGATTATGCTCTTGATTTAATTAATCATATCTATAAATTAAATCCAGCAATTGGGAGGCACAAGCCTTTGATCCCAACAATTAGGAGGCAGAGGCAGGCATATAGGATTTAGAATGTTTTAAGTGTAAAGGCTCCTCACAAAAGGTATGCTGAAATTCAAAGTGAATTGTCCTTTGTGAGCTCAACATTTATACACTTAAAGGTATGTTGACGTCCAAAATATCAATAGAATTTTTTTAATCTCATTTGAAAGATAATACTTTTTATATTGTCAAAAAAACCAATTTTCTAAGAAAGATATTCCCTGCCAAAAGAGTAGTACCCTAGAGTTAGGATTAGGGCAGGGCTCTGCTCTTATCTTTCTAGGAGATTAAAAGCATCTATCTAAGGACTCCAGGAACAACTGGACAACTGAAACTTCTGAGAAAAAGGGACCAGACACAAAAGAAGGTAAGTAGCCCAGACGATCCAGCCTCACAGATTGCCTCAATAGCTATTTCCTCAAAAATCTATAACCAGAACAACTTAAAATGGCTCACTAAATGCTACAGCCCCACAGACTGTTACAGCCAGGACTTCAGTAAAGCCCTGAACTTTACCACCCAAAGTTCATCTTCTGACTAAAAACTTCTTAAAACATTTGAATAGATGAACAAAAATCAAAAACAAAAACTGAACATCAAATGTTAACTTCCTTAACTATTTTTACATTCTTATTTGGGCCCTCAAACAGGTTTCTTACATCCCATATCAGCAGGAATCAATTTTAAGAGAGTGATATCCCATTTCCAGAAGGTGAGGTGTGTGATATTCTTTGTCCCCCCTCCCCTTTTGATCATTTGATGGGTTGTAGATGTTTGTTGTTATTTACAGGATAGGTTACAAGTTGTTAAATTGTCTTGTTAAACAAGGTTTTAGAGGTTTGACTCAGAGATTTATCTTTTTCTTTTTTTTTGTTTATTTATGACTTCATTTTACATCTCCATCACAGTCCTCTCTCTTCACCCTTCCCAGGCTCACCCTTCCACCCTCCAACCTTCTCCCACTTCTCAAACCTATCCTACTTCTCTGGTGTAGGTTGCCCTCACATCTTAGCCCCCTCAGTTCATCAGTAATATGAGAGCTAAGAGCTTCCTCTTGCACTGGGGGCATACATGACAGTTCAACTACGGCAAAGGATCCCACTAACAAGTAATAAAGTCTATGCTCCCATTCTTTTAGTCTGTTGGTTGTAGGTTGTGCTCACTCATGTTCTTTCTGTTATGGAATGCATTGCTTAAAAGAGAAACAGAATCATAAAAAAGACTCTGCATTTTGATTGGTTGTGGTTTTCTGTAATGGTCTCTGTTGCAACAAAAAAAAAAAAGGTTTATTGATGACAGCGTGAGGATTCTACTTATATGTGGGTATAAGAACAGACATGTAGAAAATAGGTAAGGATTATGCTTCTTTAATAGTGCTGGTTACAGGTTCTCATCCAAGATCCAAGGTTTTATTAGTCCAGAGTAGTTGGCTAGGTGTTCAGTACCAGACATGTGTAGAGGTTAGATAAATTAGATTTAGAAAATATATAGGAGTTTCTGATACTGTCTCTTAATTCGGGGCCTGAAGAGCATTATCAGCATGAAGTCAGCAAAAACAGGAAAGACTTAATAGACTGAAAAACAAAGTTGAAGTCAGGAAAAACAGGAAAGACTCAATAGACTTGAAGAAACAAAGTATCTGGCCTGACATTGTTTTCAGCTGCTAAGTGGGCGGAGCCCAAATTAAGCGAAACAGAGTTCCTCCTATTTGAGGACAGTGCATGGAGCCCAGAAGAAAAGAGGCCCCTGATGTTAGAGAGCTCCAAGAGTCCTGCTGAAAAAAGGGCTGGCCGTTGATGGCCAGCTCTCTCCCTGAAGCAGAAAGAAGCCGGTGAGCAAAGAAAGCCTGAGCAAGACACCAAAAGGCCAAGGACTGGACCCTGTGGCTCAGCTTTTGCCTGGAGGGGTTTGATCTGTACGATCAGTGGCCTAGGGGAAACTGTGCCTGGCTTTAAGGACTGAGGCAGAGCAGCTGAGTTCCTGATTCAAAAGAAGTAAGTTGGCCTGCAGACTGCTGGGGTCTCCCACAGAGAAGAAAGCATGAAGCCTTATTTAAGGTGAGACTGCAATAACCAACTTACCCTGACGAACCTGCATCTGAGAGATCCAGAAAAAGGACTGCTAAGTGCGTTAAAGAATCTACAACAAAGACTGTGTTCCTGACGACTGAGGACCTGCCCCAGAGACTGTATCATTCTAAAAGGTTATGAAAGTAGTTGTTATAATTATCAATAAGTTTAGTGGATAGGTTAAAGGGGTTGTAGGAATTTATAGGATAATTAGTTAAGAAATTGTTGGTGTTTGTTATAAGTGAATTTAGTAATAAATAAGTGTTAAATAATAATTTAAAAAATCGGTTACAGACATGTTTTTACTCCTGTTGAGTTTTAAGTCTAATTGGAGAGAACTTGGCCACTGCTAAAGTAGGAACCCTTAGGATATTCCTGCAATGCTGATCATTGTAGTTTATATGAGCTATGGATGGATAAGATTGTTAGTTGTTCCCTCCTTTGGAAGCTTGCATGGTTACTTCTGCTATGATGAAAGCTAGTCCTCAGGGAGAATCCTTTCAGGTGTGCTAGAGCTTAGGAGTCTCAGGGCCTTTTGTCTGAAGTATATGATGTCTTCAGTAAAAGGACTTAACATCCACCTCTGGAGATGAGGTGAGCAAACAAGGGAAAAGTCATTCACCAAATGTTTTGAGTGTCTTTTGGAAAATACTCACCAAGTGCTCAAAATAGGCTTTCTCCCATCTGTTGTTACATTTATTGTTTCATGGTCTTTGGCTCTTGGAATGAGCATTGTCAACTCAGCTGAGAAAACTTTATTTAAACTATGTATGTATATTTATACACTGCTGTCCTTAAACTTCTAAGATAAGCAAAGCATGTGATGCTCTGGGTTACACATAGCTAAGTCTGTTGTTGTACAGTGTATCTATCTGCATGTCAACTCATCCTGATTTTAGTGTTATTTGATAATAAGAGTAACTTACATTATTTATCAAGCTAGAAATAGGAATATTACAACAGGAAACAAAATTCATGTGGATTGTAGAATTTCAGTAAAGGAAAAATAATATCCACAAAATATGGGCTGTCCATAAGTGATTGTTCTTTCTTGGACTAGCTTTGTTATAAGGCAGTTGAGTATTCATATATGAGAAACTCAGTTACTTTTCTGTATGAAAGTTCTTTCTGTGTTTTGTTTGTTTTAGATATCTCATGGATAAATAAAACTTGGAAATAGCCTCTTCTTGATGCATTAACCTTGGTTATAACAATAATACTTCAATGGATGGAATATTTCTTAAGATGTGCTAATTAGATCTGTCACCAACAGGGTTTAATTTCAAAAGGATGCAATGTTTATCAGACATATTTACACATTTGATATATATTTTGATTGATTTTTTGTCATGTACTCTCTCTTCTTTACTATCCTCCAGTATCAAAATTTTATCTTCTCATTGCATTTATTATTTTGAGAGTTCTCTCATATAGTTAGTAATTAAACGTTTAAGTGTGAGCTTATTTAAAAAGGCTACATATGTTTATTTCCATGACATTTTCCTACTTAAAAGTGAAATAAATTGAAGACAAATGAATTCATAGGAAAATTTTCTGTACTTACCTATAGAAATGGAATAGCAATAACAATTGTAATCTTCTTAAAAATAATATTATGTGCAGATAGTTTATTTGAGATGAAATTCCAAGATGCATAGTAATCAAGTCTTGTTTCTATTTTGATCAAATACTCTGAGAAAAATACATTTATGGGAGAAAGAATTTATTTCAGCTCAAGCATATAGGTTATATTCTGTCATTATAGGAAATTTGCTTTGTCAGGAGCTGAAGATGGCTACATTATATCTACTGTCAAGAGTAGAGAGAGAATGGATGCTTAGTGCTCAGCAGCCTTTCTTTTTTTTTCTTTTCAAGTTACATAACAATCATATTCCCCCCCTACTTTCCCTCCTGGCCCCATCCTACTAACCTCTTACCCTTCAGCCTCCTGTCCACAGCAGCCTTTCTTCTGATCCGTAGTCAGACGCGTTATCCATTGCGCAACTGGCCCGACACACAGCAGCCTTTCTTTATTCTTAAATATTACATGTTTCCAAACCAGAGAATGTTTCTTCCCATTTTAAGTCTGATCATTGTACATTGGTCACAGAAATCAAAACTACCAACAGAGCTAACTGAATTATTTTGATTTAGAAAGTCCCTTAAGGAGTCTCTTCCGAGATCAGATGAGATCGGGTGCGTTCAGGGTGGTATGGCTGTAGACAAGAGTCTCTTTATAGATAATTCTAGGTACTTTCATTTAAGGAAGTTGGCAATAAGTCAAGATATAGAGATAAATAAATGAGGAAGCATTTAAGTGTTGCTATTGTAGGTTTTGAAGAGATATGTAAAGAGATAAACCTAGTTTTAACACTTTTAATGGCTGAGACTGGAATGTTCTTCAGTTGCTGTTCTCAGTGTATTGTCTTGTGCTGGATCTGCTTTACTTCCCTTAACTTTCAAACTGCTGTTATGTAGAACCAAACAGAAAAATATGTGACATAGCAAATAACTGGTATCAGTACACAACATGAAATCTAAGGCATCTTGATGCTTCATACAGTAATTGTAACTAAAAAAAAAAATAACATCAGTGATATGATTAATATATTAAATTATGTGGACTATCATGGGCCATAACTTCCTCAATTGTATATTTAAGTTATAGCATTGAATGCTTGTTGTCATGAGAAAAAAAGCAAATGAAAACATCAGGAAACCATTGGCTTTTTGCATTGTCATTTTTTTTTTGTTTATTGATTAATATAAATTACAACAGTCTGTTTTATTCATCGATTGGCATAAAGTAGATTAATATTGATAGAAGTACGTAGGATCTTATAGATTATGTTACCTAATCTCATTTTATGCATTCTAGCAAACTATGATAAGAAGATAAGTGTTTCTCTTGAGTTATGTCAAAAGTACAGTCATATATACAGGTTTAAAGATTTATTGTAATATAAAATGGAATTGAAAAATTAAGTTTGGGCTACACAGGGTCAGAATTATTTTATATTTCACATGAATTTACTTTATTTGTTATTTCTGAGACTGTTGAATTTGAATAAAATTATAGCACTATCCTTAACTGTGCAGGCAGCCACTGGTATGTCATTTCTTAGTTTTGGAAGCTGTAAGCCGTGCACTTCCTATATAATCAGATATATTTATCCCTGTCAGGTCTCTGAGATGGTTGAATAATAGATAGCTAGAGTCTCATAGTTAAATTTTGAGTTGTTTAGGAATCAAGAGGGTGTTCCGGATTTAAGAAGATGTTTTTAAAATTGTGATGCAAGTTAGGACGAAAGCTGAGTTAGATATAGAACTTTAAACTCATGGAGATGGTTAGATAGTAGAATGTTAAAGTCAGGTGCCAAATACATATGGACTGGACACTGGGAATGTATGCTAAGCCATAAAACTCTCATAATTGTGGCCTATTTATATCTGTTGTTTTGTATTGTATTTATAATTATAAGAGAAAGTACCATTTGTTGGACTCAAAGGAAGAGCTGTTGGGGGAAAAAAGAAATACCTTAAACTAAAAAAAAAAAAAAAAAGGGAAGAGGATGGGGGGGGTTGAGGGGGAGGAGGGTGGAAGGGTGGGACTGGAGGGGGGAGTAGGGAGGGGATTGTGATTGAGATGTAACTTGAAGAAATAAAAAATAAATTATTAATAAAAAAAGAAAAAAGAAAGAATCATAACTATTCACTTAGCTACATTTGAGGAAACATCACCAACTATGAGAAGCTAGAGGTGAGTGGGAACTGTCTGCCTGATAACCTGTCTCTTGGATTTAAATAGTCACTGGTGTCTATTGTAGTGTTTCTGTTTTCATCACTAATTTTTTAAAAATATGTTCTTTAACTTCCTTTATCTAGGGAATTCATACCTGAAACTGTAAAACTAGAAGGAAGAACCTTAATACCTGAGGATATATTGGGCCCTGGGGATTAATTTTTACCATTATTTAGCTATGTTGTCATGACACTTGGCTCCTTTTCAAGTATTTATCATTATACCATTGAAAAAAATGATGTTCCTAGTCTTAGACACAGGATTCTCTTTTTACAATGAGCAACAATAAATACATAGACACTTCACTATTCAAGGAGTTGAGAACAAATGACAGTTGAATGACCAGTACTAAACAAGATATTTATACCTATTTCTCTAAGGCTCAGGTAGAAACATCCAAAGAAAAACTGTTATCTCTAGGGTTCACTACCCCCAAATGCCTGACCAATTTTTAAATACTGTTACCATAAATATGAATCTTCCAGTTTAGTTTTGTTCTTTATACCTGAAATGTTGCTCTCCTTGTTATTTAAATATTTCAGCTGGCCCAGTTTCATTTACTCTGAAGAAAAGCTATGCATCTTGAAAACAGACTTTCTTCCTCACAGCACATTGGGCAATGAGAGCTTCATATTTCCATCTAATTACTTTGTTCTTGAAGTGTCACTTTTGATTGACAGAGGCAGCTTCACATGGATATTGTAGAAAGAATGAATTGCTCCACAGATTTACATGTTGGATCTTTTATAAATGACAGTAAAGGTGGCAATAGTAAATCTGTTCATTTTCTGTCTTGGTTTGTATCATTTAAGGCATTATTGGCAAATGTAGCAATGAATTATATAAATATCCTTGTTAACCTGGTATAAAACTAATATTATATATGCAGTGCTTTGAAAAATTATGTAAAATGTGTACTTGAAATATTTATGTTTTTTCTGTGTTACATTGGCTTATTATATATTAAAATGTAGATAAAATGTTACACTAGTATTTATGATTAATCTGACTAAAGTTACTGGCAGCAACTCTATCCATTATATAATAGAGAATTATATTTAAAATAGTATTATCAAGTCTCAAAGCAAAAGGATGAATCCAACCTCCTAAACTCATATTGACTGTCCTCAAATGGTCTTAACCATTATCCACAAAACCATCTGTGACTATTTCTATGGCTTTGCTTTAATATTTTATAAGGAACCAAGGAAGCAATTTTTGATATTTTCCAAGGCAGGACACAGTATATTGTTTGCAGAATGTTTTTTACCCCAAAGAACGTAAGCATAGGATATTCCTGTCATTGTTAAGAACCCTGGCATGTACATATATCTGGTCTAAGTGCTGTCAAAAATGTTACTGTTTGCATGAAAGTTTTTGTTTTATTATAGTCATTTCCTTAAGGACAATGTGATACATTTTACAAGACAGAAGCCAATTGTTGGCTTGTACATTTGTAGTACAACAGAAAAAAAAAAAATGTGGCACTCATAAGAAGAGAATTTACCATGGTTTATCTCTTCAAATAAGATCTGTATAAGCTGTTGGGTGATTATGAAGGACAAAGTAAGACATTTTCGTCTCCCTTACTCTCTAATTTTTAGTGGATTCTCAGATCAAAAGCTAGGAGACTATTCTACCTTTAAAATATGAAAGTATTTTCATTTTATTATAATTTTTAAAAATAACAAGGAATTATTCCCATGAATAAATTTAAAACAGAACGGATAAATATAGAGGAATTTTAATCCAGCACCATCGCTACTCTGGCAAGGGATCTCATCCAAAGACCTAGTTCTGTGTGATCCATCTGGAATACAGATATGCCCTTAATATACACCTTTAATCCCTCTGGTTGTTTACATACTTTTAATTCCTCTTGCTGGAATACAGACATGACTGTACTACTCATCTTTAATCCAAACAATAGCATTAATGAGATACAGACAAGGTGAAAAATCAGAGAAAGATTTCACAATATAAATCAGAGAGAGGATATGCCTAATTCTCATGAGAATAAACAGGAAAGAGAAGCTAATTAACAGCAGTGCAGGAAAACAGTACAGTACAGTTGAGAGCAGTTCAGTTGAATTCAGTGCAGGCAGTTGAGTGCAGTTCAGTTCATGGACTTAAGAGGCATTTTTTCCAAGCAGAGCAATTCAGTGAGAAGTTGAGGTAAATCAATTTGAATCAGTCAGCTTGAACAGGAGTTTTGAGCTGAAACAGCTGAGTTGAACCAGCGAGTCAGAGTTCAGAAAGAAGTGGAAAGTATGAGCTTATTCAGCAGTAAATCTCAGAGGCTGAGATTAATCTAGGTTAGCAGATGGATGGTGGAAGTAGAAACCTTCAAGTTCCTGGCTTGTAGAACATTATATTATAAGGAGGCTAGAAACTTCCAGGCCTATGGATTTTTAGATAGAAATGCTCTGGGCTCTTCCCAAGCCATGTATTAGTAAGGTTGTATTAGCCAAGTATTTGCCATGTATTAGCCAAGCTTGAGTATGCCTCTCATCCCATCCATCATCTGAGGAAATAAAAAACAACATTTACAGATGAAAGTATTTTAATAATGGTTTCTGAATTTCATGAATTTGCATGCTACAACTCTTCTTCTTTATGAAATTCTGGTCTACCAAGCAGACTGTCTTGTGGTCATTAGCATTCATCAAAACCACCATGCTTAAAAACAATTGGAAAAGAGAATGCTAAATTATAAGAAGTAGCTTCATATATATTTCCCATAATCTTCCATGTTGCAAGGAATTTAATTTGTCCTTACCTTCTACAAAGCTTTCTCTAATCATGTGTAATCCAGAGACTGCCTGCCCACCCAAATACTCAAGTAACATAATTTATTGTGGGAACTTTGGGTCAGATATTATTGATAGACCTTTGGTGGTTCCAGATACTTGAGACTGAAATAAGAATCAAGGATAATAAGTTGTGGTTCATACTAAGAAAATAGCCAAAAAGCAAAATAAAAGAGAAAAGGGGACATGAGCGCAAACTAATAAGAGCAAGAAGCTTTGAACACTGAGTTTTGGATGAACATTTCTGAGTGAGAAGGTTCATTGTGTAGTTTGCCAGTTTAACACTGGGAAAATCTTTTCAATCCCATGGGAGATCACTAGAAATTTTGTGTTAATTGGATTTCTAGGACTATGTCCAAATTTTTCTTCTTTTGGCTAACTTTATCCTTATACTCCAACAAAATTCAAATTTATAATAACAGTTTCCTGTGAGTTTTCTTTATCATTCTAAAAAACTAATGAAACTGGTGTTTGGAATATCTTTTTCCTTCCTTTTTAATGTTTATTTATTACTTCAGGCTACATCTCCATCACAGTACCCTCTTTCAACCCCTCCCAGTCCCCCCTCCCACTCTCTACCCCCATCCCTTCCATCCCACTCTTCCAGAGTGGAGTGTCCCTACATATCAGTTCCCTACCCCAGTTCAGCAGCCATATGAGGGACAAGAGCCTCCTCTTACACTGGAGGCCTACAAGGCAGCACCACTAGGGCAAAGTGTCTCAGTGACAGGGAACAAAGTATATGTTCCTGTTCCCTTTGGTGCATTGGTTGTAGTATAATTATCCTGTACTATATGGCTAAAATCTGATTATAAGTAAATAGATGCCATGTGCATCCTTCTGAGTCTGGGTTAGCTCACTCAGGATGAGCTTCTCTAGTTCAATCCATTTGGCTGCAAATTGTATGATTTTGTTGTTTCTGATGGCTGAGAAGATTGGCTTGGAGAGTAAGGATGATTCTGTGTTACCTCTGATTTGGTTACATAGTTAGCTACAATTTATGATAGCACATTCCTTGTCCTTTGTGGAGGGAAGGTCTAATAACATTGCTTCTGATAGGCTGATTTCAATGCTGAGATCTGGTTACGTCCCCTTCTGTGGCATTCTCTTTATTGGTTAATAAAAGTAGTTGATAGCTAATTAGCTGGGCAGAAAGAATATAGGAAGGATGGATTTTCTGAGATTACAACAGGAACCCTGTGCTTTACACAGGATCCATCCTTTCTGCCGGGAGACACAGAAGCAAATAGACATAACTGAGAAAGCTGGAAGGTAATCACAGACACATGGTGGTTTGGGATTAGGTGATCCAGGTTAGCTTAGCATAGCTAATTGAGAGTCTGCCCAGCTAAGGGCTAAGAGTTAAAACATTTAAAGGTCTTTGTGTACTTAATTATTGGGAGCTCTTTCCCCAGGACAAATCAGGCAACCTGTTAAAGCGCGCCAAACCTCCAGCTGCTCTGCTGGTCTACTCTTACAGTTTATATTATTAACAACTACAATTGATAATTAAATTGCATTTTCAGGTGGCACTCAACATTGGTAAGGCTTTATGGGTAATTTTATTTTCAAAACTATAGAGAAAACTGCAGATTTTGAAACTATGATGCCAGTTGTTGATAATATGGCAATGTTTGCTGCTCACCTCTATATTGTTTTTCAATGAGACAGGATGTTTTATGCTGGTTACTTTTTTTCTTTTATTGGTTTGTCATAAGGAAGAAGTTTGTTACACAATTAGAAAGTATGGAAATGAAGATTGAGGAGTTTAAGAAAAATCTGCCAGGGCAGGTGACTAAAACTTAGAAAATGCCAAGTTCTTTTCTAGCTAGGTCTCCACAACTACTGCCTGTGACTGTAGAAAACCAGGTAGGTAATGGTGTTAATGGGGAACTAAGTGCATCCCCAGAGGAGCTATGTGGTACTACACAACCACCACCAGCTTTTCCAGTTATCTTTCAATTTAGGCCTGATAATAATAATGGTCAACTCAATCAGGAGTTAACATGGCATCCAATAGACATTTTGGATTTAAAAAAATTTAAGGAGTCCATTGTCTCTTATGGAATGCATATATCATGCACTAAACAAATGATAAATAATTGGGCTATAAGAAATAGAATCATTCTCCAAGATTGGTAGGGACTGATATCTGCTGTGCTAGAAGGTGGCCAACAATTGCAATGGTTGTCATGGTGGAGACATGAAGCCAAAAAATTAGAGCAACAAAATATGGCACAGGGAGTTAATGTCACAACCAACCAAATGCTTGATGAGGGACCTATGCTGACATATAGTTATAGATTCAATTTGAAGATGTTGTGATAGAACAATGTCATGGAACAGCTCTGAAAGCCTGGGATATGGTTGCTGGGGCTGGGAAAAAAATTACCTTCATTTACTAAGATAATAAAAGTTCCTCAAGAAACCTTCTCAGACTTTTTAGGGAGATTGACTTCAGCTGTGGAGAGAGATGTAGCTAACCCTGATGCCAGACGGCTTGATAAATGCCTTGGCATATGAAAAATGCAAATGCTGACTATCAAAGGGGAATTAGACCATTGAAAGCTTGAGGAGCCCCAGTAGATGAATGGATAAGAGAAACAACTGATATTGGTTTTCAGGAGCATCAGACTAATATCATAGCACAAGCTATTGCTAGGGGTCTTAATGAGTGCTTAAAAATGGTGATCTTTGTCACTTCCAAAGATATGGTAAGGCTGAAACCTCCAGAACTCGAAATGATAGGTGCTTGGTCTCTGTAGAACATGGTTGTAAAAGAGAACTAACAGCTTTTAATAGCAATAGAAGATTAAGGTATTAAGGATTTTGTACTCGTTGTGGTAAAGATAAACACTGGTCCCAGGATTTTAGAGCTAAAAGAGATGTCAGAGGTAACCCCTTGCAGGGAAACAAGGGGAGGGGCCTACTGTTTCAGGCACCCCAAAACAATGTGAACCTATGTCCATCAGACAACAAGAGGGAAACAGGCAGGAAGAACAAAATTAACTATTGATGATCTTTTACAGGCTGCTGAAGGTACTGCCGTTTCCGATTTGACCACAGATGAATCTAAAACATCATCCAAAATAGATGAACATTATATGTTAACCACTGATGTTTATGGTCCCTTACCATCAGGGACAGTAGGATTAATATTTGGAAAAAATGGACTTACTTGTCAAGGATTCTTTATTCATCCAGGTATTATAGACAGGGACTTCAAGGAAGAAATTAAAATTATGGCATCCATATGGAAATAGATGACAATTAATGCAGGGGACATAATTGCCCAACTGCTGCTGTTTCCTTATGCCAAGGGCAAGCTTGTTCCAATAGACAGAATAGGAGCAGTTGAAAATACTGGAAAACATGTGTATTGACAAACAATGGTGAGTGATAAGAGACCAAAATTAAAAATACAAATGAATGGTATTGAAATAGAAGGATTGCTTGACACAGGAGCAGATGTCACTGTCCTCTCATGGGAGTCTTGGCTACTTCAAAGGGTTCCTACACATTTTATAGGAATTGGTAAATTATCACATGTAAAACAAAGTTTACGATGGCTTAACTGTGTGGAACCAGAAGGGCAAAGAGGGAAGTTGAGACCTTATGTGGCTGATGTACCCATAAATTTATGGGGAAGGGATCTCTTACAACAATGGGGTACTCAAATTAATATTCCTGCAATGCCAGAAATAACAAATGATGAAATGATGGATGCTTTTCTGGAAGGTATTGATATGAGTTCTCCACAACAATTGCAAGCTGTGTCTAGTGTCCAAACACAGGATAACCCAGACATTGAGATTATAGATACTTTTGAGGAAGGTATTGATATGAATACTCAACAACAATTTCAAGCTATGTCTAGTGTCCAAACACAAGACATCCCAGGTATTGAGTTTCCAAATTTAGACCAGGGGCTGCTGCTGAAATTCCAATAGCCCTACCTTTGAAATGGCTATCAAATAATCCAGTATGGAAAAAGCAGTGACCCATAACAAAGGAAAAAATTGAAGGCTCTTGAGCAATTGGTAAAAGAGCAGCTGGAGGCTCATCATATAGAAGAGTCTACCAGGCCATGGAATTCTCCTGTGTTTGTGGTAAAAAAGAAATCAGGTAAATGGAGAATGGTAACAGATTTAAGAGCTGTGAATAGAGTAATTCAAACCTATGGGTTCTTTGCATACTGGTATACCTTTACCTTCTATGTTACAAAAATCATGGCCTTTAATAATAATTGATTTAAAAGACTGCTTTCTCTCAATTCCATTGCATAATTATGATAGGGAAAGGTTTGTTTTCTCTGTACCTACTCTTTTTTTTAAATTTATTTATTTATTGCTTCAGGTTATATCTCCATCATAGTGTCCTCTTTCCACCCTTCCCAGTCCTGCCCTTCCACCCTCTATCCCCTAACCCTTCCATCACACTCCTCTGGAGTGGAATGTCCCTACATAAAATTCCCCCATCCCAGTTCAGCAGTCATATGAGGGCCAAGAGCCTCCTCATACACTGGAGGCCTACAAGGCAGTACCACCAGGGAAAAGAAATGACAGGGAGAGAAAACAAATAAACAAACAAAAACAAAAACAAAAAAGTCTATCTCCATGTTCCCTTTGGTGCATTGGTTGTAGTATAGATATCCTGTACTATATAACTAAAATCTGATTATAAGTGAATAGATGACATCTGTATCCTGCTGAGTCTGGTTTAGCTCACTCAGGATGAGCTTTTCTAGTTCTATCCACTTGGCTGCAAATTGCATAATTTCCTTGTTTCTGAAGGCTGAGTAGTATTCCATTGTGTAGATGTACCATAGGTTTTTAATCCATTCTTCAGGTGAGGGACATCTGGGTTTTTTTCCAGTTTCTAGCAATTACAAATAAGGCTGCTATGAACATAGAGAGGGAAACTCCCTTGTGATTCAGTGAGGAGTCATTTGGATGTATACCCAGAAGTGGTATGCCTGGGTCCCAAGGCAGAGCTATTCCAAGTTTTCGAAGATATCGCCAGACTGACCTCCATAGTGGTTCCAAAAGCTGGGACTCCCACCAGCAATGGAGGAGGGTTTCCCTTTCTCCACAGCCTTGACAGCATGTGCTGTCATATGAGATTTTGATCTTAGCCATTCTGAAAAGTGTCAGATGGAATCTCAGAGTTGTCTTCAGTTGCATTTCTCTGATGATTAAGGATGCTGAGCATTTCTTCAAGTGTCTCTCAGCCTTTAGGAATTTCTCCTTTGTGAATTCTCTGTTTAGCTCTTTTCCCCATTTTTAAATTCGATTATTTGGTTTCTTGGCATTTAATTTCTTGAGTTCCTTGTAAATTTTTTATATTAGCCCTTTTTCAGATGTGGGGTTGGTGAAGATTTTTCCCCAATATGTAGGCTGTCGTTTTGTTTGAATGACAGTGACTTTTGCCTTACAGAAGCTTTTCTGTAGCTTCTGTACAGAAGCTTTTCTGATTCTTGGTCTTAGATCCCGAGCTGTTGGTGTTTTCTTCAGGAAGTTGTCACCTATGCCATTGATTTCAAGGGTTTTTCCAACTTTCTCTTCTAGTAGATTTAGTTTGACAGGGCTTATGTTAAGGTCTTTGATCTGCTTGGACTTAAGTTTTGCACAAGGTGATAAGTATGGGTCTAATTTCATTATTTTACAAGCGGACATCCAGTTAGATCAGCACCATTTGTTGAAGATGCTGTCCTTTTTCCATTGTTCAGTTTTGGCTTCTTTGTCAAAAATTAGTTGACCATAGGTGTGTGGGTTCATTTCTGGGTCTTCAGTTCAATTCCATTGATCCACTGGTCTGTTTCTGTACCTACTCTTAATAACAGTAGACCAATAAAGAGGTATCATTGGAATGTGATTCCACAGAGAATGTTGAATAGTCCAACTCTGTGTCAATATTTTGTACAAAAACCATTAGAAATAATGTGTAAGCAGTTTCCTCAACCTATTATCTAACATTTAATGGATGATATTTTGTTGGCTGATTCTGATGTAGTTATTTTAGAGAACTTATTTAAGGAAATGCAAAGAATTCTACCACTGTGGGGGTTAAAAATTGCTCTGGAAAAAATGCAAAAAGGAGATTCAATCAAATATTTTTTTTTATTAAATAAGTCAACAGAGAATAAGATCAAAAAGGTACAGATTCTAGAGACCAATTGAAAACTCTTAATGGTTTTCAAATATTAATGGGAGATATAAATTGACTAAGGCCCACCCTTGGTTTAAGTACTTATGAGTTAAGCAATTTGTTTCAGACATTACAAGGGGATTCAAATCTAAACAGTCCAATACATTTAACTGCTGAAGAATTAATGTTGGTAAAACAAAGATTGCAAGATGCATACATAAATCAAATTGATCCTCAACTTGATTGTATTTTGGTCATTTTACCATCAACTCATTCTCCTACAGGACTCATTATGCAATGGGAAGATAGTATTATGGAATGGATTTTCTTACCACATAAACAAAGTAAAAAATAAAGACATACATAGAAAAGATATCTGAATTAATTGTAAAAGGTGGAATAAGAAGATGTCAATTATCAGGAATGGACCTGGCTGAAATAGTAGTGCATCTTACTAATGCTGAGATTATGTCATTGTGGCTAATCAGTGAAGATTGGCAAAGAGCTTGCAGTAATTATTTGGGAGAAATTAATAACAAATTTCCAAAAAGCAAATGTATATAATTTATAAAAAGAATTAATTGGATTCTTCCTCATATTGTAAAGGGAATGCCAATTCCTGATTCACCAACTTTCTATACTGATGCTAACAAGATGGGAATGGCAGATTATAAAACAGACAAAATCAGCAAGGTAATCAAAAGTCCATATACCTCAGTTCAAAAGGCAGAATTTTATGCAATCCTTATGGTGTTATTAGATTGTCCTGAGTCTCTTAACATAATTACTGATTCTCTATATGCAGAGAGAGTTGTGCTGCATATAGAAACTGCTGAATTTATTCCTGATAACACAGAATTAACTTCTTTATTTATACAAATGCAACAGGTCATCAGAAGTAGAAATAACCCATTATATATAACCCATCTTCGATCTCATACAGGTTTGCCATGGCCTCTGGCACAAGGAAATGAGATTGACCAATTACTCATAGGAAATGTGTTGGAAGACACAAAATTTCATCAGAAACATCATGTTAACAGCTCAGGTTTAAAGAAAAAAAATTCTCTATCACCTGGCAACAAGCCAGGGAAATAATTTAAGAATGTCCTATGTGTTCTCTGTATAACCAAA
The DNA here is from genome assembly GCA_907164525.1 of Lophiomys imhausi. Classification (NCBI taxonomy): domain Eukaryota; kingdom Metazoa; phylum Chordata; class Mammalia; order Rodentia; family Muridae; genus Lophiomys; species Lophiomys imhausi. The sequence goes on from CAJQZJ010032464.1 coordinate 935,659, forward strand.
CAGCATTACCTGCTGATAGTAACCCTAGAGGTACTAAAAAGAATGAAATTTGGCAAATGGATGTTTTTCATTTTTCAGAATTTGGAAAACAAAGGTACATACATTATACAATTGATACATGCTCAGGGTTTCAATGGACCAGTTGCTTTAAGTTCTGAAAAAGCTGATTGTGTTATTGCACATTTATTAGAAATAATGGCATTTATGGGTGTACTGGCACAAAATAAGGCTCCTGTATATTTCTCTAATAAAATTAAGCAATTCTTTGCATATTTTCATATAAAGCATGTTACTGTTACACCACACAATTCTACAGGACAAGCAATTGTAGAAAGAGCTAATTGTACTTTAAAAAAGATGATTTTTTAAACAAAAGGGGGAACTAAAGAATCCCAGGGATAGATTACATAATGCTTTGCTAACTTTGAATTTCATAATTGTGGATCAAAAAGGTATCACTGCAGCTAAAAGACATTGGGTTATACAAAAAACTGAGAGATTAAATCATCCAATATATTATAAAGATATTTTAACTTTAGAGGGGAAACCTACAATGGATTTAAGATAGGGACATGGTTATGCCTATATGTCTACAGGGAATTAAAAAAAATGTGGTTACCAACAAAACTTATAAAGATTAGACTTGACCAGGGAGAACTTCCCATTAGCTGAGACATTAATGTCTTCGCATGGTAAGAGTATTTGATTAACTGTATGGTATTCATGATATTCCAATCTTTCATCTGACACAGAAAGAGTTTATGCTTTAAATGTACTTACAAAGTTGTTCTATCCCTTTCACTTGTTCAAATTTAGAGCAAAAAAGAAAAAAAAAAACATTTTCAGAGCCAAGGACTGAATGACAATAACGACAAGACAAATAGGCCAGAAGATTCAGCCTAACATACTTCTTTAGTCACTGTTTTCTTAAAAACTTTGCATGCAAATCATTTTTAAAAGCGCTAGTCCAAAAAATGATCGATCTTACAGAGACTGGACAACAAAAGCTATAGCTAACTTTCCCAAGAATTGGCCAATATCTCAATTTTTAAAAGGTACACAAAAATATTTACACCTCCATTTGAAAGAGAAGGGATGGAAGTTTTTTTGTGTGTGTGTGGTATGTTATGAGTTGTAATTGTTTGTTGTCACCTAGGATGAATGGATATATGATATGTGTTGTGAAAAAAATAAGGGTTGGGTTCATGAATTTTCTTCTTTCCCTCATTCTATTCTTTGTCTCTTTTATTATTAAAAACTTAAGATTTTTTATATTAATAGATATTGATAGAAAGTTAAGATTATTATGTCTTATATATACTTAAAGATAAATTTTAGTTTCAATTTTTCAAGATTTCTTCTAAAAGATATTTTTTCTTTTCTTCTATTGCCAAAAATTTTTTTTTCCCTAGGAAAGATATTACACACCATCTGTTGTGGCATGAATGGAGACTTACAAATGTCTTTCTTCTTTTCAAAGAACAGAAAATACCTCTAACTGATTTGTGCATCCTGCACATCCAAGGCATTTTGGTAATTGCAGAACCATATGTTACTTATGAGAAATTATATATTTTCAGAACAACAGGACCAAAGTCCAAAGACAAGTAACCCAGATGATCCAGTCTCATAGACTGCCTCAATAGCTATTTCCTCAAAAATCTGCATCCAGAACAACTTCAAAATGGCTTACTAAGATGGTCCAGCCTCGCAGACTGTTCCATACATAACTTCAATAACCCCTGAACTTTCCTACCCAAAGTCCAGCTTACTGAGCCCATAGAGAATGGACTACAAATGTTACAATGAACTTTCTTAAACTTTTTTTCCATTTTATTGGACCCACAAACAGGGTTTCTGCAACCCAATTCAGCAGGAAGCAGTTTTAAGAGAGCAATGATCCATTCCCCAAAAGTGGGGTAGGTGATTCTTTGGTAATTTAATGGGTTATAAATGTTGTTTAGGGGGAATTATTATAAATTGTTATATGGTCTTTTTAAGCAAGATATAGGAGGTTAGACTCTGGAATTTCTCTCTTTTTCTTTTCTCTATCCTTCTTTCTCTCTTATATAGGGGGAGAAGACTTAAAAAGAAAAAAGAGGGGGAATATGGATGTATAATATAGAATTGATAAGATAAAAGGATATATTATTGAATCTACTCCTATATATTATTGTTATTAATGCAAAACTAAGGCTATAGACATATGAGAATGATAGGAAAAAGGGTGGATTATTGAATCTATTCCTATAAATCTTTGTATATTGATACCAAATTAGGGCAATATTTTGATTAGATATTGTACCTATGTAATTCTTAAAATTGCAATGTGAAGTTCTAGTTCTTTTGACAGCAACTATCACAAACTGTTTAGGATAATTAGGAAATTGAAGCTGATAATCATTCAAACTTGTGTTTTTATTAGGATGATTAATTTAGTTAATCTCAGATGTTTTCTAAATGAATCAGATATTAAGTTGTTAGAGACAAGCAACATTTGATTACTCAATGGAGATGAATAGATGGTCTTCAAAAGCCTCAAGAGGTCGGTAGAGTATGACATTTAAAGATATTTTCATTATTTTAAAAATTATTTGACATGAGAGTGTCAGCTCCTGACAGTTCCCATTGGATTTGGAAGGAGACAATAAGCATCAAAAATCTCCATCAGGAGATAATTTGTACTGGGAAGAAATGCCCCTGCTCTCGCAACAGACTATGTAAAGTCCAAAAATGGACCAAACCTTCAATGCAGGTAAATTGATGGCCTGATTCTGTAAAGACAGAATGGGCAAATGTAGTTTCCTTCTCCAAAACTAAGTCATTGAGGTATGTTTGGCCAGAAGGCTGAAGATAATGCTCCAATGTTATGGAAACTGGAGACTGTCTAGGCTGCCAGTTGTCTGTCATTTCATAGTTTTGGAAGATGCTTGCTCTGAACTTCCGATCTATTCAGATATATTTATCCTTCTCAAGTTTCTGATGTGATTGAAGACTACATAGTTATAGCCTCACAATAAGTTTTAAGCCATCTAGGAATTAAAAGGATGTTTTAAGGTTAAGATGATTTAGTTAATAATGTAAGTTAGGATGGAAGTTGAATTAGGTATAGGTCCTTAAACTCATCAAGAGAGATATGTAACAGAATATATTTCCTAGTTGACTAGTCAAAAACAAATGGACTGGATATTGAGAATGTATATCACACCTTTTAGTTTTCATAATTGTTTTTATTGTATTTATTATTGTTACAGAATTGTGTTTATTGTTGTATGTATTGTTATTAAGAAAAGGAGCTTTTTGTTAGACTTAAAGGGGAAGAGGTTGAGGGAACGTCTAATAACATTGCTTCTGATAATCTGATTTCAATGATGAGGTCTGGTTACAGCCCCTTCTAGGCATTCTCTTGATTGGTTAATAAAAGTTGCTGAGATCCAACTAGCTGGACAGAAAGAATATAGGAAGGCAGGATTTCCTGAGATTAGAACAGGAACCCTGTGCTTTACACAGGATCCTTCCTTTCTAACAGAAGACACAGAAGCAGATGGATGTAATTGAGAAAGCTGAAAGATAATCACAGCCACATAGCAGTTTGGGAGTAGGTGATCTAGGTTAACTTAGAGTAGCTAATTGAGAGTCTGCCCAGCTAAGGGTTATGCGTTAAAACTTTAAAAGGTCTTGGTGTATTTAATTATTGGGGAAAGGACTGTGGCAGCTTATAGGCCCTCAGTCCAAGCAATCCTGGGCCATTGGACTCTGGGACTCCCCTCGAACCCAGGCGAATCTCCCACCAAGCTGCTGGTAACTGTGCTGGCCTAATATAACAACTTATATTAAATAACAGAGTTTAGATTACAGGTGGTGTAGGCAACCCTTGGTCCTGGGGCTCTTTCCCTAGGACAAATCAGGCAACTGGTTAAGGCGGGCCAAGCTTCTGGCTGCTCCACCAGACTAATATTACAGTTTATATTTACTAATAACTACAATTGATAATGAAATGGCAGTTTCAGTCCTTCTTATCAACAGAACTAGTCAAGACAGAAAGATGTCTTGAGGATTACCATATTCAGGGGCCATTTTCTCTAGGACTAAAATGCTTGGTAGGGAAAATTAAGTGAGTGATTTTTCACAGTCAAGCTATTTTTAGTCACGCTTTTAATCAGAAGTATACCATCATCATATTGAGAATTATCTAGAAAAACAAAAGATGGCATAGATTAGTTCTGATATTTTTACAACGTGCTTATTATACCAAGCCTCCTGCAAGAAAAAAGAAAAAAAAAAACAATAGTATGATTTTAAACATAAGTCACTAGTCAAGCTTGCAATGACATCCTCTGAATAAAAACTGTGAATTAATATTCAATCAGAAATGTTCTGTTGAAGGATCCAATGTATGATCTAGACAGTTCAATCAGTACTTATAACTTATTTGGTTTCTACAGTCCACATCCCCCAAGTAATACACATTAAAGTGCTAATATATCCTTTTTCAGAGGCCATGGAAAACAAGCACTTGTTAAAGCCCCCAAATCAGGGCTTGTAAATCTGTGTGAAGTGATGAAGTCATCATTGAGTCCAACAAGACTGGTATGAGAATATAAGCCTCAGAACTTCTGTAGATACCACTAAGTTTCAGATTAGTCAGACCATCAAATACCAAATAAGATGGTGATCCTTTTAAGATAGAGGACCCATAAAATGTAGTTATTTTCTTTAAAACACTGTAGTGAACAATTCATAGTAATTTAGAAGGAATTATGAGTTTTCAATGTAAACCTCTGAATGTACTAATGACCAGAGGCAATAATCTCTTTTGAATGCATAGTTTATATAATTACTATTTGATAGTGAGAGATTGATGTGGGTCTAGGATATGATAGAAGGCAGCAAAACTGAAAATTTCACTTTAGGCTACATAATTTTTTTAAGATCATTGACAAAGAAACAGAAAAATGACAGCATGGTATGGTCTAGGAGGAAAGCTTATGTCTCAGCACTAGACACAGCATGGTGAAGGCTCTGCAGAGAGGAAATCAGGACTCATATTGCAGACAAAGGAGTTCTCTTTAAGTCCTTCTATAGCTGGGAATAGTTTCACAGCATAAGCCTATAGCAGAGTGTTCTGATTCCTGGGAGGAGGAATGAAAGGGGTGGAAGACATGATAATGATCATCAATACCTCTTTTGATATAAACTCATTTCTCCAAGTGAGAGAGCCTGGCACATGGTAGTCTGTTAGGAGGGATTCACAATGTCTCACTAGGTTGCCTGTTGGTATCTGTGAAAGGGAAAGTGCCATAAGGCACTGTGACCTGAGCAGCAGCTAGATTCTATTTTCTTACACCACATAGAGATTCACCTGCCTTTCCTTTAGAGATCTCAATCAGAATGATCATTAGTTAGAGAGACTTCACCTGTGCTTATCCCTACACTTGGGGGTCACAGACTGTGCTTTGATAATCCAAGTTTGTCTATCTTCCACTAACCATGTAAAATGGGCAAATTAGCAGCCAATAACAGAAATGTATAAATTACATAAAATGCTCACATTGAGGATAGGAAAAATAGATCAAATGAACACTCCCAAAGTCTGTCTATATCAGTAGCTCTCAACCTTCCTAATGCTGTGATCCTTTAATATAAATTCCTCATATTGTGATGACACACAACCATGAAATTACTTTTTGTTGCTATATCATAACTGTAATTTAACTACTGTTATGAATCACAATATAAATTATTTTGGAGATAGAGATATATCAAAGGGGTCATGACCCACAGGCAAAGAACTACTGATCTACAGAGTGCTGAAGTGAGGCAGAGAGTCAGTTACATATACACAAGTCATCTCTCACAAGGGCTGGTCCATCTTATCATTGTCTAGGCTTCCACTCTTTCACCAAGGTGATTTGCTTAGTTGTCAGGACTGTGTGAAATCTCTTTCCTAGAGCAAATTTTCCACCCTTACTAGGCCAAGCCTTTGCTTCTTTCAGCATGCGATTCTTTTTTTTTTTTTTAATAATTTATTTTTTATTTCTTCAAGTTACATCTCAATCACAATCCCCTCCCTACTCCCCCCTCCAGTCCCACCCTTCCACCCTCCTCCCCCTCAGCCCCCCCATCCTCTTCCCTTCCTTTTTTTTTTTAGTTTAAGGTATTTCTTTTTTCCCCCCAACAGCTCTCCCTTTCAGTTCAAAAAATGGTTCTTTTTCTTATAACTATAAATACAATACAAAACAACAGAAATAAATAGGCCACAATTATAAGAGTTATATGGCTTAGCATACATTCCCAATGTCCAGTCCATATGTATTTGGCACCTGACTTTAACATTCTACTATCTAACCATCTCCATGAGTTTAAAGTTCTATATCTAACTCAGCTTTCATACTAACTTGCCTCATAATTTTAAAAATATCTTCTTAGATCCAGAACACCCTCTTGATTCCTAAACAACTCAAAATTTAACTATGAGACTCTAGCTATCTATTCTTCAATCACCTCAGAGACCTGAGAGGGATAAATATATCTGATTATATAGGAAGTGCAGGGCCTGCAGCTTCCAAAACTAAAAAATGACATAGCAGTGGCTGCCTGGACAGTTCCCATTTTCTCTCCATACATTACAGCATCAATCTTCAGCCATTTGGCCCCATTTCTCTGACAGACATTGGTTGTAGAGCAGGAATTATGAAGGACTTACCTACCCTGTCTTGGCAGAGCTAGGCTGTCGACTTACCTTCTTCCAAGTTTTGTCCTTTTTGGACAGCATTCTGGTTACAGTTGAAGCAAGGGGTTTTTCTTGCCAAGAGAATGGCTTATCACCAATTCAATCATCTCCCACTGGAGATTCTTCGATGCTCATCTTCTACTTGGAGTAATATAGGGGTGCTGTCAGGAACTGACATGTCTCGATATCAAAAAATCTTAAGTTAAGAAAACATCTTTGAATGCCATATTCTGCAGATCTCTTGAGGTTTGTGAAGATGCCCTATCTATCTCTTATATTTAGATAAGCAAATATTGCTTGTCTCTTAGCAACTTGATTTCTCAGAAATATCAAATAACTGTGATAGACTGTCATAGTAACTAACAAAATGACACGTAAAGTATGATGTACATATTGCATAGGTATGCATACAGGCTATGCACCCATATTCATAAAGTAATAAAATAACAATAATTGAAAAAGATAAGCAACCACCAATTGCCAACAGCCCCTCAGTTAGGGCTAAAACCTAGGAACCTCCTCCAGCCATCCAGGTAGCATAGCAAATGTGCTTCATAGGTGTATGAAAGGAATGTTACACAGAGAAGATTATGTTTCACAACGTTCCTCCTTATCCTCTAGCTCTTACAATCTCTGTGTACTCTCTTCTCAGGCATCCCTTCAGCCTTTGTGGATTGTGGCACTATAGATGCTCCATCTATATTTAAGCACTCCTAGCTGCTTACTTTGACCACTATGAACAGTATTGAATCTATATTAACCACTATGCATAAAAGGTTCTGTGGTCAAGTTTAGAAGCCATGACAATCTATGGATAAAAACATTAGATATAAACATAAGCATTTAGAAGGCAGCCAGTTGATACTTTGTGAAACTAAACACTATGATACAACACAATCCACATATACAATGATTTGATAGTTACATACTAGGAAGTTATTTCCACAATTAAATAATTCTGTTTCCAAAACAGCATACAATTTTGTATGCACAGTACAAACAACCAAATTTCATAAAATATAGTAGTATTGGATCCAGTCTAATCCAGAAAACAGACTTTAGGAGAAAGGGATAGTCTACTTTCATTTCTTTTTTTTTTTAATGTTTATCTATTACTTCAAGTTACATGTCCATCACAGTGCCCTCTTCCAGTCCCTCTCCCTTGTGACCTACTCCTCCAGATTGGAGTGTCCCTACATATCAGTCTTCTGCCCCCATTCAGCAGTCATATGAGGGCTAAGAGCTTCCTCATGTACTGGGGTCCTACATGGTAGCACCACTAGGCCAGAGTGTCTCATTAACAGGAATCAAAGTCTATGTTCCTATTCCTTTTAAGGCATTGGTTATAGTATAGTTATCCTGTACTATATGGCTAAATCCATTTATAAGTGAATAGATGCCATGTGCATCGTTCTGAGTCTGGGTTAGCTCACTCAAATTGAGCTTTTCTAGTTCCATCCATATGGCTGCAAATTGCATGATTTCATTGTTTGTTTCTGGTGGCTGAGTAGGATTCCATTGTGTAGCTGGAATAGTTTTTTAGTTTTTTAATCCATTCCTCGGTTGAGGGACATCTGGGTTGTTTCCAGTTTCTAGCTATTACAAAAAAGGCTGGTATGAATATGGATGAGGAAACGTCCTTGTGGTTTGGCGAGAAATCATTTGGATGTATAATCAGAAGTGGTATGGCTGGGTCTTGAGGTAGAGCTATTCCACCTGTTCTAAGATATTGCCAGACTGATTTTCATAGTGGTTGTTCAAGCTTGAACACCCACCAACAGTGGAGGAGTGTTCCCCTTTCTCCACAACCTCACCAGCATGTGCTGTCATTTGAGGGATGATTAAGGATGTTGAGCATTTCTTCAAGTGTCTCTTGGACATTAGAGATTCCTCTTTTGTGAATTCTTGCTTTAGGTCTATTTCCCATTTTTTGATTCATTATTTGGTTTCTTGGTGTTTAACTTCCTGAGTTCTTTGTAAATTTTGGATATTAGCCCTCTGTCAGATATGGGGTTTGTAAAGATCTTTTCCCAATCTGTAGGCTGCTGTTTTGTTCAAATGACAGTGTCTTTTGCCTTACAGAAGTTTTTAAGTTTCATGATGTCCCATTTATTGATTGTTAGTCTTAGAGCCTGAGCTGTTGTTATTCTGTTCAGGAAGTTGTCACCTGTGCCAATGAGTTCGAGGCTTTTCCCTACTTTCTCTTCTATTAGATTTAGTGTGTCATGCTTTATGTTAAGGTCTTTGATCCACTTGGACTTAAGTTTTGTGCAGGGTGATAAGTATGAGTCTAATTTCATTCTATTACATGTCCACATCCTGTTAGACCAGCACCATTTGTTGAAGATGCTGTCCTTTTTCCATTGTATGGTTTTGGCTTCTTTGTCAAAAACTAAGTGACCATGGGTGCTTGGGTTCATTTCTGGATCTTCACTTCAATTCCCTTTGTCCACTGGTCTGTTTATATACCAGTACCATTATTTTTTTTTAACTATTGCTCTGTAGTATAGCTTGAAATGTGGGATGGTGATACCTCGTGATTTTTTTTTATTATTATAGAAGATTGATTTAGCTATTCTGGGTTTTTTGTTATTCCATATGAAATTGAGAATTGCTTTTTTTCCAGATCTTTAAAGAATTGCATTGGTATTTTGATAGGAATTGCGTTGAATCTGTATATTGCTTTCAGTAGGATGGCCTTTTTTTTTTTTGTTATGTTGATCTTACCTATCCATGAGCATGGGAAATCTTTCCATCTTCTGATATCCTCTTCAATTTCTTTCTTCAAAGACTTGATGTTCTTATCATACTGGTTTTTCACTTGCTTCGTTAGAGTTACCCCCAGGTATTTTATGTTATTTGTGGCTATTGTGAAGGGTGTTGTTTTCTAATTTCTTTCTCAGCCCATTTATTTTTTTTTTTTATAAAGAAGGGTTTCTGATTTTGGGGGGGGTTAATTTTGTATGCAGCCACCTTCCTAAAGGTGTTTATCAGTTGTATTAGTTCTCTGGTGGAATTTTGGGGGTCATTTATGTGTACTATCTTATCATCTGCAAATAGGGATAATTTGACTTCTTCCTTTCCAATTTGTATCCCTTTGATCTCCTTCAGTTGTGTTATTGATCTAGCTAGGACTTCAGGTACTATGTTGAAGAGATATGGGGAGAGTGGGGATCCTTGCCTTGTCCCTGATTTTAGCGGAAATCCTTTAAGTTTCTCTTCATTTAATTAGATGTTGGCTACTGGCTGGTTGTATATCACCTTTATTAATTTTGCATGTTGAACCACCCCTGCATTCCTTGTATGAAGCCTACTTGATTATGGTGTATGATACTTTTGATGTGTTCTTGGATTCTTTTTGCCAGTATTTTATTAAGTATGTTTGTGTCTATGTTCATGAAGGAAATTGGTCTGAAGTTCTCTTTTTTTGGTTAGGTCTTTTTGTGATTTGGTGATCAGGGTGATTGTGGCCCCAGAATGAGTTTGGAAGTGTTCCTTCTGTTTCTGTATTGTGGAAGAGTTTGGAGAGTATTGGTATTAGCTCTTATTTCAATTTCTGGTGGAATTCTGTGCTGAAACAATCTGGCCCTGGGCTTTTATTTTTTTGATTGAGATATTTTTAATGACTGTTTATATTTCCTTACACATTATAGGACTGTTTAATTTGTTAACCTGATATTGATTTAGCTTTGGTATGTGGAATATATGAATAAAATTGTTCATTTCTGTTAGGTTTCCAATTTTTGTGGAGCACAGATCTTTGAAGTAAGACCTAAAGATTCTCTGGATTTCTTTGATGTCTGTTGTTATTTTTGTCTTTTCATTGCGGATTTGGGTATTTTCCCTCTGTCTTCTTGTCAGTTTGGGTAAGGGTTTGTCTATTTTGTTGATTTTCTCAAAGAACCATCTGCAATGTTGATATCCTGAGGTATCTTCAAAGCACATTTCCTATTGTATAGAAACAAAATGATTATTTCAAAAATATTCAGTTCCTAAGTTTAGTCACTGAGGCACAGTAAGGAAAAACAGGGGGACAAGGACAGATACAGAATGGAAGGGTGAATGAGACAGGGGTGTATGAATTACTGAGGCAAGGAGGGAGAGAGGGGAGACTTGAAGAACCCCATTTACCATAATGTCAATACTGTTTGAAGTTATGAACAATGAAAACGCAGTAGCTTAAAAGTTAACATTTTAAAATGATGTTTGTCTCAGGTGAGAAGGAGGAAACATCCCTCTTATGCATGTTAATAAGTGAGTGCTGAGCCCCAATATCAGTTCATTACTGATTAAGTAGCCTTCACTGTCAGCCTCACACAAAGTCTTAGTTTATGGACAAAATATAGAAAAGTTGTTTTTATTTAACAGACTTTAAAGCAGATGACCGACTCTTACTAGATTTAATGTAGGGAAATCCTTCATTCCCATCTGAAACTTTGCCTGCACACCCCTTACCTGCATTCTTATGCTGCCCAGCATTCTTAAATCATACCTGAATGGCCCACCAAGTTCCACTTAAAGATTTATTAGCAGGTTTTTCTACACTTTGATTTCTCCCAAAACCTACGTACAAATTTTCTGAATTGAATGGCCAGTGTACCTTGCAGTATCAACTTTCCGTATTAGTTTTAGTTTCTTTGATGAAATACTTGAGAAATTCAAATGAGGAAGATGGATTTATTGGATTCAAGCTTGCTTACTTTTCAATCTGTCATCAGCTGTCTCCATCCATTGTGAGGCTGGGGCAAAGTGCAGAGAGCACTTTGAGGAGAGAGATGTTTGGTTCACAACAGCCAGTTATCAGAAGGAGAGGGATTAAGGAACTGATTTTCCTGTCATAGAGACACATATTATCCACTTGGGCCACAATTTCCAAATTCTTCACCCTCTAAACAGTCAATTCAATTATTAATCCATCAATGGATCAATCCATTGTTTAAGCTACTTCCCTACTATTTACTTGCTAACTCCAACTTGTGAATTTCAGAATGAGTACCAAGTCATCAGTACAAGAACCTATGGGACATACTGCATATACAAACTGCACCATTGCATTATAAATATGTATATAGAAAGAAAATATATGAAAATTTTCAATATTTTATCAACTTATTAAACTGTTTAAATTATGTTATTGAAATAATTACATTCTCTGAGAACTAAACTCTTATTAAACTTATAAGACATAAGAAACATGTACAATACTTTATGAAGAAATTTTTCATTAAATAACCAAATAGATGTTTCTATAAGGGGAAAAAGAAATAAGGGAGCCTAATAATGTCTCTTTTAAAATATTGCTAAGTATGTTTTAGGACAAGGAAGAGGAAGTGATTTGTTGTGCCCCCTATTTTATGAAATGAAGCTATAAATACAAAGTAGTCAATTCATTGTTGTACAAAGAAATACTTGATGAAAATAGAGACTTATCTGGGAAGAAATCAATTGAGTACAAATCAGCACATACCTGGGCATAGGGGCAATACCTTTGTTTCCAGATAGAATCACCCAAGTGTAATAATACTCTTGTCCACTGCTACTGAAAAACTGGGAATTATGCCTGTTTCCATGAGCCAAACTGGAAAGCTTAAAGATTTATGAAGCAGTGATTGGGGAGTATGAGATAATAATGCCTAGTCTAAATATTATTACATTTCTCTCTCTCTCTCTCTCTCTCTCTCTCTCTCTCTCTCTGTGTGTGTGTGTGTGTGTGTGTGTGTGTGTGTGTGATGTATGTATGTGGATATGTGTGTGTATGTATTTGATATATGTGTGTGAGAGATATATGTCTGTGTATGTGTGAGATGTATGTGTATGTATGTGAGATATGCGTGTGTGTGTGTGTGAATGTGCTGCCCTGTGTGTTTTTTCTGTTTGTGTGGGATATATGTGTGATGTTTTTGTATTTATGTGTGAGAGGTATGTGTGTGTGCATGCATGTGCGTGCGTGCGTGTGTGGGGGGGGGGTTTGGTGAATGAATATATAATGTACATGTATGTGGGCTTGTGGGTATGACCCTATACACAGGTAGAAACCAGAAAAAGCATTAGGGTGTGTCTTTTGCTGTAATTTTATGTCTTATTGTCTTGAGACAGAATCTCTCTCCAACAAATCAGAAGCTTCCTATTTATCCTAGTCTGGTAGGTCAGAAAGCTCCTGGGATCTTTCTGTCTATGATCACCAACATTAGGGATGTAACCATGTACAGCAATGCCTGAATTTTTATATGAGTGCTAGAGTTTTAAATTCAGGTTCTCATGCTTGCACAGCAATTAATCTTACCCAGTGAGCTACCTCTCTTTACCAGAAAGTCAAGCACTGTTTTAAAAAGTATTAAGCCATGATAAAGCTATAACTTACCCAAAATATATAGATAAGTTTAAGAATTGACCACCTTGTACAACCACTAGGGAAATCAGTCTGGCGATAACTTAGAAAACTTGCAATAGCTCTACCACAAGACCCAGCCATACTACTCCTGGGCATATGTCCAAAAGATTCTTCACCAAACCACAAGGGCATCTGAGGTTGTTTCTAGTTTCTAGCTATTTCATACAAATAAAGCTGCTATGAACACTGTTGAGCTGATGCCCTTCAACCGAAGAATGTATAAAACAATAACAACAAAAAAAAAAACCTATGGTACCTTAACACAGTGGAATACTACTAAGCTATCAGAAGCAAGGAAATAATTCAATTTGCAAGAAACTGAAGCACTAACCAAAATAATATTAAGAAAAAGCTTAGATTTGACCTAGACCCCCATATACAAATCTAGAGGGCAGGCAATTTGATCCTCATACAGATCCTTAACAAGTAGAGGTGGTGCTGTCTCAGTCATGGATACTGATACCTGTTAGTGGGACATTTTACCATAGTGGAGCTGCCAAATCAGGCCCAAAGCAGGAGGAGGCTCTTAACCCTCATGTGACTGATGAACTGAGGGGGGCTGATATGTTGGGGCCCCCACACCAGAGGACTAGGATAGGTGGGAGAGAGGGTAGAGGGTGGGAGGGTAAGACCAGGAGGGGTGAGGGAGGGGTCTGTGATTGAATTGTAACTTGAATTAATAAATAAATGTATATAAAAAAGAAGTTGACCACCATTTCTTGTATAAACTTGAAATAAGTCTCAGTAAGGCGTTCAAGGTGTTGAGTAACCAGTTCAAGAAAAGTAATCATATTCTTGAAAAAGAATCACTGAGAAAAAAGTAAATGTAGAAAACTTAATATACTAAGAAAATACACAAACACAAATAAAATCACACCTTTTTAAGATCTGTGAAAATCATCAAGCATATTATCTGAAGTGCTATGATTTCAAGGTAACCATTTTACATGCCAGGTGAGTACTCTACCACTGATCTATATAACTAGTCTTAAATGTAGTTCTAAAAGAGCAACTTATAGGGAAAATATTTACACTGCATAAAAAGAGAGAAAGGAATGATTTCAAATAAACAACATGATTGCTTACCTTGATAAAATACAAATAAGACAATTCAACAACAAATTCTGTTATCCCAAATGAGGAAGGTGTAATAATTTTGAGATCAAAACAGATCAAATCAAATCAAGATTTAAAGAAAATCAGTAAAATTTGATTCTAAACTAACTGTGGAAAAAATAAGTGAGAAAAGATGCATAAAGTAAAATTTCAAAACTAAAGAAAGCACATTTCAATGCCTCGTTTCTCAAAATTCCCCTTCTTTGGTCAACCAGTAATTACATGTAGCTCTTCCTTGAAGGGTACAGCTGGTGAGATTCTTCCCACTCATGCTGGCCTGTCAACTGGTGTTGGTACTGTACACGTCTTGTTTATGCAACCATATTGTTGAGATTGTGTGGGTATAATTTCCCTTTCATATCTAGGAGGCACAACTTTTCAACAACTTCCTCCTCCTTTGACTCTGACAATCTTTGTCTGTCTTCCATCATGTTTACTGATTGTTACATAAAAAGATTAATCAATCGGGATGACCAATGCAGGGTCAGTTTTTTCTGCATAATTACCTGTCACATTCTGTGATGGTTTTCATCTCATGCAAAAGGAAGCTCCCCCACCCCCCTTTGATAAGGGATAAGAACTACACTTATCTGTGGATGTAAGATGTAGGCTTGCAGTTTAGTTTTTCTTGAATCTGAAAGGAAAAACATGGACTTTTAAGATAAGCTTATTGAAATTAGTGTATATATGTTTGTGCGATGTTATAGGACTGTTTGAGGACCAAGGGCAAATTCCTAAGATTTGGGTACGTTCATTAAATACACACTGTAAATGTTCACTCTAAAAGTAAAAAATATATGATTTATTAATACATATTTATAGTTTACACTATCATACACACAGGTTTATGTAAAGTTAATGCTCAAACCAATTTTACCTGTTTCGATTTTACTTTTTTGGTAGTGCTTTGTTCAATCTAATAAAAATTCTGCCACGGGACTATAATCCCCCAGCCTTCTTTTTACCTAAATAAAATAAAAAATTGCTTCTGCGGCTTATATGTAAAAAAAAAAAAGTTATATGCTACAGTCTTTGTCACTAGCATATATTGTTACTGGGAAGTTCTGCGAATTAATATCCACTAAGATGTTGAGCTGGGAGAAGCAAGAATTAGGTTACTAGATGCATGTCCCTCAGAGTGGTATTAGACTCTCTTCTCTTCTCTTCTCTTCTCTTCTCTTCTCTTCTCTTCTCTTCTCTACTCTTCTCTTCTCTTAAGGTTAATAAACATTTGCTCAAATTTTTTCTAAAAAACCCCACACACATACACAAAATTTTAGTAGTGCATGTAAATCGATTACATTATTTGTACATAGTAGCCATATGTTATTGAAATTATACAGAATATTGAAGTGTTACTGTGCATTCTTTAATCTATTTTGTTTATCCTTGATATAACAGGCTACCTTTATTAAGTATTTAACAAAAATTTGTCCTACTTAATTGTATAATTGCTATTGATAAATGATACATGATAAAATAGAAAATATTTCATAAAACATACTCATTCACTCTTACTAAAAGTTGTTTATATTCTTTTATTAAATTACAAAGGGTTTTAGGCATGAGTTACATACTGATGGAAAGACAAGTATGTAGCTATTCTAAAATAATACTGTCTCCAATATTGAAAGGAAATATTTTACCTGGTCACATTACTTGTTTATTTTAGATTAATTATTTTCTGTCAGTCCTATAGAAATTTACATAAATAAGTAACATAATTCTAGATATTTGATCTCTGTATAAGTTTTGCTGTTATTAAATTTCTATCTTGGGCTTAAGCTTATAAATTCACAGTTATGTTAGAAAGTTTTGTCATTTTTTATAGATAAGAATCATCTGCACCAGTTATATATTACTTTATGTACTGTGTATCATTTTAAAAACATAAATTATCTTATTTAAAAGAAGATTATATTTCAATGAAGTATAAATATGTCTTCAATTTTGCTTATATGAACATGAAAAGTTGTCTTCAACAAATCACATCAAAATGACAGCAGCTTGTACACTTCGTTGTGTTTATACATTTACCTGATTAAATTTAGAGCAGAAAATTGCTCCCAATAGCAATTTGGGTGATGTGAATTCTAACTACTCTTTGAATGTAATAAAATGATTTCAAATATAAGTTACTGCAACATGTGCAGGATGATTTTCACTGAGAGTTTATGTTCAATTTACTCTAAGCTTTTCTTTGTCTAGACATGGGACTGAAAATTTCTTCACTTCAATAATCACATGTCCATTGATATTGCCATTGCTCTGGCCTTGTTAATGCAGCTAATTCTTTCTTTTCTTTTTTTTTTTCCTTTTGTTTTTTTTAGACAAGATTTCTTTGTGTAACATCTCTGACTTCCTGGGCTCATTTTGAAGACCAGACTGGTTATGAACTCAAAGAAATCTGCCTGCCTTTCCATCCCAAGTGCTAGGATTAAAGGCATGTACCATGATACCCGGCTAATGCCAGTATTTCTATGAAACATTGTTTTACAGCAGACTTCCTGGTCTCCTTTTATAATTTTTCTGTTCCCCCTTCACATGTTCCCTGATCTATCAATGCATGAACTGTGATTTAGACATATGCTTTGGTATTGTGCTTCTTGTGATCTGTTGGTCTCTGCATTGTTTCCAGTTTTGTTTCTCTGTGATAATCTCCATTTGCTCGTAGGATAGACATTTCTATGAGGAGTGGTAGCTTCACTTATCTGTAGGTATAAGAACTTAGAATATACACATTATGTTGACATAGCAAAGGGATATTCTTCTCTGAGTTTCATGATTAAACTAAGCCCAGGAAGTAGGCTAGGTTTAGAGTATGTCATTATTTCTTTCATATTAAATGAGCCTTAAGTCTACTAAGACAGCTTTTGACATAAGGCCTGACACATTAAATCTATTATAAGAGAAACTGGGTAAAACCCTCAAGCTCATTGGCACAGTTGACAATTTCCTGAATAGAACACCAACAGCTCAGGATCTAAGACCAACAATCAATAAATGGGACCTCATGAAACTGAAAAGCTTCTGAAAGCAAAAGACACTGTAGTTTCAACAAAATGGCAGCCTACAGACTGGGAAAAAAATCTTCACCAACCCCATATCTGACAGAGGGCTAATATCCAAAATTTACAAAGAACTCAAGAAATTAAATGCCAAGAAACCAAACAATCCAATCAAAAATGGGAAACAGACCTAAACAGAGAATTCACAAAGGAGGAATCCATAATTGCAGAGAGACATTGAAGAAGTCCTCAGCATCCTTAATCATCAGAGAAATGCAACTCAAGGTGGCTCTGAGATTCCATCTAACAACTGTTAAAATGGCTAAGATCAAAAACTCAAATGACAGCACATGCTGATGAGGTTGTGGAGAAGGGGGAACACTCCTCTATTGCTGGTGAGAGTGCAAGCTTGTACAACCACTGTGGAGATCAGTCTGGTGATATCTTAGAAAACTTAGAATAGCCCTACCTCAAGACCCAGCCATACCACTTCTGGGTGTACATCCAAATGATTCCTCATGAAATCACAAGGACATTTCCTTATCTATGTTCATAGCAGCCTTACTTGTAATAACTAGAAACTGGAAATAACCCAGATGTTGCCTAACTGAGGAATGGATAAAAGAAAAAAAAAACTGTGGTATATCTACACAATGGAATACCACTCAACCATCAGAAACAATGAAATCATGCAATTTGCAGCCAAATGGATGGAACTAGAGAAGCTCATCCTGAGTGAGCTAACCCAGACTCAGTAGGATACACATGGCATCTATTTACTTATATTCGGATTTTAGCCAAAAAGTACAATATAACAATACTACAGCCAATGCACCAAAGGGAACACGAACATAGACTTTGTTACCTGGCAATAAGACAACTTTGCCCTAGTGAGGCTGCCTTGTATGCCCCAGTGTATAAACAGGTTCTTGGCCATCATATGACTGCTGAACTGGGGTGGGGGGCTGATATATAGGAAAACTCCACTCTGGAGGAGTGGGATGGAAGAGATGGGGTTAGAGGGTGGGAGGGCAGAACTGGGAGGATTTGAAGAGGGTACTATGATGGAGATGTAACCTGAAATAAAAAATAAATATTAAAAAAGAACTTAGAATATAGATATTATATTGACATAGCAAAGGGATATTCTTTTCTGAGATTCATGATCTCACTAGTCCCAGGAAGTTGGCTAGGTTTAGAGTATGTCATTATATCTTTTGTATTGAGTGAGCCTTAAGTCTAATAACACAGATTTTGGTTGTCATTGACATGTGATGAGCATATCTTGCCATGCTTATAATTATAATATATATTAGTTTGTAGGTACTGTAACCAGGTAATACTGTTTCTTTACATTTTTTCCTTAGAAGCTTGCTTAGTGTTGTCTGGAATCATAGAAGCATCAGGATAGAGGCTTTCCCATCAAATTTATCAAGAATCATCTCAATTCTTGGTTCAAAATTTATTGTCTTCATCCTAGGAGATAACCAAGGATTCCATAGATAGTCTGTATTCATTTGGGAGTCATTACCAAAAACAATATTGATTTGCATTTCTTTTAACTTGACAGTGAATTTGTATACCCAATATAGTGAAAATTCAAGTATACTGATAGTCAGCATGGATTGAGATTTGATATATGTAAATTTAGGAGAAATCTTAATGTACAGATTTTTTTCAAAGCACTGATCTGCATTCATACCTCCATTGTCCTAATTTAAGCATTGATGAAAGCAAAGTAAGAATTAATACTCAATTGTTTATTTCTCTACAATTTCTTTATTTCAACAGCCCACAAAATATTTAGGAGAAATTATAAGTAAATAAGGTATTATATCAAAGTAATAGTATAAAAGAAAAAAGAGACATTCCTGGGGATAAAAATCATAATGTCTTTATGAAAATTTAGACCAATGAGTAGAATAGAGATGATATAATGTCATACAAATAAATTTATGGAACATTCCAGAAAGAATGAAATTAAATTTTAAAATAATTTTAAAAATAAAATAAGTTAACACTCAAAACATATATCAATATATGTACTGTTTAAAATCATAAGAAAAACCTCTTATTTAGTAATCATATGAACTGACATATTCAAATATATTCACTTTTTATAATAAGTTATATGTATACATAATATATACCAGAGAAATATATGAAGTTAGATTGATATCATAAACACACACAGTAAAGAGAATCTGAGTTTTCCATGAATACCATAATTTCCCCTTAAACTTTGTTTTAGTTCCAGGCCTCCAGTCACAGACTCATTAGATTTTTTTCACAAAGTTCTGTCAGTTAATTTGAAGATTTTATCTGCCATTTTTTCTTTTTTATTGAAAATTTTTTGTTATATGAATTTCACATCATGCACCCTGTTCCTCTCATCTCCCACCTCCCCTCAGACACACACCCCCTTGCAATCTGTCCCATCATGAAAAATATATCTCATTGTGGAAACTGCAGCGTGTCCCACAATGTTCCCTTTTTCCACACATTTTGCTTGCAAATGTTCAATGAAATGACTCCTTGGTTTGGTATGATGACTCTGGTTTCTGTTACTTTTTTCAGTACTGAAACCTTACTAGAACTCCTCTCAGATATGCTGTAACTGTCTTGTATCATGGAGATCCTGTAGTTTTGGATTGTGAAACTGGCCTCTTCTTGCACTCCAGCAGTTCATCCATGGGGTAGATTTTGGGATGGGCGAACTCAAAGCCCTGGTTCTGGACCTGAAACCCCCACTGCAGGGCCAGTTCTACTATGGAAAGGTACAGGGCTTGCTCTCCTGAGTGCTAGAGCATGTGAGGGGCAGGGACATCTCTCCTGCTCTTGTGACCCCTTCTGGGCCAGATCTCCTGTTGATCAATGTTGGAGACAGCAAAAAGGATCTCTCTCTAGCCAACACCACCACATACCAGACAGGAATCAGGGTGGGTCTCCAGGACAGCTGTAGTGTGCTACCAAGGCAAGGTGCAGGGCCTACTCTGCCTAGTGCTGCAGCATGTGAGGGCCTGGGACAGCTTTCCTGCTTTTGTGACCCTGTCTGCGCATCGATCTGCCATTTTTATTGCTATCCTTCTTAGTCCCTTCACCTAAAAACTATACTCTCTCAGTAACTCTTAGCATCCTTTAACTATTATAATTATACATTATGCATCATTAATATTTAATAGCTAATAATTACTTTTTACCATAAGCAGTAGCATTATGCTATAGTTTTCAGAATAATCCAGTGTTTCAGAAGCAGCTTTCTAATACATCTATTGATTTTCAAAGCATATATATGTTCACTGGATTAAGCTGTGAACCAGTACTATATAAATGATAGCTTATTGATCAACAAGTTACAGAATGAAACCCAGGTGAGTCTTTTTTAGAGATATTCTAACAATTATAATATGAGCAATATTTCTCCAAAGTCTAAATTTCTCTAGAAACAGTTACTGACACATTCGTTCATTTTTTTACAAATTAAATATTAATCTAGTTATCCACTTAATTGTTTGTGCTTTGCAGCTACGTGGTCAGTTTAACTCAATTTAAATTTTTAATTCATGAAATTCTTGTTTCAAGATATAAAACACAGAAAACTGGAAAATGTGAATGAACAATTTATATATATATATATATATATATATATATATATACTTACCTCATAATATTGGCTAAAAGTGCACCATAAGTGTATCAAATTTATAGAGCTACACAGAGTTCTCCCCTAAAGATCAAAAATGAGTACTCATTAACCTCAGATATGTAAAGGTGAACAAACTTGAAAACAGTTTAATTAAAATGGCAGAAAGATGACATGTGGATCTATGTGAGGATCAGGATCTCCAAGATGTCTCAGATGGTGGCGCTGTTTTAATCAGCAAGTAAACAAGTATGCTAGATGAATATCACTTAACCTAAAGGTATGGACTGTGAAACAAAAAGTGCAGTGTGCATGAAAATTCATTAATGACTTTTTTCCTACCACAAAAATGAAGAGTGTGTTCTCTAATGAGAAGAACAGAACTACTTTCTGGCTGCTTAGATATATGCTGCATCTCCCCATGGAAAGTCTATTACACAACACACTTGTGAAAATGCTCTCATAAGATATGGAAACAAAGTCTGCTTTAAATAAAATCTTCCTTCATACAATAGAGAGACTTATTCTTGTCTCACAGCAATTTGCAGAGGTTGTGGAATCATCTGGTACCGAGAATAGAAGTCCAACTCAGAGAAAAGTCACAGATGTGAGTGTAGAAAATGTGAGGGAGACAAGCCTAAGAGATATTTAAGTGCATTGGAACATCCTTTGGTTTAGGGTTTTGTGTCTGTCTCCCATATAATAGCACTCTTCTCTTTTCAGCTTAGTGTATTTACATGCATACACTATACACATACCACTCTTCAGATAACAAAGCTACCTACCTTAGAACCATCTGACCCTTCACATGCATTAGACCTCAAGTATCCCCATCTCTGAAAAATACTGAGTTTCTGCAACCATTTTAACAAAACATTTAAATTTTTATCTTTAATTGTATTCCCAATACATTTGAGTATTAAGAATGGAAGGGCTGATCCAGCATAAACTAGTATTAACAGCAAGTGCAATAAGTCAAAATTGCGTAATTAATAAAAATTAAAAATTGCTTTTTTTAAGGGAGAATTACTATTTTAACAATTTTTCTATTGCTACAAAGAGACAACATTACCTAGTCAACTTATAGAAGGAATAAAGTGTTGATTAGGCTCATAGTTCCAGAATGTTATAGTTCATAACCACCATATTGATGATTATGGCAGCAGGCCACCAAGCATGGCACTTGCATAATAGCTGAGTGCTCAGATCTTGAGAAAATAACCAGAAGTCAGAGATACAGCTAATTGAAAATGGCAATGGCATGGGCTCGTGAAACCTCAAAGTCTGTTCCCAATGGCACACATCCTTCATCAACACCACACCTCCTAATCTCTCCAAATAGTACCAACAACAGGGAATTAAGCATTCAAATATATGAGTCTACGTGAGCCACTCTCATTCAAACTACCACAATCTCTTAATTGCCAATTATACCTGTGTGCAATTGGGATTTCCTGTGATAACATTTGTCCCCTAATTACTAACTTATACCTATTTGTAAGTGGGGCTTCATGTGAGTATTCAGGTGCATTATGGGGCGGGGCATGCACATTATTAAAAGTGTGTATATGATCTAATATGCAATTTAAAACAGAGAACACTTAAAGTAAGTATCTTATTCAACATCTATTCTTTCTCCTGACCCCACAAAAGGATGCAAATAATCTGAGTCCTTGAATATCTTCACTCATATCTTAACAGTGAATCTCTCTTTAACTTGTACCATAAGATAGCTTCAAATAAATATATCTTGCTTCTTTTACAAATCGTTGTGAACTTTTATTTTCATTTTGTTGATAATGAAGTCTGAAGTCTGGAAATATCTCACCCAGATTCCAATTACCATTAACAGAGGTATTTATAAAACTCTGTCATCATGTCCTCACCTTTCTCCATAGGAACACAGTTTTAAAGAAATTATTAATACTTTTTATATATTTGCTTTAACTCAGGTGAATTCATTGTACATGGGAAAGGTTTTAGAGAGCCCAGAACATTGTACATTTGAATATTATCATGTCTTGATCCTTGCAGTTTAGAAAAGGGAGCATATGTGTTTATGCTAGCATCTATCAATATGTCAATCCACTTGTCAGTTATCTATCATTTATCTATTATTAATCATCTATCTAAGTATCATCTTATGTCTAACAATTATCATATTTTATTGTTTCACCTCCTGTGTATATTTGCTTATTAATCTGTAACTACAGATAACTAAATAGAGGTTCAAAGTGATGTTGTACATTTGAATACTTGTACTTTCAATGGATAATTTTTGAGCTTCAACATTTGAGGTGCTCTAACAATTTGGAGCTAATGAGTTGGGAGTTAACATTTTAACTGGTATTTTTTTCCATTTAAGAAAGTTTTATACTTTCTCCTGAAAAGAGTACACCTCACAATAGATATTTGCAAAATCCATAGACATCTGCAACTAAAAATGACCATAATGCTGAAATTTAAATAGCTTCAATTATTTCATCAGATGAGCTGAAGGTGTGCCTACAGTTAATAGTTAGTATACTTGTCATCCAAATACATGAAATAATGTCATTAAAATCTTGCCATAAATGTGCTAACCCAAGAACCTCTTTTAATGATTAGAGCCAATGAGTCTATATATAACTCTACTTGGCAAATGTATTTTCCAAGAAAATATTGCTTAACAATTCTGAAACTTCTAAAAATGTTTATTGGACCTGAACAGTTGAGTAAAGAATGATTATAATAATAGTCTTATTATTGAAAGCTTAATTTACAGACAGAAAGGGATGGATGATTGTAGTTTGATAGTGGGTAAGTGTTATAATATCAATTTTAACTTCTATATAGTTATCTGTAGTTTCAGATTAATAAGTAGATATATACAGAAAATAAACAATAAAATATGATAATTGTTAGACATAAGATGATTCTTAGCTAGATGATTAATAATAGATAAATGATAGATGATTGACAAGTAGATTTACATATTGATAGATGTTAGTATACACACATATGCTCCCTTTTCAAAACTGCAAGGATCAAGGTATGATAATATTGTTTATATCAATAAGCACATTGAATTTTCATCTCTTGATTTTATAGGGTTCTCCAATAAAAATAAATTACTCATTGTAGCAATTAGAAAGAAAACTGTTTAAGATGAATGTAGATTAATAGAACCCCAGAAGGAAAGGAAATACTGTTTAAAAACAAGAGTTATGTGACATGGACATAAAAGCTAACTGTGATTCTAAAATGCTTATTTTACTTGTAGTTGCTAACAAATAAATGTTCTATATATAGGCACGGCTGATTTTCTTAAGGTCAGAAATATCACTAAAGTAAAGGAATAGAGAGAATCATAATGAAACTTGTAGGACTGATTTGGAAACAGAGATATTAAGCATATTGTATGCATAAATTCAGATAACTAGTTACAGAAATAATAATACATATATGCTAGTATGCATAAAATAAACTGCCTAGTTATATATCTATTATTTTACTAATCAATGTCCAACACTGTCACTTCTGCTAACAATGCACACCATTGGTATTTAAAATTTATAATCCTACATCATTCTAGTTACTGGGGAAAATAAAGACATTAGGAACAACTTACATAGAGAAATGCCTTCTGACCAGTTGTTTAATCACAGCCTGAATCCACTCAGTATTTTTATTTCATTCTTTTGAGAAATCAAATAGATTTTAAATTAGCAGAGAGATATGTTTCCTTGATCCAAAAGTAATTATTCTCAGATCACTACTTAGCTAATTAAAGGAAATAAAAGTAAAAGTGTCCTATAAGGATCAGGAATCACAAAAAGCAATTAATAATATGTAGTTTGTATAGAAATTATTGTGCAAGAAAGTGAATGGATTTGGTTACAGCAGCAGTCTAATGTCAGTGTTGACTAAAGAAAGATTACTAATAAACGATAGTTTAGAAAATAGAGTTAAGAAAATGAAATTGTTTCTGCTGTTATATTTT
Organism: Lophiomys imhausi; assembly: GCA_907164525.1. Lineage (NCBI taxonomy): Eukaryota > Metazoa > Chordata > Mammalia > Rodentia > Muridae > Lophiomys > Lophiomys imhausi. The sequence continues at coordinate 960,532 of CAJQZJ010032464.1, forward strand.
CACTTGCTTGATATTATACATGACTTTTGTTCATTTCATGTGTTATAAATAAGTATAGCTAAACTGTCATTCAGTGTTTGTAGAGAAATAACTGCAACTGTAACTTTTAAGCATGACAGGATAGGCATCCATGTCTCTCTAAGATTCCATACCTAGTATATCAATTGACTGCAGCAAGGCAGCCAATACAAAACTGAAGACCGACAAGGAGTGGCTATATACAGACTGGCAAATAAAGAATTGCAGAAAAAAAAAACAGAAAAGAGTTTTAAAACAGAAATATTCCATTAACTTAGTGATACATTTTTATTCTCATTTCTTTGTTTTTTATTTCTTTTGGCTTAGTTTATTTTTCTTTTTAAAAATAATATTGGATTTCCAAATTAAGTGAAGGAGTATCTTCAAAAACAGGTAAAATAAAAACAAGGTCCCTTACTACAAACCTGTAAATAGATGCAAAGGCTGAAATGTCCCCAAAGTTTAACATAGCATATTAAGGAATTGTTGGTGGACACATAAAGAAACAGCAGCAACTTGACCTTCATGTAGATCCCTTAGCAAGTTGTGGGGGAGGGGGGTTAGTCTCTGTTTGTTTTTATTTGGATCCCAAGCCATTTGAGATAAGCAATGTATAGAAGTATGTTTTCTTCATAGAAGATAGTCCCTCCTCCAATCTCAGCATCATTTACTTGTTCAGCCCAGTAACAGCCTCCCCTGAGGAAATGGTAAGTACACTGGATGTGTGTCGAATAGGAAGAAGCAAATGTTTTGTAGATTATTTTAGCACTACGAGTCCAAATCATCCTTACCCTTCCATAGAGATGTGAGGATTTAGTTTCTGGTTTAGCTGAAAGTACTGAGGATTTTGTGGTGTAAAGACAAGAGAGTATCAAAGAAAGTGTGAGCCTTAGGCTCAGAAAATGTGGAGACATAGCTAGAAACTGAAAACAACCCAGATGTCCTTCAACTAACTGAAGAATGGATTTGAAAAAAAAAAAACTGTGGTACATCTATACAATAGAATACTATTCAGTGTTTAGGGAAAAGTAAAACATGTAATTCTTTCCAAATTGATAGCTCATCCTGAGTGAGCTAACCCAGACCCAGAAAGATACATATGGCAAGGACTCATTTATAACTGGATATTAGCCATTTAGTACAGGATATCTATCCTACAATCCACAGACCCAAAGAAACAGGAACCTAACAAAACTATCCTGCAAGAAACTCGACCCATCAGGGATCAAAACAGATGTTGAGACACACAGCCAAGCATTAGGTGGAGCTTTAGGAGTCCTAAATAAGAGAGGGAGGAACACTAGAGAGACCCAGAGGGGACAGGAATACCACATGAAGATCAACAGAACCAACTAATCTAGGCCCCTAGAGGTTTACAGTGACTGAAACACTAACCAAAATAAGAAGAAAAAAAAGCATATATAGACCACACCTAGGTCCCCCTATACATATAAATGATATAGATGATAAGCAACTTGACCTTCATGTAGATCCCTTAGCAAGTTTTGGGGGAGGGGGGTTAGTCTCTGTCATGGGCTATAACAACCCAGAGTAAGTGAAACATCTTACTCTAGCTGGGCTGCCATATTGGGCACCAGTGGAACAGGAAACTCTTAGTCATCATGTGACTGATGAACTGAGGGAGCTTTATAGGGGTGGGACCCACCTCACCTGAGGAGAAGGACAGGAAGAGTGGGAATAGGGTGGGAGGATAGGACCAGGAGGGAGAGAGAGGGGGGCTGTGATTGAGATGTAACTTTAATAAATAAGTAAATGCTAAAAAATGAAGGAAAGAAAGATTGAAAGGAAGGAAGGAAGGAAGGAAAGAAGGAAGGAAGAGAGAAAGAAAGAAAGAAAGAAAGAAAGAAAGAAAGAAAGAAAGAAAGGAGGTTGTAAGGACCCCAAAGCAAGAAATTAAGCATTAGCTGTTCTCTCCATTCTTCACAGTAGTGCTTTGGGGAGCATTAGGGTGAGTTTAACTCAGGTAACTAGCATCTGACAAACTCAGTGGCAATCAAAGACACCAGGAGCTACTGGCTTTCAGGTCCTTGTTTCATAAATTCAAAAGCTGAAAGTCACATATCACAGGTGAGGTTTAGAAAGAACATTTCACTATAGAGGGCTTAAGACAAAGAAGTCAGAGTTCATCGGCAACAGAAACAGTGCCCAAGGTGGGATACCACTGAGCTTCCCTGCCTTGGACTGAATAGGGCTTTGATGAATGAAGAGAGAAAGAGGTAAACTATCCAGTCTGACTCCTACTCCAGCTATCCAGATATCCAAGGGCCCTGCAGTTTCAGTTGTGTCCTCAGTATATTATCCACAAAATAGGTACTCCCTTAAGAAAAAAGGGAGAAAAAGGCCACCCTACTAAAACTCCAAGAACCCTTGGCAAATACAAAGACATTTTGTCTTAAGCATTTCTGATAGCTGTGGTTTCTAGCAAAAGCTATGATTTCAGGTCCAAAGGTAATTCTACCATTGAGTCTAGTAAAAAACAAACAAACAAACAAACAAAAACAAAACAAAACAAAACAAAAATGAACAAAAACAGTACTAAACTGGTGATTTTTTGGAAAAAAATTAGCCCTAAAACTTTATAGGCAATTTGTATCTCTTGTTCCTATCAGGACAACTGCTTGTCTCTTTTGGGCCAGCTGCAAGTACAGAAATCCTAATGTGACACCCAACATTTGCTATCAACAGGTGGGTAAGAATTTACTTGGTGTAACTATACTATAATATTTCCATTTTCTTGACTGAATAAATAATTTACTGGGAAATTAAAAATCTCAGTAATGGTAACATCCTTCTACTATCAGATACTGATCTATTCTGAAGACAAAATTCAGACTTTCTTGTCCAGTATACGTTTCTCTATGCTGTGGTAAATTCACAGTAATCATCCCTTTCAGCAATCAGGAAACATTCATTAAAGAAATATTGTAATCATATTAAGTTCTCAGAAAATATAATTAAAGTAAACACTCCTTGGTTGTTTGTGCTGTTTTAACTAACATATGTGGGATGAAGACATTTTAAAGAAACACTTCTCTACCTTAATTGATGTCTCATACTTTTAAACTCCAATAAATTGGAATTTCTTTAAGAATCGCATGCTGATACATTACAGCATCAATCTTCAGCTATTTGGCCCCATTTCTCTG
>CAJQZJ010032464.1:968716-1005692 GCA_907164525.1 Lophiomys imhausi
GAGGGTGGAAGGGTGGGACTGGAGGGGGGAGTAGGGAGGGGATTGTGATTGAGATGTAACTTGAAGAAATAAAAAATAAATTATTAAAAAAAAAGATACCAGAGGAATATCCATGTTCCTGGAAATTGTATTTGCAGCTGGTTACCAAACATCAAATGGGAGGTGGAGACAGAACTTAGCAAGGTCTTCTTGAATAACAGCCAGTGCCCTTGATTTGAGAGCTAGCTCTTCAGTCTCAATTCACTTTTCTTTAGGAATGTGGCCACTAGCAATTTGTCCATATCCCAATGGATTTCCTCAAGTTCATCTGGATATGGGCAGCATTAATTGTATTCAGTGAGTTAAAAATAAATAAATAAACGTATGAATGAATGAATAAATAAATATAAAATGAGCACTCAAATTTTGATTGGAGATTTTATTAAGTGGTGTTCTATAGGGAATTGAAGGGTAGAGTGAGGATGACTACAGTGAAGATACCTTGTATACATGTATAAGACTTTCAGAATGAATTAAAGAAAAATCATCAGTGTTTGAATTGTTTAGGAGAATGTCATCAAAACATCACTAAATAAGTTTTGGTTTCATATTATAAAGAGTATAAAATTTTTTCTAGAATGTCCTCGTATACACTTCTACTAGTTGAAACTTGAAAATTTGCAAAATTTTTCTATATCCCACAGTATCAAATACTCAATAAAGATTTACTTACTTGTGCAAAATTACTAGATACCCATCTCGATAATATAAACAATTCTTTTTGTCTTTAATATTTGAAAATTCATATAACAATGGGTTTTTAAGTAAGTTTTACTAAGCTATTATCCATCAGTTCATTTTTTATTCATATTTTACATACCTACTTATCCAGGATCATCTTAAAATTATTTTCAGGTAAATAGGAGTCATAAAAAATGAACGTTTAAGAAGCCCTCCTACAACTGAATTTCAAAAGAAAGATAGTTCTAACAATTTTATCACTCCATAACATGTGTTGAAACTGTTCACATTTGTCTGAACAGTGGGTTTTTCTTTTTCCCACACTAGGAGGTTAATGTTCTATGGAAGACACTCTTGGTACTACTGCAGAGCCCTGTGCTGTTCTTTTCTTTTAAACTGCTGGAAAGCAGCTGAGAATGCTAATTTAAATTCAATCCAGGCAGCATCCTATTCCTCAGACAATTTGAGTTATCTTCCACTCAATGACTCTTATAATATGTCTATCATATTGACTTACATATATATCTACACCAAACAATCTTTTGTTCCTTTATTTTTTGTTTTTATTTAAAGTTCCTAAGCTACAGTGAATATTTAAGTTCTGATATATTTAGGGAAAATGTATATTTCAGTACATTTCTTTCGATATGACTTTCTCATTTCTGTGATGTCTTTCCTCAATTACCTGCCACCCCAACAGCTTTGGACAACATCTTACACATTTTTTAAATTTTTTTATTTCTTCAAATTATATCCCTATCACAATCCCCTCCCATCTCCCCTCTCCAGTCCTCCCTCCCACCATCTTCCCCCTCAACCCACCCATCCCCTTCTTTTTTTTTCTTTTTTTAAGTTTAAGGTATATCTTTTTCTCCCCAACAGCTCCCCCTTTCAGTCCAACAAATGGCTCTTTCTCTTATAACTATAAATACAATACAAAACAACAGAAATAAATAGGCCACAATTATGAGAGCTATATGGCTGAGCATACATTCCCAATGTCCTGTCCATACGTATTTGGCACCTGACTTTAACATTCTACTATCTAACCATCTCCATGAGTTTAAAGTTCTATATACAACTCAGCTTTCATTCTAACTTGCATCACAATTTTAAAAACATCTTCTTAGATCCAGAACACCCTCTTAATTCCTAAACAACTCAAATTTTAACTATGAGACTCTAGCTATCTCGTCTTCAACCACCTCAGAGACCTGAGAGGGATAAATATATCTGGTCATACAGGAAGTACAGGGCCAGCAGCTTCCAAAACTAAGAAATGGCATACCAGTGGCTGCCTGGACAGTTCCCGTTTTCTCTCCATACATTACAGCATCAATCTTCAGCCATTTGGCCCAGTTTTTCTGACAGACATTGATTGTAAAGCATGAATTATGAAGGACTTTCTTACTTTGTCTTGGCAGAGCTAGGCACTCCACTTACCTGCTTCCAAGTTTTGTCCTGTTTGGACAGCATTCCATCTACAGTTGAAGCAAGGGATTTTTTTTTTTTTTTTTTTTTTTTTTTTTTGTCTAGAGATAGGCTTGCCACTAATTCAACCATCTCCCACCGGAGATTCTTCAATGCTCATCTTCTGCTTGGAGTAGAATAGGGGGTGCTGTCAGGAGCAAACATGTTTCAATATAAAAAAAAATCTTAAGTTAAGAAAACATCTTTGAATGCCATATTCTGCAGATCTCTTGAGGTTTTTGAAGACCACCTATCTCTATCTTACACTTTTAATAAAAGTATGATTTTCTGCTTGTCTTAAAATCATGACTCTGTCATCAAGTATGATTCTCCATTATTTACATTTTTATTTTTGAAAATAAAATATTACCTTATTTTCTTTTCTCCCTCCAACTCCTCTCATACCTTTTCTCTGAAATTCACAGGTTCTTTTTTTCATTGTTGTGAAAAAAATTCTGTGTGTATTCTAAATTTACAAATTTGGTATTTATATACTTATTAGAATGTATAGGTACTCAATCTGGATACTGTTATTTGTCTATGTATGTTTCATGAGTGATGATTTGAAGTAGATAAACAATTGTGGTGCTTTTCCTGGACTGGGAAGGTCAGATCCAGGAAAAGCCATGGTCCTAGAGAAGACTACCCACTATTGCTATTGCTTGTTTTCTTACAGTTAGTTGTCTAAGATTGGTCCCCTGTGAGAATTCCCTTTTCCTTGTTAATTCTCTTTGTAAAGAGTTAAAATATTTCTATAATTTGTTTATTTTGGTTTGTCCAGTATGATTTTATATATATTTTTAATGACTAAGACTTTGTCAAAATCAAAATTCTTGTGTATGTTCCACTGTAATCCATTACAATTTTCCCTAACATGAATTTCAAATAATTTCTTTTTTAGCATTTATCAAATATCAAATCCTCTTCAGGTTAAAAACCACAAAATACAAGAAATTATCACCAGATTATCTGTAGTTTTAAATAGATTAGTAGAGATATTCTCATGATTTATAACAACACATACACATTAAAGATACTATGTCAGTTTAGTAATCAATGGAATCGAATTGAAGATCCAGAAATAGACCCACACACTTATGGCCACCTAATTTTTGACAAAGAAGCCAAAACGGCACAATGGAAGAAGGACAGCATCTTCAACAAATGGTGCTGGTCCAACTGGATGTCCATTTGTAAAAGAATGAAGCTAGACCCATACTTATCACCTTGTACAAAACTTAAGTCCAAGTGGATCAAAGACCATAACATAAGGCCAGTCACACTAAGTCTACTAGAACATAAAGTGGGAGAAACCCTCGAACTAATTGGCACAGGTGACAACTTCCTGAACAGAACACCAACAGCTCAGGACTTGAGATCAACAATCAATAAATGGGACCTCATGAAACTGAAAAGCTTCTGTAAGGAAAAGGACACTGTCATTCGAACAAAACGGCAGCCTACAGACTGGGAGAAAATCTTCACCAACCCCACATCTGACAGAGGGCTAAAATCCAAAATCTACAAAGAACTCAAAAAATTAAATGCCAAGAAACCAAATAATCCAATCAAAAAATGGGGGACAGAGTTAAATAGAGAATTCACAAAGGAGGAATCCCTAATGGCTGAGAGACACTTGAAGAAATGCTCAACATCCTTAATCATCAGAGAAATGCAACTCAAGACGACTCTGAGATTCCATCTCACACCTTTCAGAATGGCTAGGATCAAAAACTCAAATGACAGCACATGCTGGCGAGGGTGTGGAGAAAGGGGTACCCTACTGCATTGCTGGTGGGAGTGTAGGCTTCTGCAACCACTATGGAGGTCAGTCTGGCGATATCTTAGAAAACTTGGAATAGCTCTACATCAGGACCCAGCCATACCATTTCTGGGCATACACCCAAATGCCTCTTCACGGAATCATAAGAAAGTTTCCTCATCTATGTTTATAGCAGTCTTATTTGTAATAGCTAGAAACTGGAAACAACCCAGATGTCCCTCAACTGAAGAATGGGTTAAAAATTGTGGTACATCTACACAATGGAATATTATTCAGCTATCAGAAACAATGAAATTATGCAATTTGCAGCCAAATGGATGGAACTAGAAAAGCTCATCCTGAGTGAACTAACCCAGACTCAGAAGGACACATATGACATCTATTCACTTATAGTAGGATTTTAGCTATATAGTAGAAGATATCAATACTACAACTAACACACCAAAGGGAACTTGGACATAGACTTCTTATTTTTAATTTTTATTCTTTATTTATTTTTATATATTAGTTATATTTTTTCTATTTTTTGGTCTTTTTTATCTATTGTATGATTATTGATTTTTTGTTTAGTAGTTCTCTCTCCCAGGCAATGAGACACTTTTCACTGATGGTACTGCTTCATAGATCCCCAATAAATGAAGAGGCTCTTGGCCCTCATACGACCTCTCAACTGAGATGAGGGACTGTTATATAAGGACACCTCACCCCAGAGAAATGGGATGGAAGGGTTAGGAGGTAAAGAAAAAAAAATGAAATGTGATGTTTCGGCCTTTTACTACTAACTGTCATGAACTGTTTAGGATAATTAAGAAATGCAAACTAATGGTTATGCAAGCCAGTCATTCTGTTAGGTACTATGACAGCCTATTATAGTTACTTGCTAAGCTAATCAGAAATAAACCTGCTACGAGACAAGCAACATCTGCTTACCCTAGTATAAGAGATAGATAGGGCCTCTTCAAAAACCTCAATTGATCTGCAGAATATGGCATTCAAAGATGTTTTCGTAACTTTAGATTTTTTTAAATCAAGACATATCAACTCCTGACAGCACCCCCTATTTTCCTCCAAGTAGAAGATGAGTATTGAAGAATCTCCAGTGGGAGATGATTGAATTAGTCGCAAGCCTATCTCTTGGTAGGAAAAGCCCCTTGCTCCAACTGTAGACAGAATGGTGTCCAAAAAGGACAAAACCTGGAAGCAGGTAAGTCGACAGCCTAGCTCTGGAAAGACAGGGTAGGTAAGTCCTTCATAACCCCTGCTCTACAATCAATGTCTGTCAGAGAAATGGGGCCAAATGACTGAAGATCGATGCTGTAATGTATGGAGAGAAAATGGAAACTGTCCAGGCAGCCACAGGTATGTCATTTCTTAGTATGGGAAGCTGCAGACCCTGTACTTCCTATAAAATCAGATATATTTATCCCTCTCAGGTCTCTGAGTTGATTGAAGAACAGATAGATAAAGTCTCATAATTAAATTTTGAGTTGTTTTGGAATCAAGAGAGTGTTATAGATCTAAGAAGATATTTTTAAAATTGTGTTGCAATTAGTATGAATGTTTAGTCAGATATAGAACTTTAAACTCATGGAGATGTTTAGATAGTAGAATGTTAAAGTCAGGTACCAAATACATATGGACTGGACATTGGGAATGTACGTTAAGCCATATAACCCTCATAACTGTGGCCTAATTACCTCTGTTGTACTGTATTGTATTTATTATTATAAGAGAAAGAGCCATTTGTTGGACTGAAAGGAGAAACTGTAGGGGGAAATAAGATATACCTTAAACTTAAAAGAAAAAAAAAAGAGAAGAGGATGGGGGATGAGGGTGGGAGGGTGGGACTGGAGGGGGAATAGGGAGGGGACTGCGATTGAGATGTAACTTGAAGAAATAAAAAATAAAGGAAAAAAAAGATACTATGTCAGATTTTTTATATCAGAAACAAGTGAACAAGTAGATGTTTGCTCTTCTCAAGTTCTTATTAGAAATATGTGTTTCTTATGCAAAGCATCATATAAAGCATAGTGATTAAGGAAGGTGAATTTTAGAATCAAATGTGGGGTTATGATATGTGAAAGTTCTCTGAGGACCAAAATTAATTCTCCTCTAAACACAAAGACTATATGATCCAGCATCCTTTATTTATTAGGTGCATTAATGAGGCTGGTTCCATTTCATATCTGAATGAAGCTTTGCAATTATTTAACCTCATAATGAATGGTCTTCAAGCTCAAGGTGGGCAGCAAAGCAGTAAACACGCTGTCATTAATCAGCTATAACAAAGGGTGTATTGTCAAGAGTAATTGTAAATCAGAATGAGCTCATTGCCCAAAGTCTTGTTGGGGAGAAAAAGAAAAATAGGCAAGGATTTTAGAAAGGTTAGTACCACAAACTTTCTCTAAAGGTGAACAGAAAGTATTCATTGCATTGGCATGACAAACATCCATAATAGTATATTTAGAAACAAGATGTCTTCCCAAATACTCAATAATCATCCTCTAGCAAACAATACATTCTAAGCTGGATCTTTAATGTATTCTACTAGACCATAATTTTTTTCTTCCTCATCCTTATAATCTAAATGTCCATATAATGTTATCAGTTGATTTTATGACTTATTTATTATGCATAAGGGTGAATATAATGAACTATGACTAGGGAACAATTGTTATCTGAAATACAAATATGCTTACCATAGATTATTAATTTATAATTATCTGATTATCAATACTACTTAGATGAATCAAGGGAAACAAAGGTGAGTGACCTTAAAAATGGCACATCAATATGTTCCTCACAATTGTTGTGACCCAAGGTGCAAATTTAGAGTCTCAAAAATACAACCTGAAGTACTGACAAAATTCAATCTATATGGTTATAAAATTAGCACCCAAAAGTACTTAACCACAATATAGTCATACTATAGGTGGGAAATTTATTTTGAACTAAAATGTATTATAGCATAGCATTAAATTAGAGTCAATGCCAGTTGACTTGGTTTGCATGTTGATTGTAAGGGTGAGTATTGCTCATGAATGTGCTCAGATAATCTGTGTGTTCATGTCCAGGTCCCCTGAGTTTAGAGGCAGCAAAGAAGTCAAGTTATATGTAACAGAAAAACCATATCGATTTTCCAAAAAATGGTAAAAATGTAAGGAAAAATAGAAACAAAAATTTTCTTTATGCATTGCTTTATCAGAACTATAAAAATATGTGTCTGAGATAGAGATAGATCATTTTCATATATCATTTACAATAACATTGTTATACTTATTGTATATATTATTGGTTGTTAATATTTATCATATGAAGAAATTTTAGCTAAACTTCATTATAGGCATATATGTATAGTAAAAAATAAAGCAATTTATAAAGAGTAGCATAGGTTGAGCATTGACTGTCCCATTTAGGACACACACACACACACACACACACACACACACACACACACACTCAAACAGGGCCTGCTTACAGAAAAAAGTACAACTGTGAAAAAAGATTTAAATAAGTAACAATATAGTCTATATCTGGAAACTATTATTTAGAACTTTATGAGCTTAGTTGTTAATAAGTTAATGCTTTCTGTGAAATTGATTCAAAATGCTAGTAAATTTTGTAGCATTTTTTAAAAACAGCAATTTACTTATAGATTTTGGATCTTGTTTTTGTTTAACATAAACTTTATTAAATTTATGCACCTATGTGTGCTGGGGGATGTGCACATATGGAGGATCAGAGGACAACTTCTAAGATTTTTTTTTTCTCTCTTTCTACCCTCTATGTTCCTGGAGTTGAACTCCAGTTGTCAAGCTTGATAGCATTTTTTCTCATGCTGAGCGCCCTCTTCCCCCCCTTTCTTATAATCGTTAATTAATCCATTCACTACTTTATTTATTTGTGTGTTTGTTTGTGTGTGTGTGTGTGTGTGTGTGTGTGTGTGTGTGTGTGTTACTGACAGAGACCAGAATAAGGCCTCAGTTCCTTTGGAGCTGGAATTACAGGTTGAATAATCCAACATGGGTGCTTGGTACCTCTGAAAGAATAAGTTGGTTTGTCTTGTGGAAGAATAGGGCAAAGTATAGAAAGATACAGATGAAAGAAGAACTCCATTTTAGACCAGCAGAGACAGCAAATACTCTCTTTTTAATTAATTAATTTGTTTGTTTGTTTTACATTACAGTTGCAACCCCCCCACCCTCCCCTCTTCCCAGTCCCATCCACCCACCCACATTCCTGTACTCCTCCCAAATCAACCAACTCTGGGACATCAAATTGCATCAGGACTAAGTGACTCCTCTTCCCCTGAGGCTAGACAAGGCAGGTCTGCTAGGAAAATGAGGTCCAGAGGGAGGCAACAGATACCAAGTCCTCGATAATCCCCACTCCATTTGTTAGGCGATCCATTTGAGGACCAAGCAGCCCATCATATTCATATGTGTAGTGGGTCTTGGATCAGTCCATGCAAGTGTTTTTGGTTGGTGGCTCTCAATCTCTATGAACTCCTCTCTGTCCGAGTTAATCAGCTATGTAGGTCTTCTTGTGGTGTCCATGACTCTTCCAGCTCCCTCTAACCTTCCCCTAACACTTCTACAAGGTTCCTGGAGTGTCACCTAATGTTTGGCTGTGGGTGTCTGCATCTATTTCCATTATGTGAAGGAAAAAACCTCTCAGACCTAGCCAGCAGGGGTAATCACTTGAGTTTTTGATCTTAGCCATTCCAGCAAATATTCTTAGCTGCAAAACTCCCTCTAGACTCCTGTTTCTTAGAAAAAAAAATACAGGGAAAACTGATTTTAGTGTAGAAATGTTACTTAGTTTCTCGGTTCATTCTGTAAAGCAACAAAACATTTTCCTGAGACAGTACATAAATATTAGTAATGACTTTGAAGGACACATGAGGGTTTATGTAGCTTGCATCACTTCTTCAATGCAAATTTGTTTGAACACAGCTTTAGTAGAAACTAAAGCTATATTATTTAACTATATAATAAAATAGGAAAATTTTACTTGCAATGCTATTTTGTCCCTATTTCTTGTTTTTGTTTTTATGTAGTTAAATCTCATTTAAAATATGACTATTTGTCCTATTTCGTGTAAAAGCACTTAAAGTTGATAATTCCACACCATAATGTATCTACCTATATTACTTTGTCTTCAAAATTTTCCATTTCCATTTCTATTTATTCCTTTTTTATTTATTTATAATTTATTTTTTATTTCTTCAAGTTACATCTCAATCACAATCTCCTCCCTACTCCCCCCTCCAGTCCCACCCTCCCTCCCTCTTCCCCTCAACCCTCCATCCTCTTCCCTCTTTTTTTAAGTTTAAGGTACACCTTTTCCCCTCAATAGCTCCCCCTTTCAGTCCAACAAATGGTTCTTTCTCTTGTAAAAATAAATACAATAAAAACCAACAGAAATAAATAGGCCACAATTATGAGAACTATATAGCTCAGCATACATTCCCAATGTCCAGTCCATATATATTTCGCACCTGGCATTAACATTCTACTATCTAACCATCTCCATGAGTTTAAAGTTCTATATCTAACTCAGCTTTCATTCTAACTTGCATCACAATTTTAGAAACATCTTCTTAGATCCAGTAGCACCCTCTTGATTCCTAAACAACTCAAAATTTAACTATGAGACTCTAGCTATCTAGTCTTCAATCACCTCAGAGACCTGAGAGGGATAAATATATCTGATTATATAGGAAGTTCAGGGCCTGCAGCTTCCAAAACTAAGAAATGACATACCAGTGGCTGCCAGGACAGTTCCCGTTTTCTCTCCATACATTACAGCATCAATCTTCGGCCATTTGGACCCGTTTCTTTGATAGACTTTGATTGTAGAGCAGGAATCATGAAGGACTTGCCTACCCTGTCTTGGCAGAGCTAGGCTGTTGACTTGCCTGCTTCCACGTTTTGTCCTTTTTGGACAGCTTTCTGTCTACAGTTGAAGCAAGGGATTTTTCTTGCCAAGAGATAGGCTTGCCACTAATTCAATCATCTCCCACTGGAGATTCTTTGATGCTCATCTTCTACTTGGAGTAGAATAGGGTTTGCTGTCAGTAGCTGACATGTCTCAATATCAAAAAATCTTAAGTTAAGAAAACATCTTTGAATGCCATATTCTGCAGTTCTCTTGAGGTTTTTGAAGATGCCCTATCTATCTTTTATATTTAGATAGCAAATGTTGCTTGTCTCTTAGCAACCTGCTTTCTGATTAGCTTAGAAATTAACTGTGATAGACTGTCATAGTACCTAACAAAGAATCGACAAAACCAAGAGTTGGTTCTTTGAGAAAATCAACAAAATAGACAAGACCTTAGCAAAACTAACAAAAAGGCAGAGGGAAAGTACCCAAATCAACAAAATCAGAATTGAAAAGGGGGAAATAACAACAAACATCTAGGAAATCCAAAGAATCATCAGGTCGTACTTCAAAAACTTGTACTCCACAAAACTGGAAAATCTAAATTAAATGGATGATTTTCTTGATAGGTCCACCTACCAAGGTTAAATCAAGAACAGGTAAACAAATTAAGCAGTCCTATAACCCTTAAGGAAATAGAAGAATTCATTAGAAGTCTTCCAACCAAAAAAACCCAGGCCCAGATGGTTTCAGCACAAAATTCTACCAGACATTCAAAGAAGAGCTAATATCAATATTCTTCAAACTCTTCCACAACATAGAAAAAGAAGGAATACTAACAAACACATTCTATGAGGCCACAGTCACCCTGATACCTAAGCCTTACAAAGACCCAACAGAGAAAGAAAATTTCAGACCAATTTTCCTTATGAACATGGATGCAAAAATACTTAATAAAATACTTGCAAACCGGATCCAAGATCACATCAAAAGTATCATACACCATGATCAAGTAGGCTTCATCCCAGGAATGCAGGGGTGGTTCAACATTAGAAAATCCATTAATGTAATCCACCACACAAACAAGCTGAAAGAAAAGAACCACATGATCATCTCATTGGATGCTGAAAAAGCTTTTGACAAAATACAGCACCCCTTCATGTTAAAAATCTTAGAGATATCAGGCATACAAGGATCATACTTAAACATAATAAAGGCAATTTACAACAAGCCAACATCAAACTAAATGGAGAGAAACTTAAAGCAGTTCCTCTAAAATTAGGAACAAGGCAAGGCTGCCCACTCTCTCCATATCTCTTCAACATAGTACTTGAAGTTTTAGCTAGAGCAATAAGACAACTAAAAGAGATCAAGGGAATACAAATTTGAAAGGAAGAAATCAAAGTATCCCTATTTGTAGATGATATGATAGTATATATGTAAGTGACCCCAAAAATTCCACCAGAGAACTCCTACAGCTGATAAATTCCTTCAACAAGGTGGCCGGATACAAAATCAATTCAAAAAAATCAATAGCCCTTCTTTACACAAAAGATAAATGGGCTGAGAAAGAAATAAGGGAATCAACACCCTTCACAATAACCACAAATAATATAAAATACCTGGGGGTAACTCTAACCAAGCAAGTGAAAGACCTGTATGATAAGAACTCCAAGTCCCTGAAGAAAGAAATTGAAGAAGATATCAGAAGATGGAAATATCTCCCTTGCTCATGGATAGGTAGGATCAACATAATAAAAATGGCCATCTTACCAAAAGCAATATACAGATTCAATGTGATTCCTATCCAAATACCAACTCAATTTTTTACAGATCTGGAAAAATCAATTCTCAGCTTCAAATGGAATAACAAAAGACGCAGAATAGCTAAATCAATCATGTACAATAATAGAACATCTGGAGGTATCACCATCCTGGATTGCAAGCTATGCTACAGGGCAATAGTAGTAAAAACAGCATGGTACTGGCATAGAAACAGACCAGTTGACCAATGGAATCGAATCAAAGACCCAGAAATAAGCCCACACACCTATGGTCACTAAATTTTTGATAAAAAAGCCAAAAACATACAATGGAAAAAGGAAAGCATCTTCAATAAATGGCGCTGGTCTAATTGGATGTCAACATGTAGAAGAATGCAAATAGATCCATACTTATCACCCTGTACAAAACTTAAGTCTAAGTGGATCAAGGACCTCAACATAAATCCTGACACATTTATTCCTTTTTTCTGAAGGATTTCTTTCTTCATAAATCTGTCGAACTAACTCTCCAACTTTCCCTCCAGATTGATTTGACTGCAAAGTTAAACTTCCGTGCCATCTGTTTCTCATCAGTAAGCAGGAGCATATATCTCGCTGTATGTGTTGTTAAGTGTCTATTGATATTTCTTTGTATTTTATAATGACCCATATAAGAGAAATTAAAAGTGTAATTACTAATACCCAAGACACTCACGAATGTCACCAGAATATTTAATCCCTTATATGTAAAATAAAATGCTATTTCCCAAATATAAATTTAGAGTAGAATAATTAGTTCTGGTTATATAAGTTCTGCTCTTATCATGTTAAGTTTAATTATTTTCTCAGAAAGAAAGCTTCACGATTAAAGATACAATGCTTCCAAAATTAAATTTTGAGCCACTTTTCATGTGAATTTGTATTTGATTTAATATACTTATTTCCATGAAGACATGGTGCACACACTTTATTACTTCAATTCCTAAATTTACATTTAATTTAGTATTTTCTACAGTTTTCAAAACATTTTATTATGTGTGTTTATGTGTGAGTGAGTTTGTTGAATAAACCAAGCACAGTACATACATGGAAGTTAGAAGATTTGTGGGAGGCAGTTTTTTTTCCTCCACCATAAGGATTTCAGAGATGGAAGTCTGGTCTTCAGGCTTGAAAACAAGTACTCTAACTTGGTGAGCCATCTTGTCAGCCAGCCTGCTTTATATTTATGTTCACTCTGTTAGTCTAAACCATTCTGGAATTTTTTTGTGTATGTGACCTATAAATGCATTAATTCCTGTGATGATCTTAATGTTAGATAAAATAAACTATGAGAAAATCATGATAAAAGTAAATTTTAAATGTAGTGCAGGAGATGTGGAGATGTCGAGTCTTCTAATTGAGCAAGTAAGAGGAGCTGAGTAGATATCTTCAATATCCTCCTAGAAACCTGGGTGTAGTTATGTACCCATAACCCCACCAGCCCTGCAGAGAGTGGAAACAGAAGCATTACCAAGGCTTTCCCACCAGACTAGATCAGTGAGAGGGGCTTTCCCAGAGGAATAAGGTGAAGAGTGATAGAGTACATTAATCAAAGTCATCCTCCACTGTTTGTGAATACTCCGGGGGTCACCTTTATATGTGTGTGTGTGTGTGTGTGTATGTGTGTGTGTGTATGTGTGTGTGCTTGTGTGTGTTTATGTGTGTGTATTGCACTTAAAACATACACACATATATCTTCCATACACATGTACATAAACACAGAAAAAAATTTAGTGTATTCTCCTGTATCCTAGGATATTTACAAGCAAAAATTAGCACAATGACTTCTGAAAAATAATATAAGTATGTTTCTTAAATGTAACAATATTATTTAACTCCACCAAGTTTTATATATATCAGTTGAACCAAAGTTGTTTCAAATCTAATTTCAGGAAGAAAAACACTAATTTTCAAGGATGACCTGATCTTTGCTGACTGTTGAAACGAGTTCAGTTTTCATAATTTTCTCTCTGTTTTACATACTTGTCCCAACAGTGAAAGAATCCATCTTCAATATTATATGTAATTTATATACTTTAAGGTAGTTTAAACCTATAGATATTTTATATGAAATGTTTGACATATTATCTGATACAGCTGTATTATACAGTGCATATTATGAAAGTCACTGATTGACCAAATCTACTAGCTGACATTATTCAGAAAATAAACAAAGGAATATACTGAACAATAGTGAATTTTCTCATTTCATGTAGATATTTTTATGAAAAGAACATTGAAGTGCAATTTTTGTCATCAAAGTTCTTTTAAAGATTACTACATGCACAATACCACTGGGAAGATAAGTAAATGCAAATAAACAAAATACACTAGTGCAGATATTAATTAATATTAAAAATGTGATGAGGATGATAGTTAAAACCATGTTACATAATTACAAGTTATCCCATTTAATTTTGAAGCATTGTTAGTTCTCATAATTTCTGGTTCATTTTCAACTCTGCTATTTCTCTTCCTAGATTATGGTGCCTGGAATGTGTGAGGTGAAGTTTGAAGATAGTGATTACAGTGCTAGTTTACATAACCCACCTACAATCAATGTAATTATGCTTCTCATAAGGTACACCAACTGTGATTTAATGGTTAAGAAATACTTGCAGAGATATATCATATATGTGTGTGTGTGTGTGTGTGTGTGTGTGTGTGTATAAATTGAAATTATATAAATTGAACTACATATGGATATATGGTGTATATGTATATATATGTGTATATATAAATTGAAATTATACAAATTGCATCACATAAGCATATATAGTGTACCATATGTATACTAGTGCACTATATATACATGTATATGTATATATATACACTATATATGCTTATGTAGTGCAATTTGTATAATTTCCAATAGATTAAAACAATATTTTCAGGGAATATAAATTCCAATTTTGAAGTGAATTTCTGGGATTTAAACTGAAGCTGTCAGACAAGCACAGTAAGCAGTTTACCTGTTGAGTATTCTCATTGGCTCAAACTTCCAGTTTTGAATTTTGACATTAAGGTCAAAAAATCAGAGTGTCAATGACAAGCAATGAAGGCTGAAGATACTGCGGAGAACTCCAAATGGTCTGTACAAATTAAGTACTAGTAAAATGAAAATTAAACTGCGAGAAAGGTAGAGAGGTAGAAGATCCCACTAATTCTTTCTCATGCATATCTTTCTGATAGTACAATATTTGCCAACATGACACATGCCTTTTACTGTAATTTAAGTGGCTGTGTTCGATACTGTAAAGTAGAATATGAGTCAAGGCTGGAAACAGCCTCTGTCTGGCTCACTGTGGGCTGCTTTCCACAATTTTGACACTGTCATACAAACTTTCCTCTCCATATATTGGATAATGATGCCACAGACTTACCCCATATATACATTTCAGGATTTAAAGATCAAAATAAGTGCTTTTCTTAAATGAATGATTTGAAAAACATTTTGATTTTTTTTCATGGTTAAGCACATCAATAAGAACCATGAAATGTTAGTCATTAAAGTAAAGTTATCTAATACTTGATCAGAACGGCATGAGCTACCCAGGGAAATGGCTGACTTCAAATAGGGCTGCTAAGGAACACATGTAACTACTATGATGTAAGTGCTATGGAAGAAGGAAAGAGACTGTTTAATTTAGATCTTCATGGTCAGAAAAAGCAAGGCAGAAGGACAGGCAGATGGACATAACAAACAAAAACATGTTTTCAAAATGGGAAAGCACATAAAGAATGCAAGAAAAAAAGCCCAGTGCATCTTCATAATGAAGCGATTAAAATCTGGAGATAGTGAAACTTTACCATTTGACCATCATTTCCTTTTAATTCTTCATCTGTAAATATCTTTTGATTTAATTCTTTTTCATTACATTCATATTTCAATTCCTACAAAAGAAACAAAAATGGGGTATATTTCTGAGATATCATTTGGTGTTACAGATTCCTAAAATGTTTGATATTTAAATCTCTTGAAATGACTGTTCTACTGAATATTTTCCATGTTTCATAGTGGTCACATGTAGAATCATTTTTCTATCACTTTGGATCATACAGTACATTATGATTGTGGCTCACAGTTGCTTAATAGTACAGCATATTCTTTTTCCTGATTTTACTTTTGACCTTGGAAATCAGTCTTTCCCTATCTCTGTCCTCATTCTAGTAATCCAGAATCCAGTAACTACCATAAAAACTTTTGCAAACTCAACTTGGTTAGGTTGTTCAGGTCTACAGTCCTGTTATCTCTATCGGTTTAATTCACTTCACATGATGAATAATTATTTTTCAGCTCCCCTTATATTTTTAAAAAATGTCAGACTTTTATTCTTTTTTGAAGCTAAATACTTTTCTATTATGCACATGTTCCATGTGTCCCAGTTTTATTTCTAGTGCTACAATAACATGTCCTAAGGAAAAATAACTTAGACAATAGACTTTATCTTAGTTTAAAATTTTTAGGTTATAGTCGACCATTTAAAGGAACTCACCATGGCAGGGATAAGAAACAGTTAGTCATATCATAACCTCAGTCAGTATCAGTGAGAAATAAATATATAAATGTTCCCTTGCTTGCTTACCAATGCTCAGGTAGCTTTCCCCATATTTACACAGCCTAAGAATTCCCACCTAGGGCATAGAATTCTTCACAAATGGCTGATTTTACCCACAGCAATTAACTTAGACGGTTCCTCACACCTATGCCCAAAAGCTAACTTAGCAATCCTTCCTTGAGATTCTTCCTAAGTGATTCCAGGTTGTGTCAACTTGACAGCTGAAACCAACCATCATACCATGTTTGTTTACTTACTCATCAAGTGATGGACAGTGGTAGACTGTAACTCATGTGCATTGTTTATATTGCTACAGTCAAAAGTTTAATTTTGGAAAACTGCTTTCTCTTTATCACCAAACTTTGATTCTAAAATTTTGAAATCTACACTTTTTAGATTTCTTAACCAAAGCCTCTTTATCAACAATTCTTATCTTAATCAATTTATGACATGTGGGAGAGGCCAATATTTCACTTTATTATTTGATTATTGTATAATAGAAATCACTGGATAGGAACACAGCTGATTCAGAGATTCAGGGTATTTTTTAATCACATCTTATTTCTTTTCAGTGTTAAAAAATACAAACTTTCTTCACTATAAGTAATTGGTATATGTGTACATTTTGCATGTAATATGTCACATATGAAATGTGTGCTCATTCTTTTTATAGATCATTGTTCAATATATAAGTTTGTAAACCTCATGACATTGCTTTGTCAATAAATAACTACTGCTCATACATGTATACTATATTTCAGGAGCTCTATTTAATTACAGAGAGGGAAAATGATCAGTGTTACACTTGTCAATTAAGGCAATAAGTCAAGATGATGACTTATCAACTGAGCATTATTTTATCACTTAGTTTAATATTAAAAGTAGAAAGTTCAAATTGGAAAAGGAGCTGTGTACCAGAATATTTTTTATTTAGAAACACTTACATTTACTAATATTTGAATAACATTTATAAAATACCTAAAACTTACAACCTACAACCTATCATCAAAAATCTATAATCTATCTAAAAATACCTTAATACCTAAAAACACTCTAATACCTCTCTAAAGCCACTTAACACTATTTTAACTTTCCTAAAAAGATATTAATATTCTTAGCGTAGGTCTGTGCAGGATGGCTTGGTTTGCGGCAGTCCCAGAAGGCAGTCCCTTTCAAAGATTTGGACCTTACATTGTGTTTGTTGTACCTTACTTTGCCAGTTTGTAAGACCAGTCTATTTTCACCATCAAATGGTGGCCAGTTTACAAAATCAGTCCGTTCCACCTGCCTACCCAGGGCGGCTTTTTCAATCAGCCAAGACTTGCCTCTACTGTCTGACAGGGAGGGGCAAGTCTCAAAGCTGAAAGCCTCTCCAAGGCTCCTGAACTCCACTTGCCTCGCTCACTTTTCCAACGCTCTGGGGCCTCAAGATGGACAGATGCCTTCAAGGAACTTTTAGTAGCTTTTATGCCAGGCTTTTGTCTTGTAATATAACAATCTAAATTGTGTCAATGGTGTACCTTGCTGTGCTCTTCTTCAGCGTGACTTATCAGTCGGTGAGGGCAGGAGGAAGAGAGAGACCACAAGGAATTCTTCGGTTTATTTATTGCGTTATCTTGAGATACTTAACAGTCTTGATGGTCAGTGAGATTTCTTGCGATGTCCAACAATCTCATTGCTTCTCACAATAACTGGCATCATCCGCGTGGTTTGTGCCATTTCTTGACAATGCCCCTTGTACAGGGCATATTGTTTTCCACAACTTGGCTTTGCCCATCCCAGCAGGCAAAGGGATGCCAAGCTTTCCCCCATGCGCCGCCAGATGCCAACCCAAACTGTCTACCAATTTCACCGAAGAGACCCAAATTCCATCACTTATTCCCCTTTCTATTAAATAAGTAATTTTCTCTAATATTAATATATATCTATAATAAAAATAATTATAAGAATTACATATACAATATAAATGAATTGCTTATGTACAATACATAAACAAAATAAACATAAATGTCTATGAACATATAGAGATAGCACTATTTACATATTTGACAATCAAAATACATTAAAGCATGATGTAAACAAAACAATTTTAAATTCCTACCAATAATACAAAATAATATATATAAAATAACCTTAAATTTAACACTAATGTCTATAAATATACAAAATAATATATACAAAATCATTTTAAATTTCATCAATAAACATAAAATAATCTTATATTTCAAATAACCTTAAATTTATATAAATATAAATGAAATAATCTTAGTTATTTTTTAATAGTGTAGAAAGAGAGAAAGAAAAGAAAGGAAGAGATTCCTAAATCCACCCCTTTTCCTTATCCAATACCAATCCACTCTTATATCCATTCATCATATGCATTCATCCTACATGACAACAATCATAACATGTAACATAAAAAACAAAAAAATTTCCATCTCACCTCTTGGGAATGAAGGTGACAATATTTTTTGAGTACCCTTTAAAATTGAGATATTAGCCAATTCCCAGCATAGCTAGCCATAGCTTTTGTTTTCCAGTCTCTGTATAATCAATCATTGTGGTCTACCCCTTTTAAAATTTGATTCGCATGCATATTTTTGAAAAGTTAGTGATTGAAGTAGTCTGTTAGGCTGAATCATTTGGGCTATTTATTTGTCTTGTTGTTATTGTCATTTAGTTTTTGGATCTGAAAATAAATTTCTGTCCTAAATTTGAGCAAGTGAAATGCATGTAACAACTTTGTAAGTCCATTTAAAGAGTAAACTCTATCCATGTTAAATAAAAGAATGGAGTATTATGAACATCAAACAGTTAATAAAATACTGTTATCATGTGAAGACATTCATATCTTAACTAATAGGTGGTTCTCTCTCGTCAGATATATTTTTATAGCTTTTGTTGGTAACCACATTTTTTACCACTTCCCTTTGGTTACATAGGCATAACCACGTCCCCATTTTAAAACTATTGCAGATTTCCACTCTGAAGTCAAAATATCCTTATAGGCTATTGGTTGATCTAATTTCTTAGTTTTTTTTCTATAACTCAATGTCTTTCAGCTGCAGTGGTTCCTTTTCATCAACATCTTAAAAAATTCAATGTTATAAAAGCATTGTATAATCTATCCCTGGGATTCTTTAGACCTGACTTGTCAATGTTATTAGTTAATGTATACCTCTGATAATGGAAAGGATCTCCAGAAGAATTTTGAATTGAATGGTAAAGGCTCAGTTGTCCATCCTGATGACCTTTGTTGAACAATCAGATGTGATCAGCGCCTAGTCTGACAGGAAGGTATTCAGTGCAGCTTGAGAAGGATGCACAGAGAGTTCTCCTTCAGAAGGAATGACAATTTTCAGGAGCAAAACTATCACATGGAGATAAACAATATCACACTAATGGGATTGGACACCTAATTTACTCTTGATTGCTATTAGTGTTTCTTATTTAGTAATCACATTTATTTAAAATACTGCCCCAGTTTTATTTAAAACATTTTGTTTTTTAAAAACTGTACCCAAGGAGGATATCAGAAGCTAAATAATGAGTCTTGGACAAGTACAATGTAAAATGAAAAACTGTATAATGCCTAGAATTAATTTCTTTAAAAAAAAAAGCAAAGTGGGGGGAAGGTAAAGAAGTGGGAAGTGGGAGATGAGGACAAAAGATGGGAATATATAAATACATGATTTCCATCTGATAATTTAATGTCAAACACTGAAAGTCAAATCTTATAAGAAACTGTGATTCTCATATCAATGCTCAGCTTTCAATTCTTTGAAATTTGGAAGTGATTAGTAGACCACTAGCCTGTCCTTGAAAATATACTCCATTCCTGCAGGTTTTTAAATGAGATGGGAACATGAAATGACAATAACCATGATGAATGGTAGATGTATTTATATTATTGAACAATTACCTTTGCAAAATTATCAGGAAAGTCACAACTTAAATAATCATATACAATCTTGCAATTATTATAAATATCAAATATTTACCAGTCATCAGGCAGTTTAAGAAATTGTTAATAGTTTGATAAAAATTCTCCCACAAAGTAAAATATACTAAGTATAGAATTTCATTATTGGGGGATCTTAAGAGTGTAAATTTTAGATAATGGTTATTTTCTTATTTCTTTTGCTGCATATGGATGACTCATTTTTCACTTTATCCATACTTATCATAAAAATACCTACCTACCTCCTCCTACCTCCTCCATTTTTCTTTAAAAGGATATTAATGAAATTCTTGGAGATACAATGTTCAGTAACTAATTTATTCTCAAATGCTCTGTTCTAAACACTATACATGCGATTTTGGAGGCTGGAGGTTTTAATAATAAATAAAAAAATTTGATAGTGAACACCGGGCCCATTCATTGGATACATAAATGTTATGAATGTTTGCATTATTTTACATAGAATGACAATGAGGAACAGAGAAGGGTCATAGGTAGCAACAATTAGCTGACATTCTGAGGTAAATGATCTGTGTTCTAAAACAGTTGCTGCTTATAAGCTTATTGTGATAGAGATTAAAAACAAAAGAAATAAAAATTATTCTAGTTAGAAGAAAATATACATGCAGATTGTCATTAATATAAAATGATTGATAGAGTCTTGTCAAATATGTTAACTTAAATCAATTAAATTTCCAAAGAAAATAATATAACATGATTATTATTGAAGAGGGTATACAGTTAGAGAGAATGTGAAGGGTACAGTTAAGGAATTTGAAGCTTATGAAGAAACTTTGCTTTCAATGAGCATATTGTAGCTAACTTAATAAATCAGAAAAACTCCTGGTATTTATTTGGAGGGTGTCTTGAAAATATATTAAATGAAGAGAGAAAAGAGAACAACCTCATGCAATAATCTAGATTTCTGATAATGGAATCTCACACTGTGAATATCAGTACAAAGATAAAAACAGAGTCAAGAAAATATTAGTTAAAATTTCTGAATCTTGTTTTCTAATTAGATGGTAGTTTCAGCTCAGTCTTGAGGAAGAATCAGTTGAACTAATTTTGCTAATAGAAGACCTACATTGTGTTTTCAGGAGTATACTGAATTCCATAGCACATTTGTCCAATTTTATCTCTAGTGTTGGAACATTTGTTCTAGTATCATAAAGAAGAATTCACCAGTGATTCTTCTCATGGGAGATAAATAAAAGAATTTCAAAAATCAAGTTTTACAGCCAATTGACCATTTTATGTTATTTTATTTAAAAATAAAATCACCAAGTTACCCACCAAAGGCATCTGATCCCGGGGAATTGTCAACATATTTTACATTTTTCTTCCCCTTGTCTGTCTCCATTATTGCTCCTTTCTTTTTTTTTTTTTTCTCCTTTTGGAATCTATTTTCAGGTTACATTTCCTGTTTATTCTTTTTTCTTAGCACAGGTACATTAACATTCCTTTTAGTAAGAAAATATAGGCAATTTCATTCACCTAGGGATCATCATCAGTCACTAGATATTTATTGACCTCATTATTTAGTGATAGGCTATGAAATATACACGAATATTTGCTCATCATTGAGATCATTATTATGACAAAAGAAATCAAGATAAAAATCAGTATAAAGGAGAAATAGTGAAATTTTGTACCCAAATGGGCAATGTTAGCAATATAATAAAAAGGGGGGGCATTGGTTTTAGATCTTAACAGCTACATAATTTACTTTGACTCAAGACCTTGGAAGGAGAGCTTATATAATTTTCCTGTTGTTTCTTCCAACATAGAAAGTCAAGAGAAGTGAATTTTAATGCCTTTATTTGTTAGAATCTCCTAAACTATTTAAGGGAGTGTAAGATATAGGCCTGACCTGTAATAGAGAAGTTCACAACATGCAAAGCTTTAAGCCACTTTTTATCGTGTTGTTCAGGAAGTAATTGAGACAGTTACAGGTAAGTCACATTCATATGACCTTGAACGCTTGCTATCTGGCATAAGTGGTTTCTTTCTTCTCTGGGCTAATTTAGTGCCTTGAAGTGAATGACTGGACTTGAGCTAATGTATGACCCTTCGGTTAATGAACATTAAGATCCCTCAAGGCCTGGAACAAATTTGACAGTTGTCAGAGTGCTGAGCTTTTGCAATCCTATTAACTGACATCATAACTTCCATCTGACTTTAATACCATTATTGGGGACTTTTCTGCCAAGACATTATTCACTGGTAATCAGAATTTGGAGGATTGCTTCCCTTGGGAATATATTTCAATGAATAGTTGGCCATATGATATGAAAATAATTACTCAAGGTCATTTTCAAATTACAACACAGAGTCACTCATGCTGATGTCAGCTTTTCTGATGACAAGAGAAAGTACCATCTATTTCAACTAGATTGTGTTTCTGTTGATTAATATGTTCTATTTTGAGGTCTAAATTTGAGTATATTTTTAAAATTTAAACTATAAAATACTAATATGTAGAACTTTAAATTCTGAGATAAGAGAAGTTTGTGTATATACATCTGTGACTAAGCTGACAAAATCACTACACTCTATTTTATGTCTTTGTTTAATGTATATTTAAAAATTTTGAATTAATTACCAACATAAAACCAACATTTAACAATTGAATATCTTAAGTAACATGTGGTAACTGTATTTTGGCATATTTAAATATTATACAATCTTTACATTAAACTTAGCATATCAATGAATATTTTACACATCTTGCACGTACATGAGCTTAGCTTTTGTTGACCCTGAGATAGAAAACCATTCCAGAACACTGAAAATTTATTTGTTCACACTTCAAATTTTTTTCTCTATGTGTAGATTTGTATGTATATGAACAAATGTGTATTTATTCATTTAATTTAATTTACGCATATAGTAAACCTTAAAGGTATATGCATTTTTATTTTTAAGTAAACATGCATGGAATATTATTAGGCATTGTGGATGATTTCAGAGCTAACTTGATATTGGTACTTTTCCATTTTCCTTCTTTTTAAAATATAATACAGCTGTACCAAAGTGGTTTTGCATAAGTCAACACGAAATATAATTTCTTATCACCTTTCATTCAAAAACATATTGAACAATAACTTAGAAGTTCCCCTTTGTTTACATCTCTATTAACACTCTAAAAACTGAACATCTCTTTTTCCCATCAATAAAAATGTGTTTTCTGTGAGAAAACCTCAACCATTTTTCTTTGGAAATATTTATATTTTATTGCTAAAACTATTGTACTACAACTTAAGGTTTAAACTATTTTTTTTTCACCTGGTCATTTATTCAAGTGTCTAACCTTCTGATGTTCATTGATTCTAGACTGTATGAAGTAAGTAGATAGAATGAGAAAAGAGTAACTTGTATCATGGCTGAGTTACTAGGTTTCACTTTTTTTAAATTCATATATTAGGTAAACATCATATGAATGTACCACAATTTATTTAACCAATTTCCTGGCATTGAGTATTTTGACTATAACAAAAAATGTGCATTTGTATGTTTGTTTATTACTTCAAGTTATATGTCTGTTAATATTCCCTCTCTCCACCCCACCCAGTCCAACCCTTCCCTATTTCCCCCTTCTCCCACCTCTCCTACTCCTCCAGATTGGTTGACCCTACATATCAGCCCCCTTCAGTTCAACAATCTTATGAGTGTTAAAGGCTTCCTCTTGCACTGGGGGCCTATATGGCAACTCTATTAGGGCAAAGTGTCCCACTAACAGGTAACAAGGTCTATGTTCCTGTTCCTTTCAGTCTGTTGGTTGTGACATAGTTATCCTATACTACATGGCTAAAATCCAATTATAAGTGAATAGATGCCATGTGCATCTTTCTGAGTCTGGGTTAGCTCATTTAAGGTGAGCTTTTCTAGTTCCATCCATTTGCCTGTAAATTGCATGATTTTGTTGTTTCTGAGAGCTGAGTAGTGTAAATGTACCACAGTTTATTTTTATCCATTCTTTAGTTGAGGGACATCTAGGTTATTTGTAGTTTATAGATATTACAAATAAAGCTGCGGTGAACATAGATGAGGAGGTGTCCTTTTTGATTGGTGAGGAATCATTTGGATGTATATGCAGAAATGGTATGGCTGGGTCTTGAGGTAGAGCTATTCTAAATTTTGTAAGATATGGCCACACTGATTTCCATAGTGGTTGTACAAGGTTGCACTCCCACCAGCAATGGAGGAGGGTTCCCCTTTCTCCACAGCCTTGCCAGCATGTGCTGTCATTTGAGTTTTTGATCTTAGAGCATTTCCAGAAAGTCTAAACAATAACTGGTGTTTATTACTCATCTTACTTCACATTTTTGCCAAAGATAGAACAGTAAAAGTATGAGTACTATGACTCATATCACATAGAAAGATTATGAACTGGTGAACTTCTGATGACATAATTATTAATCACATTAATACACATTCCATGCACACAATGCATGTATACACACACCACATATAAATGATATACACAAAAACTCCATACATGTTATTTTGTGCAATATATTATATTATATGTCATATAATTTAACATATATATACATACAGACTTATATATGTAATATATAAGAAAGAAAATACACAGGGAAGATTATATTCTCTGTACAAATGCTGTCTAAATAAGGATCAAAGCTCTTGCTGCTTATTAGTCTTTCATCTACTCACAATGTCTTCCTGTTTTCAGTAGTGTTAACAAAATTATTACACAGTAAAATGTTATTTCTAAAAAAAATATGGCTAATTAAATTATTTAACCAGTATTTAGATCAAAGCTAATTGGTTTGGCAGCTAATCCTTAACTATCATTATAAATAAACAAAAACACATCGAACTAATTGGCACAGGCGACAACTTCCTGAACAGAACACCAACAGCTCAGGACCTGAGATCAACAATCAATAAATGGGAACTCATGAAACTGAAAAGCTTCTGTAAGGCAAAAGACACTGTCATTCGAACAAAATGGCAGCCTACAGACTGGGAGAAAATCTTCACCAACCCCACATCTGACAGAGGGCTAACATCAAAAATTTACAAAGAACTCAAGACATTAAATCCCATGAAACCAAATAATCCAATCAAAAAATGGGGGACAGAGATAAATAGAGAATTCACAAAGGAGGAATCCCTAATGGCTGAGAGACACTTGAAGAAATGCTCAAAATCCTTAATCATCAGAGAAATGCAAATCAGGACGACTCTGAGATTCCATCTCACACCTGTAATAATGGCTAATATCAAAATTCAAATGACAGCACATACTGGCGAGGATGTGGAGAAAGGGGTACCCTACTCCATTGCTGGTGGGAATACAGGCTTGTGCAACCACTATGGAGGTCAGTCTGGCGATATCTTAGAAAACTTGGAATAGCTCTGCCTCAGGACCCAGCCATACCACTTCTGGGTATACATCCAAATGCCTCTTCACGGAATCATAAGGATGTTTCCTCATCTATGTTTATAGCAGCCTTATTTGTAATAGCTAGAAACTGGAAACAACCCAGATGTCCCTCAACCGAAGAATGGGTTAAAAAACTGTGGTACATCTACACAATGGAATATTATTCAGCTATCAGGAACAACGAAATTATGCAATTTTCAGCCAAATGGATGGAACTAGAAAAGCTCATCCTGAGTGAGCTAACCCAGACTCACAAGGACGCATATGGCATCTATTCACTTATAGTAGGATTTTAGCTATATAGTAGAAGGTATTGATACTACAACTAACACACCAAAGGGAACTTGGACATAGACTTCTTATTTTTAATTTTTATTCTTTATTTAGTTTTTATATATTAGTTACATTTTTTTTCTATTTTTTAGTCTTTTTTATCTATTGTCTGCTTATTGGTTTGTTTGTTTAGTAGTTCTCTCTCCCGGGCAACAAGACACTTTTCACTGATGGTACTGCTTCATAGACCCCCAATGAATGAGGAGGCTCTTGGCCCTCATACGACCTCTCAACTGAGATGAGGGACTGTTATATAAGGACACCGCACCCCAGTGAAATGGGATGGAAGGGTTAGGAGGTAAAGAAAAAAAATGAAATGTGATGTTTCGGCCTTTTACTACTAATTGTCATAAAATGTTTAGGATAATTAAGAAATACAAACTAATGGTTATGCAAGCTCGTCATTCTGACAGGTACTATGACAGCCTATTATAGTTACTTGCTAAGCTAATCAGAAATAAACCTGCTACGAGACAAGCAACATCTGCTTACCCTAATATAAGAGATAGATAGGGCCTCTTCAAAAACCTCAATTGATCTGCAAAGTATGGCATTCAAAGATATTTTCGTAACTTTAGATTTTTTTTTTATCAGGACATATCAACTCCTGACAGCACCCCCTATTCTCCTCCAAGTAGAAGATGAGCATTGAAGAATCTCAGGTGGGAGATTATTGAATTAGTTGCAAGCCTATCTCTTGGTAGGAAAAGCCCCTTGCTCCAACTGTAGACAGAATGCTGTCCAAAAAAAGGACAAAACCTGGAAGCAGGTAAGTCGACAGCCTAGCTCTGCCAAGACAGGGTAGATAAGTCCTTCATAACCCCTGCTCCACAATCAATGTCTCTCAGAGAAACAGGGCCAAATGACTGAAGATCGATGCTGTAATGTATGGAGAGAAGATGGGAACTGTCCAGGCAGCCACTGGTATGTCATTTCTTAGTTTGGGAAGCTGCAGGCCCTGCACTTCCTATAAAATCAGATATATTTATCCCTCTCAGGTCTTTGAGGTGGTTGAAGAACAGATAGCTAGAGTCTCATAATTAAATTTTGAGTTGTTTAGGAGTCAAGAGAGTGTTATAGATCTAAGAAGATACTTTTAAAAATGTGTTGCAAGTTAGTATGAATGTTGAGTCAGATATAGAACTTTAAACTCATGGAGATGTTTAGATAGTAGAATGTTAAAGTCAGGTGCCAAATACGTATGGACTGGACATTGGGAATGTACGCTAAGCTATATACCCCTCATAACTGTGGCCTAATTACCTCTGTTGTTTTGTATTGTATTTATTATTATAAGAGAAAGAGCCATTTGTTGGACTGAAAGGAGAAACTGTAGGGGGAAATAAGATATACCTTAAACTTAAAAGAAAAAAAAAGGGAAGAGGATGGGGGGTTGAGGGTGGGAGGGTGGATCTGGAGGGGGAATAGGGAGTGGACTGCGATTGAGATGTAACTTGAAGAAATAAAAAATAAAGAAAAGTATATAAACAAATAAATAAACACACAGAGACACCACATGGATTTTAAAAAAACCTTGGCCTGAGTTGGGCAATCTTAGCCCATCTAAACTATCTCATAATTCTATTACTCATATATGACCCCATATATACATACGTCCCCTTGGACTGCTATTCTCCACGATATGCCAATGTTCCTGGCCATGTGAAATGAGGTTCTTTTCTCTAACCCATGGCACGTGTCTTCTTCCTGCTCCTGGCTGGAATGCATTAATCTCTGTTTAAAGTGCAGGCTCCCTGTTCTAATGCCAGGAATTCCCACCTTTCTCTGTCTTTGCCCAATCTCAGGTCTCAGCATTTTATTTAACCAATCATAGTCAACATAAGTAACAGACAGCATAAGGATCAATTAACATTTAGAATGCTTAACACTACCCCAACAGTTATTAAATTATGGAACCTCAATTTCAGTAAGAAAAGACATGTTTTTTTACTTTTCTGTAAAGGATGATGAATATTCATGTAAGGATTTAGAACACTGGGCTAGAAAGATGGCTCAGCTGTTCAGAGTGCTTAAGGCTCTTGCAGAAAACTTGGGTTCAATTTGTAGCAAACAGGCGGTGGCTCACACTTGTTTATAACTTCAGATCCAGGGAATATGATGACTTCTTCTGGCCTCAGGGAACCCCCTCATGCACATGATGCAATATATACATGCAAGCACATTTACATACACACAAATATAGACATATTTTAAAAGAGTATTTAAAACACATACCTCAATAAAGAAACACTTGTTCAGATGGTTTATGTAATTATATATAAAACATAAGTTATAAGTAGTTAGGATGATATCTGAATGCTTAAGTGAATAAGAACACATGCCTTTCTTGTAAGAATCCAAGGTCAGTCACTAATATCCACATTAGATGACCCACAAATGCCTTAGCACCAGAGTGCTGAATTCTGCAGGTAACTTTCTTCTAGTGCACATAGCCACATACAGACATACATGTACACATAAATTTAAAATAAAATAAACACAAATACTCATGAGTGGTTATTTTACCAGAAATACTATTCAGATACTTTAGTTTATCACATCTGTGGAGGCATAAGATCAAATTAGGTCTCAGAAGCTAAAGTTTGTTATGTATGGATAAGAGTTTCAAAACACCAATAATGGGTCATCAAATATATGAACGACAAACTAAAAGGATTAAATATAGTGATTGAAAGTTAAGTAATAATGCATAAAACACTCAGTATCTTATTCTCAATAATTGATACACCAAAACACTTACATCATAAAGCATGGGATTACTAAACTTGCTTTTGCTATACAGACACTGTAGCTAACAACAACATGAATATTTTTTCAAGTGCACAAAGACTGTCAAAAGGAACCAAATGTAATACACAAATTATGCCTCTACTTATCATTAATGATAGACAACATTCAAGATATCCTCTATGACCTAAACATGATAAGGTCATGTCTTCTTTGTTCTCAATTTTTTGTGTTACTACGACTTGACACATGCTAAGGAAGGGCTCTATCCCTCAGCTAAAGCACAATCCAACAATACAATCTTTAGAATGAAACTAAAAGTAATATGATATTATAATGAGTAAGATGAAGAAATGCTTTGATGTATAATCTGTCCATATATTAAAAGTCCACAACAGACACCATTTTTTAGTTTCATGGTGCATTTAAAATTGAAAATGAGGCATGCTGGCCAAGATGCTAAGAAGCTGTGTCACTTTTTACTGTTGGTGGGAATGTTTGCTGGTGTCATTCGATGGTGCTAGCAGAATCTCATCAAACCTAATGGATCTGCCATACAATCCAGCTAATCCCATGTAGAAGTATGCAAAAAGTATTGAAAGTAGATTCAGGAAAGCACAACTCTCTATACTAGTGTTTTGGTTTTGTTTGTTTGTTTGTTTAGCAGCTATGGTCACCTTAGCTAAGGTGTGCATCACTCTCTCCCATAATCTCCAAATGTATAGATAAATTGTGTAATTCAACTTTTATTTTAAAAGCCTGTAGTAATCAACAGAAGAAATTAATCTTGAGGAAATCAAGGCAGGCAAAATAAACCTAGCACAAAAAAAAGAAAACCATATGATTCAGTGTAAATGAGTGGTGATTGAAAACAGTTGTGAGGCGCTGAGAGTTATTTAATGAATATAGAATTCCAATAATACAAGATGAAAATAATTGTATTTTGTGAAATATATGGCATAACAGAGTCTTAAATTTGGTCATGAATGTAGGTGAAATAATAATGAATCATCTGTAATTGAAAATAAGTAATCAATATTACATAGAAATGAATGTAGTCAGAAATGATAGCAAATTAGTTAGTCACATAGAAAATGAAATATGTTCCATAGTTTTAATTTGATGAAATCCCAAGTCATACTTTTCCTAATATTTTAAGTACTCAAAACATATTAGTGTATATATTGACTTGATGTGTAAAATGCATCTTCATATGTTGTAATTGTGTACTGCATCATTTATAATAGTCAAATTATTCACTGAATTATATAAAACTATAATTATGACGATCTTTTGGATGATATGTGTTCATCTTTTTTCATTTAGAATTAAAAATTTTATATAGCGATTTGTAGAGTATGTGGCATATAAGGCAGAGAGCTGTGTCTGGAGTACAGGCTGTATAAAATACCATTTATAGCCTAAATGCCACTCAGTTCAAATACTATGTATAACTTAATCAATTATTTCTATATCCTAATTAGAGAATGTTTAATTATCTTGCATTTTAGGTCAGATATAAAACGTTTTACTAATTAAGAATTTCCAGATTTTTTTTGAGAGATTTAATATATTCATAGTGATATAACTACAAAATTTATTTTAAAATTTAATACCCAATGCTATCACATTCAATAATTTTCTTTGGAAGTTTTTTTTTAGTACAATAGAAATATTCAAGCCTCTTGACTTAGCAGAGCTAAATTTATTTGACCTTCATTGAACACATAGTAGCAAATATATGGACATTAGTCTGGCTATATCTTAGAAAACGTGGAATAGTTCTACCTCAAGACCCAGCTATACCACTCCTGGGCATATATCTAAAAGATTTTTCACCAAACCACAAGGGCATTGACTCCACTATGTTCATAGCAGCTTCATTTGTAATAGCTAGAAACTGGAAACAACCCAGATATCCTTCAACTAAAGAATGGATAAAAAAATACTGTGGTACATTTACACAATGGAATGATACTACTCAGCTATCAGAATCAAGAAAATCACGCAATTTGCAACCAAATGGATGGAACTAGAAATGTTCATCCTGAATGAGCTAACCCAGACCCAGAAAGTTATGCATGGCATGTATCCACTTATAACTGGATGTTAGCTATATAGTACAGGTAACTATCCTACCACCCACAGACCCAAAGGAAGAGGAACCAAGCATAACTATGCTACAAGAAATTCCACCCAGCAGCAGATCAAAACAGATGTTGAGACACACATTGAAACATTAGGTGGAGCCCTGGAATTCCTATATAAGAGAGGGAGGAGTCAAGATCAACATGACAAAGATCAACAGAACCAACTAATCTAGGCCTCTAGAGTTTTACAGACTGAAGTAGTAACCAGAGAAAGAAGAAAAAAGCTTAGATTTTACTTACACCCCACCTAAACAAATATAGAGGATAGACAACTTGGTCCTCATACAGATCCCTTAGCAAGTAGGGGTGGGGTGGTCTCTGTTGTGGACTTTGTTACATATTAGTGGCACACTTTAACTTAGTTCAACTGCTATGTCGAGCTCCAGAGCAAAAGGAAGCTCTTTATCCTCATGTGACTGATTGAAATGAAGGGGGCTGATATGTGGAGGCCCCCCCACACTGGATGAATAGGATAGGTGGGACAGGGGGTAGGAAGGTGGTGCAAAGAGGAGAAAGGGGGGTATAATTGAGATGTAACTTGAATTAATAAATAAACATAAAAAAGATATTTGTAATGCAGACTAAGTAGATATGAATGAGTTATTTCTTATAATAAAATACATCTTACAACATTTTAAGTTTCTTCA
This sequence comes from Lophiomys imhausi, assembly GCA_907164525.1. NCBI lineage: Eukaryota > Metazoa > Chordata > Mammalia > Rodentia > Muridae > Lophiomys > Lophiomys imhausi. The sequence goes on from CAJQZJ010032464.1 coordinate 1,000,189, forward strand.
TTATCCACTGATGAATTATATTTGTAAGAACATGATCTCAAAATGCTATACAGATTCTTAAAACAATCTCATGCATTTTGATAGCATGATTTCATGTTTGTTGAACATGGGACTGTATACCACACTTTTCTAGATTACTACTCATAGAATGTTTTCCCTCGTTACTACCAGTTGTGCTTTTCTCAAAAATAGTGATTCTATCTTAGTTTCTATCTCTTTTTTTTTCATTCTTTTTTTCCTTTATTTTTTATTTTTTCAAGTTACATCTCACTTGCAGTCCCCTCCCTATTCCCCCTCCAGTCCCACACTCCCACCCTCAACCCCCCATCCTCTTCCCTTTTTTTTTTTCTTTTAAGTTTAAGGTATATCTTATTTCCCCCTACAGTTTCTCCTTTCAGTCCAACAAACGGCTCTTTCTCTTATAATAACAATACAATACAGTACAACAGAGGTAATTAGGCCACAGTTATGAGGGTTATATGGCTTAACGTACATTCCCAATGACCAGTCCATATGTATTTGGTACCTGACTTTAACATTCTACTATCTAAACATCTCCATGAGTTTAAAGTTCTATATCTGACTCATCATTCATACTAATTGCAACACAATTTTAAAAGTATCTTCTCAGATGTATAACACTCTCTTGCCTCCTAAACAACTCAAAATTTAATTATGAGACTTTATCTATCTGTTCTTCAATCACTTCAGAGACCTGAGAGGGATAAATATATATGATTTTATAGGAAGTACAGGTCTGCAGCTTCCCAAACTAAGAAATGACATACCAGTGGCTGCCTGGACAGTTCCCATTTTCTCTCCATACATTACAGCATCGATCTTCAGTCATTTGGCCCCACTTCTCTGACAGACATTGATTGTAGAGTAGGGGCTATGAAGGACTTACCTACCCTGTCTTGGCAGAGCTAGGCTGTCGACTTACCTGCTTCCAGGTTTTGTCCTTTTTGGACAGCATTCAGTCTACAGTTGGAGCAAGGGGCTTTTCCTACCAAGAGATAGGCTTGCGAATAATTCAATCATCTCCCACTGGAGATTCTTCGATGCTCATCTGTCATCTGAACTAAAGCATTAATTTCATCCTATTTTGATAAGTGATTATACAAATGAGCAGAGGTATCATTGAGTTATTTAATTGTTGTGCCCACAGCATTATGCGACTGTGACAGAGAAGAATAGTAGTAAGTTACACGTCAGTAACCCAACATAGCTTCCATTCGAGAAGCTTTATTCAGCAGATGATGGAAACAGATGCAAACATACACAGCCAAATGATAGATAAAACTCAAGGAGTCTGGAGGATAAGTTACAAGAAGGTTGGAAGAAACCAGAGGGATTAAGGACACCACAAGAAAACCTAGATACCCAATTAACTTGAACACAAGGGGACTCACAGAGATTGAATCCCCAAGCAAACAACATGGATGGACTGGTTCTACACCCACTGCAGGTATGAAGCTGGTGGGCTGCTTGGCTTTAAATGGTTCCTGTAATAATTGGAATGGGTCTCTCTGGTACTTTAATGTTGCTGCCTCCCTCTGGAGCTAGCGTTGCCTAGTAGAGCTGCCTTATCTTGGCTCAATGGAAGAGGAGGCACTTAGTCTTGATGCAATTCAGATTTTATATGTCAGAATTGGATGGCACCAGGTCAGGGAGGGGAACTGGGGAAATAGGTGGGAGGGTGGGACTGGAAGGAGAGGAGGGAGGAGGGTTGTAATTGGAATGTAAAATAAACAAATAAATAAAATTAAATTAAGAAAAATAGAAAAAAGAAAAAAAAGGAATAGAAAATCTGTTGATGCTTGGCTTTGTTATAATAATATTTTCTCACTCAAATGTTTTAAAAGATGATCATTTTATTAATTTATATTTACTTTCATTCTAACTACATTTTTACTGCACACATACTTACATGTCTTCTAATCATTATATTTTGCCATCTATTGACAATTTTGAATTCATATTATACATAATGTTTAGTGTATATATGGTACATATTTATATAATGTATGTATATGTTATACATACACAAACTGAATTGAGTAGGTTTACACAAAACTGAAAACAGATCCAATTTATTCAATTCATTAATAATTTTTGTTATAATAATCAGTGTTATTTATATTTATTAAAATTTGTGTATTAGTAAGGTTATTAATATGTGTGTGTAGAAATTGATATATTTAATATGATTTTTCTGTTTACGGAAACAATAGTACTATTACATCATGGTATCTTATTTAAGTGTGTCAATTTATTTTTAGTAACAGAAAGCAGTAGAGGACTGTTTCTGAAAAAAGAAACTATAAAGACAGTTTATAAAACAACAGGAAACAATCTTTTGAAATAACAAATATGCCAATTATCTTGACAGAGATGATAGTGTCACATATATATTTATACACTGAAGCCATAATCTTGAAAATTTTAAATATAAGGCAAGTTTAAAGCAGTACTACAAGGTGGTAAGTATGGGTCTAACTTCATTCTTTTACGTGTTGACATCCAGTTAGAACAGCACCATGTGTTGAAGATGCTGTTCTTTTTCCATAGTACGGTTTTGGCTTCTTTGTCAAAAATTAAGTGACCATAGGTGTGTGGGTTCATTTCTGGGTCTTCAATTTGATTCCATTGATCCACTGGTCTGTTTCTATATCAGTACCATGATGTTTTTATTATGATTGCTCTGTAGTACAGCTTGAAATCAGGGATGGTGATGTCCCCAGATTTTTTTTTTTTTTATTGTACAGGATTGATTTAGCTATTTTTTTTTTTGTTATTCCATATGAAGTTGGAAATTGATTTTTCCAGGTCTATAAAGAATTGTGCTGGTATTTTGTTATTGCATTGAATATGTATATTGCTTTTGGCAGGATGGCCATTTTTATTATGTTGATCCTACCTATCCATGGACAGTATGTTAAAAAACGTGGAACAGCTCTACCTCAATATCCAGCCTTACTGCTTCTGGGTATACATCCAAATGATTCCTCACCAAACCACAAGGATGTTTCCTCATCCTTGTTCATGGCAGCCTTATCTGTAATAGCTAGAAACTCAAAACAACCCAGATGTCCCTAAACAGAGAAATGAATACAAAAATCTGTGGTACATCTACACAATGGAATACTACTCAGCCTTCAGACACAAGGAAATCGTGCAATTTGCTGCCAAATGGATGAAACTAGAAAAGCTCATCCTCAGTGAGCTCACCCAGACTCAGAAGGATGCAGATGTCATCTATTCACTTATAATCGGATTTTAGTCATATAGAACAGGATAACTATACTACAACCAATGAACCAAATGGAACAGGAAAATAGACTTTGTTACCTGTCAATGAGGCACTTTGCCCTAGTGGTGCTGCCTTGTAGGCTCCCAGTGTATGAGGAGGCTCTTGGTCCTCATATGACTGCTGAACTAGGGTGGAGGACTGTTATGTAGGGACACTCCACTCTGGAGGAGTGGGATGGAAGCGATAGGGAGTAGAGGGTGGGAGGGCAGGACTGGGAGGGATGGAAAGAGGGTACTGTGATGGAGGTGTAACCTGAAGTAATAAATAAACATAAAAAATTTAAAAAGTACTGCACACTTATGTGTATTTATATCTTTCAGAACTCCAACCTCTGTTGAACTTATAAGATAAAATGGGATTTAATTAGATTTTTTAAAATTCAGAAATATGCAGTCTTTAAATTTTTACAAAATGGTAAAATTATGATAGATTTAGGCAATTTGATAGATGATTGAATAAGCAAATGAGACATTTTGTTTATATTTTCTCAAATGCTATCTATCTTTAATGGGACCTCTTTCAAGGCCAAAGGGGATACTGCAGTAGAATAGTCATAAAAACCAAAAGATAGAGAAAAGGAAAAAGAGTACTATGAAATATTGGTTTCTGGACAGAAAATGGCAGAAGCGTCCACAGAAGCAATGATTTTCTATGCAGGCTCTGTATAAGATGAGCCTTAAGGGGTTCCATAAAGTACTGGGTAGGAGTCCATGAGGTTCCATCTCTGGGTAGTTACTGGCAGTGGGTGGTTGCTACAGGAAGAGCCTTTTTTTTTTTAATGGTATAGCCATTGGCTAATTGCCTATATTCTAGTAAATACCACTCCACAAATATTCCCTCAAGCAGTCCTAATTAAACCAACAGGATTACAAATCACAACAAGAAAACAAAAGAATGGAAAGAGAGTAACCTGCTAGGAAGGTATTCAGCAGAAGTAGAAGGGGAATGAGAGAGGAATGAGATAATACAGGGCAAGAAGGAAACTAATGAAATACATTACATACTTGTATGGAATTCTCAAAGACTAACAATAACAACAACAGACCAAGGAGGAAATGTTAAAATTATCAAGGAAACTATCTAAATAGTTCCTTAATTACTAAAATATTCAGTGTATTTTCAAATTGGAGAAATTACAGCTCAGAGTAACCTAATCTTTTCTGCTTCACCTAATTTCTTTATATTTTGGATGTTTCAATACACCATACACATGGATGAAAATATTATAACCAAAATCATTATTTTGTAAAGTTAATATCTAGTTATACAAATATTTAACAATGACAAATGTTGCGCTGTGATTTATTTTTAACATTTACTTCTTTTATTTTGTTTAAGTATCTAAATATTATGTACAATAAGAAGCATTAAGATTTATAATTTATTTACTCATGATATATAAACAAATACACACTTTAAAAATTACTACTATTGTTTGATTACTCTTAAATTAATGGTGATATACTTCGTGAGAAATCTAAAATCCCTAAATCCAATAATTTACAGAAAGCATAAATGTCATATCTGTATATAAATATATTTACTTACTCCCGCTCTCCAATTTAAAACACTGTTATAATGGGATTATTTTCAATACTACATGACCATAGGATGAAAGTTTGAGAACTTTTATGACATCAAATAATATCTGTTTTACAAGGCATAGAATAAACCCTCTAGTTTGCAGCAAGAAATACTGCTTTCTATGCCAAGACTTCCTTGTAAATGAAATCTTATTGATCAGCTAATGGCTATTCCCAAGACATTATCTAATTTTTTCCCATAAAAACATTCATTAAGAAAATATTGAAAATGGTTTTACCTACATACATGTACCAATACAGTTTAAAGCTAAGCTGAATAGATTCTCTTGTATGTCCCTTGGTGTTCATTATGTATCTACAAGAAAGTTGCTATTTGTGCATTTAAGCTTGTAAAATAGCAAAATACAGAAGAAAGAAAGACTAATTTTTTTAGTGTCTTCTTTACAGGACTTTTTTATATTAATCTGCAGCAGTATATTTTTCACATGCCAAACGCACCCAGGCACAGCACACAGATGACAGATTTTCTTTGTTGTCCACTGACATGTCTATAGTAGAATCCTCTTCTCTTTCTGTTGTTGTCCACTGACATGTCTATTATAGAATCCTCTTCTCTTTCTGTTGTTGTCCACTGACGTGTCTATAGT